>JAGFNQ010001671.1:391471-535577 GCA_024364735.1 Boesenbergia rotunda | reverse complement strand
AAATATAAGGACCAAACCTTAGATGTTTTTATTTCATTTTGTAGAAGAGTTGAAAATGAAAAATCATCAACAATTAAAACAATTAGAAGTAATCATGGAGGTGAATTTCAAAATCAAAGATTTTTAGAGTTTTGTCAAGATAGAGGGTATAGACACGAGTTCTCTACTCCTAGAACACCACAACAAAATGGTGTTGTAGAGAGGAAGAACCGGGTCTTACAAGAGGTTGCACGAGGCATGCTCAATGAGTACTCCTTACCGAGTTACTTATGGGTCGAAGCTGTAAACACAGCTTGCTACGTGCAAAACCGAGTCCTCATACATAGATTCTTAGGAAAGACTCCCCATGAACTTTGGTTTGGAAGACCACCTACAGTTAAACACCTTAAGGTGTTTGGTTGTAAGGTGTTTATTCTAAACACCAAGGACCACCTTGGAAAGTTCACAGCAAAAGCTGATGAAGGAATACTGGTCGGGTACTCCCTCGTTAGCAAAGCCTACCGAGTCTATAACAAGAAGTCTAGATTAGTTGAAGAGTCTTCTGATGTTGTTTTTGAAGAAATTCCAAAAGCAAATGATCAACCAGAAGATGTCGAACGAGTTCAATTCGAACTTAGGAAACTAAGTTTGGATGGAAGTCCAAGTGGTGTAGATGGTGGTGATGAGTCTGATGACGGTGAGCCTAGACAACCCATAGATCAGCCTGATCCTGAGGCTGAGCCTGTGTCTAGTGACACCATTGAAGAAGCACCATCAACGCTAAGGCAAACTAAGTTAGCCTCTAGCCATCTCCAAGACCAAATTGTTGGAGATACCCACCATGGGGTTAGGACTAGATCATTCTTCAGGAATGAGGCTAATGAAGTTGCCCTAATTTCCAAAATTGAACCTAGAAAAATTGACGAAGCATTAAATGATCCCGATTGGATCATTGCCATGCAAGATAAACTAGGTCAATTCGAAAGAAGTCAAGTATGTGACTTAGTCCCTAGACCTAAGAAGACCACCATTATTAGAACCAAATGGGTCTTCAAAAATAAATTGAACCATAAGGGAGAAATCGTAAGAAACAAGGCACGCTTAGTAGCCAAGGGCTACAGTCAAGTTGAAGGCCTTGATTACGATGAGACCTATGCTCCCGTGGCACGATTAGAGTCCATCCGATTGATGCTTGCAATTGCAGCACATAAAGGGTTTAAACTCTATCAAATGGATGTCAAATCGGCCTTTCTAAATTGTTTAATAAGAGAAGAGGTCTATGTCGAACAACCTCCGGGGTTTGAGAGTACCGAATTTCCAAACCACGTGTTCAAGCTCAAGAAGGCGCTCTACGGCCTTAAACAAGCACCCCGAGCTTGGTATGAGCGGTTGTCGACATTTCTAATTGAAAAGGGTTTTGTAAGAGGACAAATAGACCCTACACTATTTCTACGAAGAGATGGTGACAATATATTTGTAGCCCAAGTATATGTCGATGACATAATTTGTGGTTCAAACAATAAGGGTCATTTAAATGAATTTATTGGACACATGGAGAGTGAATTTGAAATGAGTCTAGTGGGAGAGTTGACTTTCTTCCTTGGACTTGAAATCAAGCAAACTCGTGACGGAATCCATGTGCACCAATCAAAATACACTCAATAGATGCTCCAAAAATTTAACATGAGTGATTTGAAAGAGGTAACCACTCCCATGGCTACAAACACACGATTAGACAATGATGAGAGTGGTAAACCTGTTGACCTAACTCAATACCAGAGCATGATAGGTAGTTTGCTATACCTCACAGCTAGTCGACCTGATATACTTTTTGCTCTGGATATGTGCGCTAGGTATCAAGTTTGTGCCAAGGAATCTCATCTAATTGCTGTTAAAAGAATTTTGAGATATCTTAAAGACACAATTAGAGTTGGTCTTTGGTACCCCCGTACCGAATCATTTGACCTAATTGGATACACCGATTCTGACTATGCTAGATGCAAGTTGGATCGGAAAATCACTAGTGGGGGTTGTCAATTCTTAGGATCATCATTAGTTAGTTGGTCAAGTCGGAAGCAACATTGTGTTGCTCTCTCCACGACCGAGGCAGAGTATATCGCCATGGGAGAGAGTGTATCGCAATTTTTGTGGATGATTCATACACTTGAGGACTACGGATTAACCTACAAGGGTGTGCAAGTGTTGTGTGACAACATAAGCACGATAAACCTAACTAAGAATCTAGTCCATCATTCTAGAACCAAGCATATTGAAGTGTATCACCACTTCATTAGAGATCATGTTGCTAGAGGTGATATTGTACTCTCACATGTAGAGTCCAAATCGAATCTAGCGGACATTTTCACTAAACCACTCCCCGAGAATGAGTTTAGTTTCTTACGGAGGGAGTTGGGAATGTGTCGTGCTTCATAGGATTAAAAAGCATTCAAAACCCTTCATGATTATTTCAAATTGTTAGGAACAATCATTGGGTAACTTGGGGACATCTCACACAAACTATAAGGTTTAACAATATATTTTTGTTTGCTAGATATGGGGTGAGATGCTAGGATCAACCTAATTACTCAAAATGTCATTGCATCCCTTGAGGAATTAGGTTGACGAGACAATAATCACTAAGTTGACCAAGTATAAGGAAAACCAATGCATAACATATGTGTACTTGGCCCCATGATCATACTTGGACATTCCAATCAAAGAAACTTGATTGGAGACTTTATTTTGATACAAACTTGGTTAAACATTGAATGGATGTTTGTGATTGAATTTGACTTCACTTGGGTGGAGCAAATTAATTTGTTGAACCCATAAGGACCTTTGATCCGTGTTCAGGGATCAATTAGAGTCGAGGAAACTCCTCCAAGATTGAATATTTTCCATCTGATAACATCAAAGTTCGATAGGAAGTCTGAAACAAAAGTTTCAGACTCGTATCAGGAAATTTTTGATACCTGATCGGTCCATCGACCGATCAGACATAGGGTTGATCGGTCCACTGACCGATCAGGAGTCGGCCTGATCGGTCCAATTGACTAATCCAGCTATTTCGCGAGAAATTGTCGAAATCTCACTGTGTTGGCCTGGATCGGTCCACTGACCGATCTGGTTCCTTGTGGTGATCGGTCCACGAACCGATCAGGAGGCTCACAGAATACCTCCCAAACTCTCTGTTCGCTCCCTGATCAATCAGCAGATCGATCAGGGGCTTGCCTGATCGGTCTCCCGACCAATCAGGACTAAGCCAGACCGATCAGGCTGGAGCCTGATCGGTCTGGGCACTCCCAGATCGAACGGTGATCCGTTCGATCGCAATAAATTTTGGTTGGTGATTGGTCCACCAACCAGTTTAATCACATCAAACACGTACTCCTTCATCCCTAGCCGACTCCTCTTCCTTTCTACCTGCGAAAATCATCTTGAGAGCCTACTGTTGGGTTTTTCTTCAAGTCTCTTCTTCCTACACGAGAGTTCCGATTCTCCTTGGTGTGTGAGTTTTTTTCTTCCTGTCAAGCTTCTGCTCTTTTCCTCTCGTGCGCAAGGTTTCAGCAAATCTCACCATGACACCTAAGTAAGCATTTAGTTTCTAATCTTTTCTTACTGATAACTTCATAAGATTTGTGATGTTTAGGCTAACCATGTTATTTTCCTGTGATTTCTTCTTGTGTTGTGACCTTACTCTTGCCGTGACCTTCCCTTACCGTGACATGAATCTTATTGATTAAATCTCACTTCACTGATCAAACATTGCCCTACAAATGATTGGGTTATCTTCATTTGATCATTTCAATGTGTTGTCGTGTCCTTAATTTCTCATTCTTTGTCTTGTGTTATGATTTATTCACTGTGTTATGATTCAATCAATCCAAACTGAACTCTTGGTCATATCATCTTCTGATCAAATTTTTGGTGTGACCCTTAACTTCGCTGATCACTCAATATTGTTGTCGTGACTCAATTGTTTCAACCACTTAGGAAATCTTCCAAGGGTAAAGAGCCCGCTGAAGGGATCTCGAAGGGCAAAGGTCCTTCTTCTTCCATGCCCTCATGAAGGCCTCAGCCTTCGTCTAGTTCTCGGTTCCCGAATGCGGCCTTTGAGCAGGCCTTTCAATCTAGAACTTTCAAACTACTTCCGTGTCGGTCCATTGATCGACCTTTCTTGGTTGAGCATTGTCCCTCTATCATAGAGGTGATTGATTTTTATAACCTTGATTTCTTTCTCTCCCTCAAACGAACTATCAATTTTGACCTTGTCTCTGAATTCTACAACAAGGTCCGCAAGGGGGATTTGATTTCACAACTCGGGTTGCCAAGAGAAATCTTGACTTCTACTATGATATCTTGGTTGAGTATCTGGGCGGTCGACGATCGCCTAATTTTTATTCTCTCTACCCAGAGATTCCCGACCCCTTATTGGCTCCATTCGGGGACATCACCCCAGACTCCATATATGAGCACTTCTTCAGACACCCTCGACCAGCTGGCCTTGATGAGTTGGGGCCTGACTTTCCGACCTTTGCGGCCCTTCGTCTTTCCCCTATTGATTATGTTCTTTTTAAGATAATCACGAACTGCATCCTGCCCATAACCTCCAAACCCCTGACTGAGATCCGACCGTATCACTGTCTGATGCTTTATGGCATGCACCGCCACATGGACTTTGACATTATGGAGAGCATTTTTCAGTCGATCATTTCCTATCGTGAGCCCAGTCGTCGCACTGTGTATATGCCGTTCGGTCACATCATTACTGACTGGCTGATGTCAGTAGGTATTGACGTGACCAAGGGCAGAATAGTGCCCATGGTTAGACAGGATTGCCGATTGGGCAAACACGCGTTTGCCAAATCTGGTATTGTTGTTGGGCCGGACGATCAGAGTCTTATCTGGAAGGACGGGCGAGGTATTGGCGAGCTTCCTCGGGGCGCACAGGTTCAGGTACCAGCAGCTCCGGCTGCATATCAGGAGGCGCCTGTCGCTGCTGCTGCTTACGACTACGAGCCAGACCCCGACATCCGCTGGCAGGTTTCCGAGCTAGAGATGACGATGCAACATGAGATTCATATCTCTAAGCTCTGGCGAAAGGAGGTCCGGTCGGAGTTTCGATCCTTCGATCGCAGACTGCACGCGGTAGAGTCCGACATATCTGGGGTTCGCTCCCTGCAGCAGACATGGTATGACGAGTGGCGCCAGTACACGTTTCCTGGAGTGCCCTCTGGCAGTATTGCACCGGGGTCTTTCATACCTGACGATGCCACGACTGATGACCCCATGCAGGCCGATGACCCCCCCTGCCGATTGATTATGATTTATGATCTGACTGCTTTGCTGTTTTGCTTTGGTGATGTATTTGACCATGCTTTGATGCATTTCTATGCATCCGACTTTGATCTTCTGGGTGATGTACTTGACTTTATTTTGATGTTGTGTGATGCATCTGACTTTATGCCTTGATGCTGTGTTATGCATCAAATTTTATGACTGATTCCGTGTATATCATGCTACTCCATGTTTATTATTAGTTCTGGTTTTCATTCACTACCATGTTCATATGATGTATGTGATTGCTATATCCTGTTTTATTTTTATCACATGATTTCATATGTCTTCAATATTAAGTCATATCTTTATTGGTTTGGGAAAACCCCTAGGGTTGAGGGGGAGTATGTATAAACTTAACAACTTGTCTACACCCTTTTCGGTGTTTGACAAAGGGGGAGAGTGCGGTTGGTTAAGTTTAGGACTACTACAAGTTTAACTGGTGTAGGGGGAGGATCCTGATTCCCAGTTTAGGACTACTACAAGTTTAACTAGTTTCGGGGAGGATCCTGATTCCCCTACGATTCTGAAATTTGAGAAAATTGAATTCAAATTCCTAAACTTAAAATCGGGTTGTCAAACAACAAAAAGGGGGAGATTGTTGATGAAGTCTGACCCTGATTGTTGTTTTGGTGTTGACACCGATTTTAGTTTAGGTTAATGAGATGTTTGAGGTTAAGTCCTGGTCGGGGACTGGGCACGGAGTTGGATGAAATCCTAGCTTGGAGAGCTAGGTGGATGAAATCCTGGCTTGGAGGGCCAAGTCCTAGCCTAGAGGGCTAGGTGGATGAAATCCTGACATGGAGGGTCAGGTCCTTGTAACGACCCAGAAAATTCTCTTAATATTTTCTTAAAATATTGAGCATGTCTAGATAATTTTCCGAGGGGCCCAGAAATAGTTATGTAAAATTGGGCCTAGAAATCCATGTTTTCTCATTTAAATTGAGAAAAAACTAGGTACTAATGAGCTTTAAATAGGCTCCAAAAATGGGTATTAATTAGGTAAAATTAATATAAATATAAAAGAATTTTATTTAGGAATATTGGCATAATTATGGGTGATTTTAGGGGAGATTTTTGAAATTTAGGAAATAAAAATAATAAAATAAATAAAATAAAAATAAAGGTAATAAAATAAATGAAATAAAAATAAAGGTGCATAAGCCAAGGATTGAACCTTGGACCTCTTCTACAACCATGTAAGCCTTAACCAACTCACCTAGCAAGGGATTTCTATGAGGAAATGAAGTGGATATAAATTGAGATTAAGAAGAAGATGAAGAGTCATGGAGAGACTCTTCATTCACCACCTTAATGGGTTATAAAGAGGGGGGTTTTGGGAGTTATTCTCTTCTCTCCATCAATTGCATTCTCTTCCTCCTTCTTTCTCATCCTAGACGAAATCTACAAGGGAGATTTTCCCTTGGGAAAACTCCACAAGAAGGTCCTACCACCAAGATCTAAAGGTTTCCTAAGGTTCCAAGGCTAGGGGTGATCAAGAGACAACAAGTCTTCCTTCTTCTTCCCATCTAAGGTCTAAAAATCAAGAAACCCCAAGGTAAGACTCCCTCACCTGTGGTATAATAGTTCCCTATGATTTCAATGATTTTTAGCATGATATATTGGTTAGTTTTCGAATTTGATGTTGAAAGGAAAGAAAACCAAGACCCTCATGCTTAAGGGTTTCGGCCACCATGTTTTACAGGTCTATAATTATGCTAAAAATCATGATAATATTATTTAATGTTCCCTTATGATGTGTAGAGGTTAAGTACAATTTTTGGGAATTTTTAGAGTACCCTAGGACACACTAGGGTTTCGGCCAACATGAAAGAAACAAAACTAAGAACCCTAAGTTTAAGGGTTTCGGCCACCATGATTTACAGGTCTATAATTATGCTAAAAATCATGATAATATTATTTAATATTCCCTTATGATGTGTAGAGGTTAAGTACAATTTTTGGGAATTTTTAGAGTAACCTAGGACACCCTAGGGTTTCGGCCAACATGAAAGAAGCAAAACCAAGAACCCTAGGATGGAGGGTTTCGGCCACTATGATTTTAAAGTCTATAATTATGACAAAAATCCTTGTAATGTTTTTTAATATTCCCTTATTATGTTTAGAGGTTAAATTGAATTTTTGGGAATTTTTGGGGTACCCTAAGTACCCTTATGTTGAAAGAGACAAAACCAAGTACCCTAGAGACCCTATGGGTTTCGGCCACTAGGTTTTAGGGTTCTTAATGGTGCTAAAAATCTTGATAATGATGTTTAATGAACTCTTATGATGTCTATGGATTAAGTACAATTTTTGAGAATTTTTGGAGTACCCTAGGACACCCTAGGGTTTCGGCCAACATGAAAGAAACAACATCAATGCCCTAGAGACTCTATGGGTTTCGGCCACAAGGTTTTAGGGTCCATAATGATGCTAAAAATCATTATAATGATATTTAATGTTCCCTGATGATGTTTAGAGATTAAGTATAATTTTTGGGAATTTTTGGAGTACCCTAGGATACCCTAGGGTTTCGGCCAACAACAAGAACCCTTGTGTAGGGTTGGGTTCAAAACCTCAAGTGTATGTTTTATGTTTTATCATGATATTAAGGAGATGGAGGGTGTTATGTGAATGTTCCACATGGTCTAGAGACCCCATGGGTTTCGGCCAAGTACCCTAAAGGGGGAAAAGTTAGGACTTATTCCAAGTAAGGGTCCCAATGGCCCTATGGTAAGGTATGATTGGTGTTTAAGCAATTGTTTTGGGGTTTAATGGAATTTTTCCCATACCCCCATGGCCTTGAAGTATCAGCCAAGAGGAGGATTAGGGCTAAAGGATTAGGGTTGGCCTTAAGTATGGGATCAAAGGGTCCTTAAGTAAAATGGAAGAGTTTCATGTTAACCAAACCATTAGTTATATGTCAAGATTTATATGATTAGGTCATGAATGTTTAAGACATGTGCCATGATTTATGAATGATATGTATGAATGCCATGATTTAAGAATAATATGCATGTATGCCATGTCTTATGAATGATACGTATGTATGCCATGATTTATGAATGATATGTATGTATGCCATGTCTTATGAATGATATGCCATGTTTTATGAATGATATGTATGTATGCCATGCTCTATGAATGATGTGTACATATGCCATGTCTAAGAATGAAAATGATGAATGAAGTTTAAGTATGATGAATGAATGAAAGATGATGCTTATGTCTTTAAGGCATAAATATGCTAAACGGCACGGTCGATGGTCGACGGTACGACGGTCGTGAGGACCGGTAAATGGGCCGGTAGACGGGTCGGGCCGTAACAAGTTATGCTATGTTAAAGATGCCATGAATGTCTTATGAATGATGAAGCATGTAAAGTATTTTTACTTTATGAATGAGCTTGTACCGGACCGAAGTATGGGTCCAAGGGATGGGCACCTTAAGAACACCCCGGTTCTGGACTACCGACTATGCTGTCCACGGTTCTGGCACTACCGAAGCTGTGCAACAGGGATGGGCACCTTAAGAACGCCTCGGTTCGGGGACTACCGACTATGCTGTCCTTACCCTAGTAGGTCGAGATTAGCTACCTCGTATTTACTCAGGGATGCACGTATATGATGAATGAATGTGGTACAAGCCAGGGCCCAATGAATGTTATGATTATGTTTAAGAAATGAAAAGTATGATTTTAAACTAAGCATCCTTACGATATATATGCATTGCCCATGCATTCGTTATGAAAAAGTATGTTTATGAAAAGTATGTGTATGAAAAGTGTGATTTTAAACTAAGCATCCTTATGATATATGCACTTGGTCATGCATCCATCTATGCTATGCATTATGTTATGTAAAGTATGTTCATGAAAAGTATGATTATGAAAAGTATGTCTATGAAAAGTAAGTTTATGCAAGATATGTTTATGCAAATGATTTTGTTTATGCTCATGTTACTATATGATGCCATGATTTGATTGTGTTTATGCTAATTTAGAATGCCATGATTTATCTATGTTCATGTTAGTTTAGGATGCCATGATTTATTTATGTTCATGCTAGTTTAAAATGCCATGATTTTATTTATGTGTATGTTAGTTTAGGGTGCCATGATGTAATTATGTTTATGCTAAGTTAGAATGCCATGATTTGATTTATGTTCATGCTAGGTTAGGATGCCATGATTTAATTATGTTTATGCTAAGATAGTATGCCATGATTGGATTTATGTTCATGCTAGTTTAGAATGCCATGATTTAATGATGTTTATGCTAAGTTAGAATGCCATGATTTTTAATGATGTCCATACCAATTTATGATGCCATGTTTTAACTATGTTATACTGAGATAGGACGCCATGATTTTATTTATGTTCGTGCTAAGAATGTTTATGAAGTTATGTTTGTTATGTTTATGTCTACGCCAAGTATTGTGCCATGCCATGAAGGTTTATGGTTATGTTTATGCTATGCTATGAAGATGATTATGTTATGTTTACGCCATGACGAATGTATGCTAAGTGATGAAAAGGCTTATGTTCTAAGTAAAGCACTAAGTATGTAATGGCTTATGTGCTCATGAATGAATGATGAATGGTTTTAGTGAGTAGGAAAGAGTCTTACTAAGCCTGTGTGCTTATAGTCTTATTTCCTTATACCGCAGATCACGCAAGGGGACAGTAAGGAAGTAGCAGGAGGGCATCAAAGAATGTGTGTGATAGTGACTTGGCCAAGGAGCAATATGGTTGCTCGTCTCATGATAGAACTTTATCTTTACTGTTATGTGTTTAAGTATGACTCTATGACATGATACTAAGTATGACATGATACTAAGTATGACATGATGCTACGAATGACATGATGCTAAGTATGATATGATGCTAAGTATAAAGTTACTATGCTAAGTTCCCATGTTATAGTGCTAGAAATGGTAGTAGGTGCATGTAGGAGTAAGTTAAAGGTTTCCGCTGCATTATGATGTCCACATGCCCTAAGTATGTTAACGTAACGCCGCTTTAGGAAAAAAAAAGCGGGCGTTACAGTCCTAGCCTGGAGGGCTAGGTTGATGAAATCCTGACTTGGAGGGTCAGGTCCTAGCCTGGAGGGCTAGGTTGGATGAAACCCTGACTTGTGGAGGGTCAGGTCCTAACTTGGAGGGCTAGGTTGATGAAACCCTGGCTTGGAGGGTCAGGTCCTAGCATGGAGGGCTAGGTTGATGAAATGGCTTGGAGGGCCAGGTCCTAGCTTGGAGGGCTAGGTTGGACGAAACCCTAACTTGGAGGGCCAGGTCCTAGCTTAGAGGGCTAGGTTGAAGTCCTAGTGAGTGAAATTGGGCATGGAGTCTTGGTCCGGTGGACTGAGCACGAGTCAGAGAAGGCTGGGAGCCCGTTCTCTTGACTTGGAGTGGATTTGGCCTTGCCTGGATCGGTCTGGTGATCGATCAAGGAAGTTGGCACGGTGCTCCTTCATGGATCGGTCCGGTGACCGATCCAGTGATGACCGATCGGTCTGGTGACCGATCAGGGAGCTTACAGAAACTTTGGAAAGCTTTCTGTTCGACTCCTGATCGGTCTGGTGACCGATCTGGAACACTATTCAGATCGTTCTGGTGAACGATCAATTGACGCGAGCTTCTCACTATAACCGATCAGGCTGGAGCCTGATCGGTCTGGTGATCGAACAGGGCACAACCTGATCGTCTGGTGACTGATCAGGGCTTCGGGCAGGTAAGAGCAGGAGAAGGCTCTGCAATCTGGATCAGTCCGGTGACCGATCAGTAGTCTTACCTTAATTCAAAAAGCGCTGTCTGAGTTCTGATTGCGCTCTGAACACTACTGATCTCACTCTGATTTTCTCTGCTATCACTGATGTAATGTTGATTTCATTTGCTAAACCTCTGATTAAGTGTGCAGGTGACAGGGATGGATTCAAACATTCAAGGAGGGTCAATGGAAGTCTTTCCTTGGAGCAGGTTTGTTTGTTTCTTCTTCTCAGGTCACAACGGACGCTGGCGACGACTAGTAGCTAACCTGGGGCTCGATTGGGGCTCGACTGAGGAGAGCTCAGGGAGTCTAGGAGAGGTCAGAATAGCTGGGTTGGCTCAGATGGAGCAACTGGTGAGCTGCAGTGGAGCGTCTAGTAGCTGGCGATGTGAGCTGTAGAGGCCAGATGCTTAAAAGTCCTGAGAAGTGGAGAAGAGAGCAGTTCTTCCTTCGGCTACAACTCTTGAGCTCTTACGACAACCTTGATCCATCTCTTGAGCAAGCAACTGTGAATCTTGAGCAACACTCCGATACTTGAGCACTTGGAAGAAACAAGGAGTTTGGCGAGTCCATCAGCGAGAAGACATGAAGAGCAGGGAGTTCTTGCGTAAGATCTGTGCTGAGTGGAGCTCGGTGAGGAGTTCGCTTGTGTTCTTGCTGTCCTAAGTGCTCAGTAAGGTTCCTTCTTGTGTTTCTCTGTGCTTAATACTTTATTTGTTTTGAAACGCTGTGGAGAGGTTACTCCACCGAGAAGGAGGTTGCATTCTATCCGGATTTTCTGGGGCTTGATCTGCCGACGATCAAGGGATCACCCACCTTAAGGGCACGCCAAGGAGTAGGGGCAAATTATTCCCGAACCTTGTAAACGATCCTTGTTAGCATTTTTGGGCTGCTTTTCATTTCTACATTAATACTCTGTTTTTGGTATTTCTTCCGCTGTGCTACTAACCCTAAGTGTAGAAGTTCGAAAGTGAAAGCGATTTTTGTGTCTGGCTACATTCACCCCCCTCCCTCTCTAGCCATCCAAGCACCAACAGTTATAACCAAGTAAAAAATCTATAAACCTCTTTTCTTTTAGTTGTTGATATTGATTATTTTAATTGTTTAACTAATCTATTACTTTTGCCAAGTTCAAAAGAAAAAGATCAAGTTTTGGTATCAGAGCGAGGTTCACTTTTGAAGGACTAACCACCAGATAAAACAACAAGATGATGGCTGGGTCTAGCATATACCCACTGAAATTCGAGGGAGAATTCATATTTTGGAAACGCCGAATTGAGGTATTTTTCAAAACAAATTTTGAAGCACCCAAGGACAAGAACGGAGAAGAACTCAAAGAATGACGTTGGACTAAAAAATAGCACAACGAGTCCATGGTAAACGGGAAGGTCGAGTTCCACCTTTTAAGCGTACTACCAGCTAAGGAGCTCGAAAGGATTGGATCTTATATATCTGCTAAAGATCTCTGACATAAGGTGTTGGAACTCCACAAAGAACCAAAAGAAGCATAATCTGACTCCTCGATGGATACTGACTCATCTTCAAATGAGTCCGAGAACAAAGAGATTGCCAAACTAGTAGCACTAATAGCTGAATACCTACCAGAAGATAACGAAAGCTCATTCGAGATGAGCATCGATGAAGGGGAAGATACTTCAAAAGAAAGTAGTGATGAAGGACGAGCATCTAGTTTTGGACATGACGAAATGGTAAGTGAGATATGTAAACTTCCTCCAGACAAACTTCCTTAAGGTATAAAATCCATGCTTAGGCCTTTATGCAAATTAGGATTTAAATATGTAAAATTAAAAAGAGATTTATCCAATGTATGCCCTTTAGAATTATATGACAAACTTAAAAATGAAAATGATGATTTGAAATAACAAATAGAATTCTAGAAAAAGAATTTTTCATGCTCGAACTTTTTACATGCTCCAATAAAAAATGTTAGATATAATGGAGGGCTTAATTAGTATTCGAGGAATCATAGGGATAAAATTATAAAAGTATCCAAAAATTATATTCTGCTTAAATTTTTGATAAACCAAGTAGGTAGAAATTTATATTGGGTTCCAAAATCTTGTTTGCCCAATTAAATTTATTTGCATGCTAGAATTTAGTATTCTATTGCTATGAATTGAATACATTATCTTAGAATTTCTTATTCTACTTGAAAAATTATTTGATGTTGTTGTAGTTGGATTTAATTTGCCTTATATATATTTTTTTGATAGACACAAATTATATCTATCTACAAAAATTTTTTTGGGGATTTTTAGACCGTTATACAAATTTTTCATCAAAAATAAAATTTTAATTTTATAAATACTTTGAAAATTAATTTTTTAAAAAACCTGATTATTCGGGAATAATACATTGTATTTTGACCATCTAAAAACATTTAAGATGTTCTAAAATCAAAATGTTATTATTTTTAAAAAAATTTAGTTTAGCAATGCAAATTATTTTTCTTATATGTAGAAAATTTATCTTGTTATGAAAAATTTTATATAGTTAGAAGAATTATTTTGACACATGGGCAAAAATTTTCTGAAATTTCTAACACAAATTAAGTATCTATGAATTTTTCTTTGAAAAATGTATTTTAAATATTTAAAAGTTTTCGGAGATAGATTATTGTAACTTAAAATTTTTGGTAAATATTCATTGAATTACACAAATTTAGAAAAATCAATAATTATCTTTAGAGAAGCAAACTAGTTTTTGAAACTTTACTTTCAAAATTATCTATTTTTTAAGCATAATTATTTCTCTATGAAAAAAATCATTTTTTTACTCAAAAATTATTTATTAGTTTTCCCCCCTTATAAATGTTACCAAATATCTTTTCTAAATTGAGCGTTCAAAAAAATTTGCAAGATGTTATGGAGTGAAAATTTTTTTTAAGATTTAATTTCAAAAAGTCTCTATTTTTGTAAAGAAAATAATTTTTATCATGCAAAGAAAATTAATTTTCTGAGTTTTTTTTGCAGTTAGAGTAATTATATTCAGACAAACTCTTTCAAAATTTCTGATTGTTAAAATTTTTTCTATGTATTTTTAAATGAAAATTGAATCTTTTAAGTTCAAAAATTTTCAGAGATAGATTTTTGACAAAAATAATTTTTCTATGAATAGATGTTATATTTTACATAGTCAGAAAATTAGTAAATTATTTTTCTAAAAAATTCTATTTTAAGGATTTATTTTTTAAAAATAACTATCTTAGATAAAAATAATTATTTTGAGAAAAAGGAAAATATTTTTTTCATGAAATTTTTTCTGATGATCGTAATGATAATTTTTAGTATTGTCATAATTTTTTGGTATTTTTTGAAACTTAAAAATAAATTTCAAATTATTTTTTGAAATCTGAGGTTTAAATCTTAAAAAATATTTGTGTAAAATAATTTCCAATAAATTGTATAAACATTAAATCAAATATGTACAAACCCCTAGAAAAGTTCTCAAAAAAAAATTGTAAGACTTAGCTTAGTTTTTTGATGTGATTACAAGGGCATCAGGAGCTTTGATTGTCATTTTCTCGATCCCTGTTGGTAATGACACTGTAATTTTTTAATCTTCATTGTGAGCTTTTCTTGTTGTGTTGGAATCACCTCGGTGGAGCCACTTGAGATCATGCAGATGTCACTTTGAGCAACAACATCATCTTGATTATCCCGATGATGATCCCGACAATTATCTCAGTTGTTGTGTCAACGGTTATCTCGATGTTCATCACGACGATCATCTCGTCAATTATCTTGGTGTTCTAGTGAACGACGTCAAAGGGATTCAGGCTCTCACTTGGGAACCGAATTATTTCTGTGCCAATTTGATTGATTTCCTAAGTCATTACACCATAGGTACCTGACCAGTGAACACCTGACAACAACAGAAGATGCTCTCCCTCGCTAATTTCATTCATTTATGACCCGTCCAACTTCTTGAGCAAGTTGCCGACTGTAACGACCCCGGCTCCTTTGACGGTTAAATCTCTATTTGGCGGTCCCTCCGGCGGCCAATTGGTATCAGGATTCATAAACTCTAGTACTTAGCCTGGAGGTCTAGAGTTCGAATCCTGAGAAAGACAAAAATCCACTGGCCAGGGGTGAGAAGTTCTTGTGAGTAACGACACGGCCGAGGTCGCCAAAGGGGCCGCCAAATAGAGATTTGGCCGCCGGAGGGGCCGCCAAATAGAGATTTGGCCGCCAAAGGGGTTGAGGAGCCAGGGTCGTTCAATAAAAAGGCGCCGAGACCCCAGGAGCCGTTGATCCAATAGAAAATCAGACAGCACCTCCCCTGTCCGGCGGACAATTCACACATACACATATCACATAAAACACAACCACGCAGTTAAAATGGCCTCAGGCCTCAAATCAAGACAGAATATAATATAAAACCGGGTAAATCATATCTGACTGCAGACCGGTCCGACTTACGATAAAACACAAAGCATAAGGGTTTCACAAACGTACAACTATACTGCCGTATAGTATGACTAAATCCAACAAAAGCAACAGCGGAACAAAACAATAGAAAATACCAGCAACACACTAGACGATAAATCCCGAAGACATCTCGACAAGTACGCGAACTGGGACAGGCTGTCGGGCACGCTCCAGTCAGTCATCCTAAAATAAAAACAAGGAGCTAATGGTATGAGTAATAAAACTCAGCGAATATCTCCTCATATATATACAAGATAGTCAAATATAGCAACAGTGTAATAGACTACCGAAATCGTACGTGCACAGACAGTAATAAGAAGAGCTGCAAGAGAACAATAAGAACTACCATACCAATATCGCAGAGTCGCCAAGACCAGACATAAGGGTCTCCTGTAAGTGCATGTCAATCATATACAACATCAAGTATAAACAAGCACAAGTAAGGGCAAAATAAATGAACACACAAAGTGCAATGACATGGTCTAGTCACCCCTGCCGTCGGTCAGACATTGTCACCTATGTATGGGAGGAAGCTGAGCGGAGGCCACCCTCCGACGTAGGGCTGTGACTGCCGTCCATACTCTGCCATCACTACTCCTGAGCGATCGAGTAGACGGAATGCTGCCGGTGTAACACCCCTACTCCAAGGTCTATCCTAGCGATGTCTCTAACAGCCTAAGGCCATATGTGGAGGACATCTCTGTCTGAGTGTTACCCCTACCCCATGTATATAATGGGGGAGAGATATCTCCCTCTCATCTCCTGGTATCTGGACAACGCAAGGAGGGACATCTGCCTGCTACCACGCTCCGATTTACTAACCCATGAGTGCATGAGCGGAGCAGCACAGAGCACACTACCCAATACTCCGTCAACCACTAACCCATGAGTGGCCGTATGGGTAGTTCAGTATGACTGTCGACCTAGCTCACCCAAAAGGGGCCCCTACTCGACAGTGATGCACAGTGCACGATGATCCATAACACTGGTCAAATAGCATCCACTATCTAGTCCACCTATATCGACATGATATACAAGGTTCGTGGATAATGTACCATAACCTAAGTCCTAAAGGTATAGGTATCACAAGTCAATTGTGGCACAAACAACATCAACAAAACAAATATAACAATTTATTACGCTATTGCTAAACAAGTCTATCAAGTATATATATATCTGTGACAATTCTAAAAGAAGAGTCAGAGATACCCGCCTCCAATGTCGGTGCTCGTAACGAAGAGAATCCCTCGTCCAGAATAATCTCCACAGCAACGAAATCAATCAGTGTCCTGTATCATAAGATTATTTAGCTATACTAATCATATGATACTAAACTAAACAAGTTAACCACTCAACCACCAATAAATCCTATGTATCTAAATTAGCTTAATTCCCCGAGAGGACTAAACTAATCCAAAACTCGACTCAATCTAGCCACTGATCTTATCAAGAATAGCCCAATCCAATAATCTAACCAAACACAAAACCACAACACATGCTCATCCAAACCAAGCAATCCCATTGCTACAAGTCGCTCACGGTAGAAACCCGGCACACTAGAGTTTTGCTCAGATTCTAACATGAAGCAAAAACCCTGATCCAATTGCTCAACAATTCTAGTAACATCCAGATCCCATTTCCTCAGCCAACTCACCACACCTTTCATACTCAACTATTAATCCACATCACAGATTTGAAATCACCAAATCACATCTAATTCTACAAGAGCAACCCACGGCAGAATATCCAACAAAACCAAGATTCAAATAAGTTCCAATTCACGGTAAGACCCACAGGAACGTCAAGACATAACCAGATCAAAACTACAGTTTGAATTGAACTTCTCCAACAGAGCTCTACTAACCAGAACAATCCATCAGAAATTTCCAGCAAGATCCCAAATCTCGAACCCAAACACAAAGCTAAGATCAACACATCACCAAATGGTTGAGACCTTACCTAAGCTTTGCACCGACATCTCACTCTTGCTTAGATCCGATAGCTTCACACCAAGATCAACCCTCCAACCAGCCACGGCAGATCCCTCAGATATCACTGGTGTCCCCCTGTTTCCAAACCGGCGATCACAGTAGCCGAGCAAAAGAGATCAAGACCCAGCCACCACCTGGAACCCAGCATCAACCCCCAGATCACCATCAAATTGAATCAGCTAGCCTCACCAGATCGGATGTGCTATCAAGGTAAGGAACTCACCAGTAGCCGTGAGGGAACAAGAAGGATCGGCAAGGTCTCGCTCCGGCGAGGTCAGGAAAGGAGCAGAAACTCGATCTGCCCCCGATCTCGCGCTCCACCGCAAGAGAAAGGAGAAGAGTCACTGCGCTAGGGCTCGCGAGGAATGGGTGAAGGAGTCGGCGTGGCTGAGATTTAGGGCTCGCGGAAGGATTGAGAAGAGATGGATCGGGAAAGTGAGGAGAAGAAAAGGAAAGGAAACCATCGATCCGACCGTTTTGGCAAGGAGATCGGGAATTAAGGGATTCAACCGAAACTTGGGAAGAGAAAGAGAAAGGAAAATTATTATAAGCTAGTTTTTTTTTGCAAATTGCCCCTCTCGTTTTGGCCTATTCAACGTAGGCCCTTAAATTTAGAAAACTTTGCATTCTGGTCCTAATTTTTCCAGTATTTTAACACCGACACTCTTGGGTGGCATGAGAGTGCAATTGGTAACAAGTACATAAGCAAATCGCTCCTTGTTGAGATACTTAGCCTGACCCTACTACAAATGTTAAATACAAAAAAAATTCAAGGCTTAAACTTGAAAAACCCAAAATTAGGGGTGAGATTTGAATTATTCGAATTTAGATGGTCTTTTTGCAAAGTTTCCTTAAACTTATAAACCCTATTTGTTTCTCCTCTTCCCCTCTTTGCCAACTGCTTGACGTCGATTCCCTCTTCGCCAACTTAAAACCCAAAATTGGGAGATGATCTTGATCACCTTGTTGAGTATACCTCGAATCTAGTAGCAATTAGACTTGAGGATTTGGGGTTTATATTCGTGGTAGTTACTTGAGTTCAAATTTGGGATTTAAACCTAATTAAGAAAGAACTCATTGTTATTTATGATTTACTTAAGTAGACATTGTAATGAAGATTTATCTTAATTTTTGTTTATTTGTAGTTTACCTAATTATTTAATTGTATAAGTAGCTAAATTTTGTCCTTGATACAGTACAGTTGATCATGAGGGGATTCTCTCTGAATCGTATAAGCCATTTACAATGCAGGTACTTCTCCTTTGATTCTGTAGATTCTTTTATCTTAAATGCATAGTTATTTTATTGTATGAGTAGACTGCTTTACATTAACTCAGTTTTGTTTGTATTTCCTGCTTGATACTTTCATTGTTTGATCTTTGAGTTAATCAAAGTTTTCATCTATACAGTCTCAACTATTTATTTTCTTGATCTAGAATACCACTTGTACACGAGTACTTGAGAACTAACATTTGTTATATCTAGGGTTTGGTTGAAATTAGATATACCTTACCTAATAGATTAGTTTCATATTTATTTATTATGATATTGATTGGATACATGTGTATCATGTTAGCTGCATAACTGTTAACCTAGTTGAGATTGTACATATTAGCATCATGCACCATATTTTCGTTGTTGTGTGCTAACGAATAGCAGCTTTCTTGTGATTAAGCCTGTCGTCAGTCATATAATTTTCTACTGATTAAACCACTTAGGATAGTGGCAGTTGTTGGAGAGATAGGTAGAGCGGTTGTGCTACCCCTTTTTCCTGGGGTTTAGAGCGGTTGTTCTCCCCCTTGGGGTCTTAAAGAGCGATTGTGCTCCCCCTCTTCCTAGGGTCGGGATGCAATTGTGCTCCCCAGCATCCTATCTACTCGTCCACTCAGAGCAGTATAGCGGGAGTGCGTATAGTTGTCACAGCTCTACCCAGTCGACCACACAGATGTGATATGATGGTTGTTAGATTGGTGTCTATGGGTGACACAAGTCATTGTATCATGTGCATATGATGCATCGTGCATTTTGCTTGTGTTTGCTGCATTTATTTGAGCTACGATTGTTGCACTTGATTAACATGCATAAACGGTTATAATTTGCACTTGTTATATGATCTAGATCTGTTTAGTAGTATGAGCAGACTTATTGATATATCAGGGGATTTTTTTTTATCATGCCCCTGCATGTTATACTGATTTCGAGTATGTATATTCATATAGTTATTATATTCAAATTTTACTCTATTTTCGGAGATTATACACTGTTGGTTCTACCAACTTATTATATTATGGTTATAGCATGCATTTATCGGCCTATTATGTAACGCCCTAAAATTTTCCCATATAGAATGTTATGAAATATCATGAAATTCATGAAATATTATCATGGATATTAGAAAATATTATGAATTCATGAACATGAAATATTATGAAATTCATGAAATATTATCATGGATATTAGAAAATATTATGAATTCATGAACATGAAATATTATGAAATTCATGAAATATTATCATGGAATATTAGGAAATATTATGAATTCATGAATATGAAATAGTATGAAGTTCATGAAATATTATTAATCTTAGAAAAAATTATGAATTCATGAAATATTATTAATATTATGAAATTTCATGATGGGCTTGGCTTAATAGGCTTTGATATGGATTAGTGCAAATTGTGATAAAAAGAAGAGGTAGAAAGAAGGAAGCAAGAATTGAACCTTGAACCTCCTAGTTGCACTCACCATGTCATAACCAATGAACCAAGCAATGTTTCTTATAGAGAGAATAAGAAACATTCTTGTTGAATCGAGGGAAGCGAAGAGACATGTCTCTTCATGAGAAAAGTATAAATAAGGGAAAGGGAAGTTGGAATAACTTCCTCTTCTTCTTCTTCTTCCTCCCTCTCATCACCGAAATCCCCTTCTTCTTCTTCCCTTTCATTTTCGAAAAAAAAAGTGAACCCTAGGGTTTTAACCCTAGGGAATTGGAAGGAGAAAGGAACCCATTGAAGGTTCTTGCCCTCTACTAGGGCCAAGGTTACTAGAGAAGACTAACAAGGGAAACTCTCATCTTCTTCTTCTTCAAGGGTACCCTATGATTTTAAGAGAAGAAGAAATTCAAGCAAAAGGATGTAAGTATCCCCTCGCCTGCAGTGTAATGGTTATCGTATGCGTTGTCTCCTTGATTGTTTAGAAAATGGGGACTTTTTCCCTAAGCATGTTTCGGCCACCCCCTTAGGGGAAGGCTTGGTTCTCTCCTTGATACATGAGAAGGCCTTTGAGACTTAGAGTAGATATGTATATTGATTTCTTCATGATGGTATGAACAAAAAGGATGAAAGACTAGGGTTACACCCCTTGTATGTTTCGGCCACCCCCTTAGGGGAAGGCCTTGGTTTCCTTTTATTACATGAGTAGGCCCTTGGAACTTAGGGTATATGTATATGTGGTTCATTCAAAATATTGTGAACAAAATCTAGGGTTATACCTTTGTGTAGGTTTCGGCCAACACCCAAGAGGAGACCTTGGTTACCCTTTGATGCATGTGAAGACCCCTTGGAACTTAGGGTATACCTATATGATGTGTCCCTTCATTTTGTGATAACAAAAACTAGGGTTTAGGGCTTGGATGGGTTTCGGCCAAGTCATAGAAAATTGGGTTAGTGAGGGTTGAATTATCCTATAATATATCCATGTTTAAGGTATGGTAAGAATAGTGTATACAAGATGTTTGTATGAATGTCTGTATGAATATTTAGTTCAAACCCTAATTTTTCCCTACCCTTGAGTTTCGGCCAACCCTAGAAGGACTAGGATCTAGGGTTGCATAATTATCTCATGATGTGCTTTATGTTTAATAAGTTGCATGAATTGTATGTGAAGGTGAAACTACCCTACAGGACATGATTATGTTTAGTATGATATAGGTATATGCATGTATGAAATATGATGTATGTATGAACATATGTGTAAATGCATATACGAAATATGATGTATGTATGAACATGCCTTATAGCCCATGGGGCACACTTATGAAATTGCATGTGATATGTTAAAATGCTTGAACGGATACTCTACTAAGTATGGGATCAAGAGCACCCCTTATGTTGTGTGGTGTGTCCCTCCGGGATCATGAGCACCCTTGAAGAGCGGTGTGTCTTGTAAGAGTGATTTGGAGTACTCCTTAGCATATATGTAAAAGCATGATAAGTATTTTACTTTTGAAGTTGTGTACCCGACTCGTAAGGGGGTCGTTAAACAAATCCGGGGTGCATGTTAACGTAAGGTCATGGCTCCGGTAGGACGGAAGGGTCCTGCTCTAATTAATTGGTGGCTCGCTACCCCAATTCATTAGGAAACGCGCAATAGTTCCGCGCGATAGTTGGTACACAACAGGGCCCGATATGATATGGATGTATTTTTAAGTAATACTATTATGGAACTGTTTTGAAAAACATTTATTGCATGTGATAGGTATGCTTAAAATTCTATATGCTGCATGCTTAGAAACTTGATGTTTAGTATGCTATGATGAACTCATGCTTATGTCTTGTTATGTACACATGCTGTATGCTTTCGTATGGATTTTGCGAGTAGGACCGGATCCTTACTAAGCTTTTATGCTTACTAGTTATGTGTTGTCTTATGCTGCAGATAAAGGTAAGGAACACATGAACTAAAGGAAGAGGCAGGAAGGCTGAAGATGTGTGGGGTGGTGGCTCGGGAAAGAAAGACTTCTATATCTACATATTTATGTTTATGTTTATGTTCCCTTGACAATAAGTGTTAGTGATTAGGATTGACATGGCATGATAGTGTTTACCTTGGAGGTCTCTTATACTTGATTATGCTATGAGTTACATTACTAGTGAACTTATCATGTTATAGAATGACTTTGATAGTTAAACAAGCATGCTCAGTCCTTAGCCCTTGCATTGTGGTTTTAATGCCATGCTAGAAAGAAGATAGAAAAAAAAATATATTACTATATGATTGAATGTACGTAACCCCGCCCCGAGAGTAGATATAAGGGCGGGCGTTACATATTATACTCGTAGAGTCCATTTGGACTCACCACCGCTTGTTTTTATTTTTTTCATTTAAAGTAGGTGATAGTTGCGACTCGTACCGCTAGAAGAGGATCTGTCTGCCAGTCCTCAGCATCGAGTATTTTTTTATCTATTTTGTATTTTCCATAGTAGGTTTGTCTTTGCTTTCCATCTTTAGTAGACTAGTATATATTTCAGTAGACTTGTTTTTATTTCAGTAGATTTTGAGTGATGATTATGTCCTTGTAGATTTTGTGAGTATGCCAGTGGCATGTGTGTTTTTATTCAAAGTTATGTGATTTCCTTTCTTTTCATATTATTAACTTTGTGGTTGTGGTGTTTCTTGATTTATAATTGTATTATGGCTGTGTTGACTGAGTATATTGGGTGGTCGTTGTAGGCCTTATAGATAAGTTTTAGATTATCTACTGTACAGGAGAGATGTTGCCCGTTTTTTAGTAAGCATGAGCCATGGGGGTGTAACAGCAAATGTGGGAGCCAAACTTACAACTTGCACTAGTCTTCCTTCTTTGCGAACCGAGATATAGTTGAGGGGTTGACGAGGGATATTATTCTTGGTTGGAGGCTGAAAAGGCTTCTTGTCTTGCTGAGGGATCGGGATCACCTCGCCTTTGTGCGTGTGTTGAGCTTTCCTAGAAGTGTATGTACTTCTCATCACGTTTTAGTATTTTTTTTCATAGTTCAGAGGGGGTTTTCTCCAGGGATCTGAAGAAATCCCTATCTACCAGACCTTGGGAGAAGGTGATGGTTAAGATCTTTGAGGAAGTGGATGGGACATCCTAGACGACTTTGATGAATTGTTGTAGATACTCTCGAAGAGTTTCCTGAGGCTTTTATTTCATGGTAAAAAGATTAAGAGACATCTTTTAATACCTTTTGCTGTTGGAAAATTAGTGGAGAAAATCATCTTTGAAGTTGTTGAAGGAGGAGATGGAAGAAGCTGGAGTCGGCTAAACCACCTTTGGGTCGAACTTGACAAAGTAGCAAATAACTTAGTACTTAACACCATTTGTGTACTACTGTAGTAGAAAAGCATTTTCGAATTAACACAAATGGTCTTCTGGATAGGATGACCTTGTGCATTCTCCCAACTATGGTTGCCGAAACTTTGGGGTAGTTCTTGTTCAAGAACACCTCGAGAAAAAGGTGTTCCTTGGACACTTCCTTCATTGGAGGCTGGAGCTTTTCCTTTGCGATCACAGGTAGTCGCCTACTCATGATTCATGTGAATTTTTATTGGGGTGTTTAGCTCCACGGTTGATTGAGATCATAATTGGTGAGACCACTATGAAGTGTGAGGGCATCCCACTCATTGGAGGGGGTGCACCTATTAGTGGTAATTGCAGGAATGTGTTCTATTGCAGGAATCCCTATAATACCTTGGAGACCATCTCATTGATGTTCTCTTGTGTGATGGCGGTTGCTCTGTCGTGACTTCTCTCTCCTTCAGAGTGGCAGTTATAAGTAATCCTTCTAGTATTAACTATCCCAACAACTTGGTTTAGAGTTCCCACAGACGATATTAATTTGTTCCAGTCAAATACCGTGGATGGTCAAGCCACCAACCAATGAACTATCTGACTCACACACTCCTCATAAGTTGCAGGCGAAGGCGATGAAGGAAACCTGAAATGAATTCTATAAGAGGGTTAGATTGGCCGGGGGATGGATCTTGGGGCCACTCTAACGCTCGAGTTAGGGTTTGCTTGAGGTAATATGCAGCATGGAGAAGAAAGAGAGAATTTGATGGGGAGTTTAGAATCCAGAATCGTTTGCACTTACCCTCTCTAGGGTTTGTATAATTGTCAGAAAAGTCTCTCCATGTCAGATGCTCCAGCTGTTGTATGCTCCTCCATCATCATTGTATGTGCTCAAGGGGGACCAGATCTAGCAATTGTTAGTTGCTTCTCTATTAATCAAGTGCCACGTGTTAATAGGAGAGCATCTAGAGGACCAAATTAGACAATCTCATAACTGTCTCTCTATTTATTTAGTGTTGTATGTCACAGAATATTCACGGGCACTACCTGCCTTTCTTGAGTAGAAGGACCTTGTAGAGAGGAGGTTTAACATAAGGATATATGAAGAAATAGTGTTGATGTTGGGTGCCCCTGTGAATAAACAATATTGACAGTTGGAGTCTTTTTTTTCTTGCCATATCTGAAAAAAGATATCCATATTAAAAGGGGGACCAAACTTAACCTTCTAATATAGATTTTACAAAGACGCCAACTGATTTACAAGTAATTCATTGTAAATAAAATAAATCTATTAGCTTTACAATTACCTAATAAAATTCTATCGACATCACAATCAACTAAGTCTTATTGCACGCTATAGATAAGCAAAATATTTTAGATAATTTGCATGTACTTTGTGTTGCTTTGCCAAATCACAACTCCTATTTGCTTCCCAGTACGCGTTTCAGCTAATAAAATTCCTCCACACCATCAATATGTACCATTACCATTTCAGAGCCAAAACGAACGCTCAAAGCAACTTTGCAAAGATAGCCTTAAAAGATTCATTGGGGACATCGATCACAGCAATTGAGACTTCTCACACCAAATATCCTGCACTTATAGGGCACCAGTTTATACCACCCACCTTCCACACATGAGAGTCAAAGGAACCCCAATCTCGAGCATAGATCTTTTTGGAAGTTTCACCACCTTGAAGAGCCTTATCACATTAACAACCTCAACATCTTTATCAACAAATTATATAGTACTCCCAGAAAACCGTTTTTGAAACTTTTCTAATATCAACAAATAACATAGTTTCGAGACATAGGTGATGCCAAGATTTGAGACTGAGATAGGGGAGGCGTCAGCAGCCTAGGCTGAGACTTGGTGATGCAGGACCAATCTAACCTAATATGACCCCTTGAACTTCAAAAGTCCATAACTTTTGACTTAGGACTCGGAATCAAAATCTGTAGGTGGCCACACATACAAAATTTAAAATTACGTTTGTTAACGGGGAACTCGTAATGCCAACGTTCAAGCTCAAATTCCACCATTTCAACCTTTTTCTGAGACTTCAAACAAATGCTTTACTATTTTTGATAATTCTGATATTTGTGGGTTACGATTTGTCTAAATAAGCATGTTATTTTATTAATTTCATTTTGATATGAACTTTCTTTTTCTGATAAGGATCTCTTTCCTTTTTTTACCAGATAGGAATTGTAGTATATAAAATTAGAATTTCTTTACTTTTTGTGTCTTAGGACTCAAAGTCTATATAAACTATAAGGATTTTGTTGGGACTTGACCGTACGGCTAAAGGCAGGTGAATAGCCAATCACCTACAAATTCGTCAGTTCTTCCTACACATGTTAGTGCGCAACGGAATACTATATAAACTAAATTAAAAAGAAAACACAAACCAATTTAACATGGTTCGAAGATAAAGCTCCAACTCCGCGACAATCCGTAAGGTGGACGATCCCGATCGGTTGGTAGATCAGTCCCCGGAAAGCTTCCGGTTAGTTCGTGTCGCTCTTTATGGGTGGAGAAACCTCACTACAACCTTGCAACAACTCCTGAGCACCCAGACTACTAATTGGCCTCTAACCAAGACCAATTTTATCAAACCTAGCCAACCAAACCGAACTCCCTTAAATAGAGCTCGTGGCTGAATTAGCTGTTACCAGTCGACTGGTGCCAACACCAGTTGACTGCTCCACCCGAATTCGAATGCTACAACCCAACGTTCGA
Organism: Boesenbergia rotunda; assembly: GCA_024364735.1. NCBI lineage: Eukaryota > Viridiplantae > Streptophyta > Magnoliopsida > Zingiberales > Zingiberaceae > Boesenbergia > Boesenbergia rotunda. The sequence goes on along the minus strand of JAGFNQ010001671.1, from coordinate 509,258 downwards.
ATTCTAGCCAATACCAGTCGACTACACAGAAGATCAGTCGACTGATCTTTCTGTGAACTCTACTAGTCGACTGATCCCTCATTAGTCGACTGATCAAACCCTAAACCTAGGGTTTCCCATCCCAAGTACAGTTCACTAAGTGCTTGGACCCTCACGACTTAGTTGACTCTTTTTGCAACCTCCACCTGTTGCCTTCAAGCCTTCTTCGACTTTGGTCTCTCGTCCCTCGGATGCATACAAGTCCATGGCTCGTCTCCATATGCTATCATTCGCGTATGCCTCAAAGTGTGCTTCCCTCGACTCATCGTTCTTGCTTGTCCATGGTCCTCGGATACACCTCATCCTTCACTGGACCTAAAGTCGTCAAGTCAAGTCTATGTGAATCTTGCAGAACCTGTATACTCAAATACACATTTCAAATACAAGGATAAATCTAACATAAACCCTTTACCTAAACATCAAAATATATGGTCCAACGGACCATAGATTGCTCCAAGAGATTCATCCTTCAATTATTAACAAAGTTTCCTTTTTTTTAGTATGTGGCGGGTTTTCTCTTTGTTTTTTTTTCGGGTTCTCTTCTTGCATTCCCTTCAATTCCCTCTTCTCGTCAACTCGTAGGATAATCACTCTCCTACATGGTGTCACCTAGATGGAGAGGTGTTGGCAGCTTGGGCTGAAACCTGTAGGATTGTGTCAAGATCTAAGACTCAAATAGAGATGTGTCGGTAGCTTGGGCCGAGATCTGGATGACAGTGTTGGGATTTGAAACTAAGATAAAGAGGTGTCGATAGCCTGGGTCGAGAGAGGTGTCGGTAGCATGGCTAAGACCTGGATGATAATGCCGAGATATGAGATAGAGAGGCATCAACAACTTGGGGTGAAACCTGGATGATAGTGTTGGAATTTGAGATTGAGATTGAGATAGAGAGATATCGACGTCGAGGAATATGTTAGGGACAAGAGCTAAGCCATGTAGGACATATGTAACATATATAGGAATGTATGTAGCTATCTTGCATTTAATCAATTTTGATGGCAAAAGGTTATTCACTCGCCCCTAGTATTTCCTTCAACCTGTCTCAGGGTCTATATGGAGAGGTAAATCACGGAGATTACTAGCCCGGATATTATGACTAGTGCGTGGAGAAGAAGGACATACTGACTTTACTAGGTTTTGACCCCAACCTCAAGATGATAACGCTCGTATATTAATCATCAGTTTATCCCATGGCAACACCTATGCATTTAATCAATTTTGCTGGCAAAAGGCGATTCGCTCGCCCCCAGCGCCCCCGCCAACCCGTCCCACGGTCAACATGGAGGAGGTAAATCACGGGAGCTACTAGTCCGGATGTTGTGTGGCTAGTACGTGGGGAGAATGGACACATTGGCTTTGTCAAGTTTTGACCCCTAGACCTTATGCTGGTAATACTCATACACTAACTATCAATCTATCCCGTGAGATTTGCATTTAATCAATTTTGGGTCTCTGAGATGAGGATGATAAATTGGTTAGATCAGTCCTGAATTTTAGTCTTATTTAGGTAGAGTTTGATTTTTTAAAGGTATCTATCTTAATTTTGATAGGTAAACATTATTATTAATCCATGGGACACACGTGGAATTGAAGGAAATCGACGTATCAACGTCCAGTCCAAATAATCTATCTAAGAAATTTTGAGTCCGAAACTGATGGATATAGGAAGAATCGGAGAGGGGGAGGAGGAGGCAAGGAACATGTTGTCATCGTCCGGGAATAAAAAGAAATTCTCATCCAGTAAAAACAAGAAGGTTGACACAGCTTGTCGACGGGATCCGATCTCCGTACTCAGTTATACCGGAGAGTGGGGGCATCCGGATGGTCCGCGTGTCGTTGGATGCCGGCGAGGAGTGTGCGTGGCTGCACCGGCGCCATTGCGCTGCGGGACACCACACCACCATGTCGACATCGTGGCGACTAGTTCAGAGGGTGAATTAACTGCGTAGCACAACGTGCAGTTCATCAGCTTTGTCAACGTAGGAAGTTTTCAGAGCGAGACTGTCGACACGAGGCCGCCGCCTGCTGTCATTAGGCCCATTCCCACAGCATTCCATTCTTCAGTTTGCATGGTGTCGCTGTGTTTCCGTCCATTTAACAGTGGACTCACCTCCTCCTCATCTAGTCATCTATTTTTTTTTTATTAATGTTTTCAAAAAGCTCATCAGAGTCTTCTAAATCACTAGTTCATTGAAATTGAAAGGAGAGAGCTTGAGGTGAAAATTAGCTGAAAAACAAACGCCTCCAACTGTGTCAGTCTACATTTTGTGTTTCCTTTTGATAACATGACCCTCATAAATATATGCTTATGCTTATGTGCTTGATGTCTTATTTTCCTAGATCTCTTTAACTATAAACTATATACTAAACTAACACGATATGTGTAGCTAATTAACCATGCCATGGGTTCTTACTTTGTTGGTGCTGGTGTTGGTGGTGGTGCTGCTGCTGCTCAAGCCCATGAAGTTTAAAGATGCTCCTTTGTGGGAGTCCCTGTAACCCTAAGAAGTCTCTTGTCACTCCATGACTTGCAATTCCCTCCATCCCCTCAAATGCATCCCTAAAACAAGAACCATCTGTTAATTCTGGAGTAGCTGTTGCTGTCAGAGAGCTCACAACCATGTTTTCCACACGTCCACCATGTCCAACAAACTCTGCAGATGAACCGATCACATTTGTAGAGCGAGGAAGTGCCATTTGGGTCAAGTTTGAAGCTCTGCTTATGGTTGCACCCATCTCAGATGCCTTCTGAAGCAGTGCAGTGGCTGACATGTGAGGGGATGGATTGTAGTTGGCTGGAGGATGATAGATCATTGCAGCATTAGTGAACTGATCTAATTGGGTCAAACCAGAGCTGCAGGATCCCTGCCATGGAGGGAGCTGCTGGTTTGGAGGAGGGTTGGTTGCTGCAGGAGGGAGGAGGGCGAGTCTTGAGGAAATTGCAGTGGAGACTGGTGATGATAGACACTTGCGGTTTCCTTTGCCAGTGCATCACAGAAGGCCCTGTGAGTGACGAAGCTATCCTTCCTGCAACGAACAACCCTTGATAATTGGATATATGATCGGTTGGATTATCTTTGAATTAGTAGATGCCAATTACCTTGAGAAAAGGGTGCCACACTCGCATTTGTATTCCCTGGTGCCGCAGATCTTGGAGTGAGCCTTCCAGTCGGACTGAACGGCGTATTTCTTGGAGCACTTGTCGCACTTCCACTTCTTCTCGCCGTGCTTCCTGCTGAAGTGCTTCTTGATACCGGTGAGGTCCCCAAGAGCCCGGGAAGGGTCATGGTGGACGCAGCTCGCCTCCGGGCACACGTACACCTTCTTCCTCACCATATCCTCCTTCCTTTGCTTCAGCTTCCACGGCAGGTTGTGGCCTCTCCGGTGCAGCTGCAGGTTCTGCTCCCTTTGGAATCCTTTGCTGCAGATCTCGCACACAAACCTGTTTCTGGCCATCAGGGTCTGGGGGGACAATGCCACCACCTCAGCCTCTGGGTCTGAATTAGTTACCAAACTACTAAAATGAGTGATTCGAAAGGAGAATTAAGGAGTGGAAATTAATTAAATTGACCTGGATTTCCTGGCAGGTTCCTCTTTTTCTTGTTTTGAACTGGATTTTCAGAGGAGAAGCTAGTTTCTCCTGAGGCAGCAGAGGTGAGATTGGACATGTTCTCTTCCACCATCGCCAACTCGTGCTGCTGCTGGGTTATTCTCATCCCCTTCATCATCTGTTCGGCTTAAGATCGTTCTCCAAACCTATTGAGGCCATTAGTGAGTCACAGATATCAGATCAAACAAAAAAAAGAGAGAAAGTACTATTAAATTATTCCAAAAGCAGAGAAGGAAATGGTAGTATGCTCATGGATCTCAAGGGATATTCCAAAATTTACACACAGAAAACTAAAACATAGAATAAGATTTGAGACTGACGCTATCAGAATGAAAAATAATACCAGAATCAAAACAAAAGCTAAGTAATAAGGAACCAAGGGGGACAAAAGAACCACCCCAAAAGTGCAAATTAAGGGACAGAATCACAGAGATGGAGAGAATTTGGAAGAGGAGAGAGATGTGGATGAGGGAAAAGAAGTAGATGTGCAAACGTCCACCACTGCATTATAAATACAGCCACCAGACTTGACGTTGCATTTGCTGTCCTTTTCTCTGCCTAGAAATTCTCTTCCTCATCACTTAATTGCATACTGTAGAAAGAAAAAATGGCCTCGTCTTACACGCATCACTCGGCATTTATTTATTATATCATTGAGAGAATATTCAGTGCCACGGGCAGAACATTTTTTACAGCGCAGTGTTCATCTTTTTTTTAACAGTGTTTCTCAAGGAGCAAGCAATTGCAGCAGTGAGTAATAGTATAGTTAGCTTAGCTGACTCCGCTGTGCTTTCAGTTTTGGCGTTTGGATCTTAGCAATGCTATTAAATTAAAATTTTCCTTTTGCTGTGTGTTAATTTTGGGTGTGTGAAAAGACGAAATGATGTGGAGTTGAATTAGTTGACAATGAGAGCAGTGGGAAGAAAAGCAAGGCACCAGCTTTTTCATACTTTTTCTTAGGCTACGTTAGAATGATTGGAGATTGATTGAGCTCAACATTGGCATGCTCGTGTCTTATCAGTTCTTTACAGATCATTATTTCTTTATTTGAATGCATCTCATTGATTGGCTCATTGATCTTTGACCAATTTATCTACAAATATTGATATTCAAAGCTAATAGCAGCATTTTCATGATCTGTTCTTGATCATATTTTTCTGTTAGATCTTGGTTTTTCAAACTAATAAGATTCGCATCAATAATCTATTTCATAAATAAGTTGTTTTCAGTGTGCATGGTCCAATGCAATTTAATGAAAGAATAAGGGGGCACTTGGTATATATTCGGTAATGAGAATGGTAAAGAATTTTGATTGAGAGGTTTATGAGTTCAGTGATAACCTAGTAGGGACTAGGTTATAAAATCAGGGGTATCATATTCATATTTTGATTCTATTTTCTGTATACCAAGCATCATAAATGGGAATGAAATAGATTTCATTCACATTCTCGCCTTCTAAAGTCGCTTACCAAGCGCCCCCTAAAATTTTATGCGCGTGTAACAATTTCAATCATTTTTTAATTCGCATTTCTCCAATCTTCTTACCTCCTTTGATAAGTTTTATACTTTTAGGCGTAAATGATTTGATGGTTCAACCACAAAAGAATTTAACTCTCACCTTAACCGACGAATCACTTTGTCTGAGTCTTTGTGATGAGAGTTTATCTTTCGTGGATCACGACTACCCATAAGATATTCAACGAGGTCACAACATCGAAGATTTCTTTGTGAGATATCCTCTTGTCCAAGATTAGCTTCCTTTTGATACTTGGAAATCAATCAACTAAATGTTAGAGGCACATTACATTGACAAATCTAAGATTCAAACTCAAGTTTTTTTTTTTTTGATCCGGGCGAGTGGTTTTTGGAGGGGATCGGAGGCCCGGTCGGATTCAATCGAATGTGACCCGGATCAAGGAAGGATAAGTCGGGTTGTCCTCGATCTCATGGACCAGGCCTGGGTCTTAGCTGGAAGAATGGAAGTCGAGCAGACAAGGCCCCGGTTCGAGATCAAATTCACTCGGGGTCGGTCACTCGAGGTCGAACACTCGGGGACGGTCACCCCAAGTCGGGCGCTCGGGATCGGTCACTCGAGGTCGGGCACTCAGGGACTGTCACCCGAGGTCAGGCACTCGGGGTCGGTCACCCGATGTCGGCCGCTCGGGATCGGTCACTCGAGGTCGGTCACCCGAGGTCAGGCACTCAGGATCGATCACCCGAGGTCGGGCGCTCAGGATCGATCACCCGAGGTCGGGCGCTCAGGATCGATCACCCGAGGTCGGGCGCTCAGGGTCGGGAGTCCCTAGCCGAACACCCATGGATGGATGTGCTTTATGTCACCCAAGCCGACCGAACAATTATAGGACCACCTCTGCAGTAATAATGTAGCAGACCTTTGACATAATCATCACCAGACTGAACCTCCTGACAGAGCTGCCGAACGTTAATGGGAGTCAGAGGAGGCAGTTTAGACAGGGTGTCAGACGGCTGTGACAGTCTCACAAGGCTGATAAAGCTGCTACAGGTTCAGTCTGTCAACTGATCATTCCTTAATGGGACAGGACAACTCTGACATGGCAGAGAGCTTCCCCTCCCCTATATAAACCCCCCTTGGGGCTCCAAAGAAGGGATTGCTGCCACTTAGCAACCACACCACCACTTTGTGAGCTCCCTCTAGGTCCGAGTCGAGTGACTTGAGCCTTGTCCCTCTACGAGCCCGACTCCGACCCCCCGAGTTACAACAGACCGGGTCGTCTTGGTTAGATCGAGTCAGCCGGGCGAGAACCGATCTTCACTTGTCGACAGGATCATTTTCTTTAATAATATCCAGACATTTAGAGATCTTACTATTTTTTTAGATGGACGATTCTTTCTTTGGTTCACCCATTGAATAAATCTAGACACGCTCGCGGGAATACTTCTAATAGTGGCAAAAAGGTGAAATGCTCGCCCCTAGTGCCCTCGTCGGTCCGCTCCAGGACCAACACGGAAGAGATAAATCACGATGATTGAGAAGACAAAAGGTTAGGGGAAAACTTTTTACACAAGGTGCAGGGATTTAAGCCCCACTAGCCTCGTGGTTTGAACCCAAGACCTTTAGTGACAATCTACCAACCCTTTACCATCTCAGCTATGCCCGTGAGGGCTCGGGGATACTTCTAATATCCCCCATTAATTGTTGAGTCGCATAAGTTAGTTAACTAGCAAGCAAATCTGACCCTCTATCCCAAATCCTCCTTGTCCGCATGTCTTACAATCGCCGACCATCATCAGCTATTTGTCCGATCGCCTATCGGGCATCACCAGTGGCCTTCGATCGCCATCCCGAATCAAACGATACCTCGGGGGAATGGTGACCCAGTCGGTATCGTCACAATTGTGATTTCGTTGGATTCAACGGTGAATCCGGTGAGATCGCAATTGCTACGATCCCGATAGGTTGACTATACCCCCAAAGTATAATTTGATTCTAGATGGTGATTTGCTGATGGTGTTGAATCGGACGAATCGTCGGCGATGGCCAACAATTATGAGACATGAGGATAGGGAGGTTTTAGGATGGAGAATCTGTTGGAAATTTAATCCTTCAATAATTCCGAATATATCTCCTCGGTATTTGACTTAGTCGATTCATGACCGTCGGAACTTCCGGGAGGTTGCTTTCGGAGGAAGCAAACTGATTGGTATTTCACATCGTGGCTAGTGTTGGACACTATCTCCGTAAAACGATATTGCTTCGCTACTGGTGCTCATGGATAGCAGCAATTCGTTTCCAAGATACAACGACGTCGTCTCAAAATAGTAGCACTTCAAATTCCGAGACCGACGAACCTTCCGTAGGCTTCTCGGACTCTCGATACAGAAGAGGGAGGAGTGCAAATGCTTATAGATTGCAATGCTTGAATGAATGAAATGATCTAGTGGAGGGATCTATTTATATTGAGTGAAGAGGTAAGTATCCTTTGGTTCGGATAGATCTGGACCGTTCATAACGAAAGGGTATAACCCTTTAAAGGTCATTTAATCCCGTCCTTTGATCTGAAGAGTTATAACTCTTCAGATCCATCTTGATCTCGGCCGTCAGATTAGAACATTTAATTCGACGCCTCAGATCCATTCTCCCTCTTCACATTCAGATCTTTGATCCGACGCTCCAGATCGCACCTTCTTGCAATCGGTCTAGATCTTTGATCCGACGGCCACCATTGAGCATATTTTGAACAATTAATTTCTCATTCACCCTTAATCGGTTTTGAGCAAATAAATAGTCTAGATTTATCTACGCGAAACGTAGATTTCGATTTTGAAGTCAAACTTGACTTTCAACGATCGATGGCATCAAAATCATATCCAACAATCCCCCACATGAATGAAAATTAATGCATGTATGCATACTGACACTTTACAAGAGTCCAATCGATAAGTCAATGCATCGGGAAAGGTAGCTTGTGACTTTGAACCTTCCGTAGTGGAATGCTATCGAGCATACTAGGCTGCGCAGTGAACGTGATGTCTTGAACTGCTCAGCTGTTGGTGTATACTAAGACAATAACACTCACACAGAGATTTATCTCACCCACTTTTGGTTCTCATGGTTGGTTCCGTTTCGGCCATGGACACCATCTTGGATTCATGAGTGTTTCATTGAAGCGGCCTGTCTTCACACTCACATAGGTGACACTTCTATCAAGAGTATCCTACCATACTCCACCTTAAAGGTATAGAAGTCATTAAAAGCATAAGCTTATCCTCACTACATGTGGTAGGACAACACCAAATCATCCTAGGATTGGGATAATAGAGATAATTATTTCTCTTGTGATGTTACACAACTTCTGTAACTTCGTTGTCCCATTGAACCAAGATCTTGGGATCTCCAGTCAACAAGGTTGGGTTTCCGCTACAGTCGTTTTTAGTTGTAGATTTTCAATCTCATTCCTCTTGATGAGCAGTATACTTGATCTCGATTTAGCCCCTTTGTTAGGGGATCTGCCAAATTATCCTTAGCTTTGACATAATTGATTGCAATCACTCCGTTCGAGATCAACTGCCTAATGATATTATGTCGACGACGTATATGTCGTGATTTACCATTATACATACTACTCTGTGCCCTTCCAATTGCCGATTGACTATCACAGTGGATAAGTACGGTGGGCATAGGTTTTATCCAGCTCGGAATATCTTCCAAGAAATTCCGCAGCCATTCAGCTTCTTCAGCTGCTTTATCAAGTGCTATAAACTCGGATTCAATTGTTGATCGAGCTATGCATGTTTGCTTGGTGGATTTCCAAGATACTGCTCCTCCACCGATCGTGAATACATATCCACTAGTGGATTTGGAGTCTTTTGTATCGGAGATCCAATTAGCATCACAATATCCCTCCAAGACTGCGGGATACTTTCTGTAATGTAATCCGTAGTTCATAGTATATTTTAAATATCTAAGAACTCACATCACTGCTTTCTAATGGGTGTCGTTTGAATTGCTCGTAAAATGACTCAGTTTGTTGACCACACAGGCAATATCCGGACGAGTATAGTTTGTGAGATACATCAAACTGCCAATTATCCGGGAATATTCCAATTGCGATATGGGTTCACCATGGTTTTTCGCTAAGTGTTGACTTAGATCCATAGGTGTTTTTACAGTAGAGAGATCGTATGCATTGAATCTTTTCAATACTGACTCTATATAATGGGATTGTGTTAAAACTATCTCATCGGACATACTGAGAATTTTAATTCCCAATATGACATCTGCTTGACCCATATCTTTCATGTCGAAACTATTGGTCAACATTTTCTTAGTACTCATGATGACATCATGATTACTTCCCATTATGAGGATGTCGTCTACGTATAGACAGACGATTACATAACTTTCAGGTGTGCTTTTGACATAAATGCATTTGTCACATTCATTTATTCTGAATTCGTTTGACAGCATTATTTTGTCAATTTTTCGTGCCATTGCTTTGGTGCTTGTTTAAGTCCGTACAACGACTTAACAAGTCGACACACCTTTCCCTCAGTTCCAGGAGCTATGAACCCCTTGGGTTGCTCCATGTAAATTTCTTCTTCCAACTCACCATTTAAGAACGCAGTCTTAACATCCATTTGGTGTATTTTAAGGTCATACAATGCTGCAATGGCTATCAACACTCCTATGAACGTAATCCTTGTCACCGGTGAGTAGGTATCGAAGTAATCAAGGTCTTCCTGTTGCTTATACCCTTTAGCTACAAGTCTGGCCTTATACTTGTCAATCGATCCATCAGCTTTATATTTGCGTTTTAGTATCCACTTACAACCTAATGTTTTAGTACCAGAAGGAAGGTCTACTAATTCCCAAGTATGGTTATTCATGATGGACTTGATTTCACTATTGACAGCTTCTTTCCACAATGGGCCGTCGGAACCAGAGAGAGCTTCGCTTAGTATTCTTGGGTCTATTTCTGACATGAATGTCATGAAATCCGGCCCGAACGATTTCTCAACTTTAGCCCGTTTGCTCCGACGTGGTTCTTCGCTTTGATTGTCAATAGCCCTTTTATGACAACTAAGTTCTAGAACATTATCTTTGTTAGAACTTCCGTTGTCATTATTTTGAATGTTTTCATTCTTATTGGGAAACACGTCTTCAAAAAAATTTTGCATTCCGAGATTCTATGGTTGTACCCACTTGAATATCAGGAATGTCTGACTTATTAACTATGAAGCGATATGCATTACTATTTTGGGCATATCCGACAAATATTGAATCGAACGTTTTAGGTCTGATCTTAACTTGCTTTGGCTTAGGTACTTCGACCTTTGCTAAGCACCCCCACACTTTCAAGTATTTGTACGATGACTCGCGGTCTTTTCATAGTTCATATGGTGTTTTCTGATTTTTCTTGTGAGGGATTTTGTTGAGAATGTGGTTTGCTGATAATATGACTTCCCCCCATAAATTATGGGGTAAGCTTGTATTTATCAACAAGGCATTTATCATTTCCTTTAGTGTCCGATTTTTACGTTTGGCAACACCATTCGATTGAGGTGAGTAAGGTGCCGTTGTCTGATGGATAATTCCAGATTCTGAACAGAATTCATCAAACGGTGCACCATATTCTCCACCTCTATCGCTACGAATTATTTTAATTCGTTTTACAAGTTGATTTTCAACTTCCATTTGATAGGTTCTCAAAGCTTCCAGGGCTTCGTCTTTACTTCTCAAAAGAAAGACATAATAGAACCTCGTGCAGTCATCGATAAAAGTAATGAAGTACTTTTTACCTCCTCTAGTTTGCACAAATTTCAAGTCACATAGATCACTATGTATTAATTCTAGAGGAATCGTTGACCTTTCCACCGAATGAAAAGGTAGTCTCGTCATTTTTGCTTCCACGCACACTTCGCATTTGTGTGTTTCGTCAACATCGATGTTCGATAATAAATTTAGTTTGACGAGACGTTTCAGAGTATTATTATTGATATGCCCAAGTCGATCATGTCATAAATTAAAACACTCAACAACATAGCTGAAAGCTTTTAATTTATTACCATCAAAATTACGGTGTACAGTCATTACAACCATCTTAAACAAATTTTGTTATAAATACCCTTTTCTTACGAAGACACCGTTCTTCGTAAGCACAAAGTTGTTGGATTGGAATACTAGTTTGAATCCGATTTTAATAAGTGCCGATCCTGAAACTAAGTTCTTCCTGATGTCGGGAACATGGAGCACATCAATGAAAGTTAGCTCCTTCCCAGACGTCATTTTTAGAACAACTGTCCCGAGTCCAACAATTGAGGACGTCGTGGAATTGCCCATATAGAGCTTTCTTCCACTTATCGGGGTGTACTTGGAGAACATCGCCTTGTCCGAACAGACGTAGCGGGTTGCTCCAGTATCAATCCACCACTGCTTCGGGTTATCCGCCAAATTGGCTTCGAACACGACCGCAGTGAGATCCAGAGTGCTGAGATCTATGTCAGCGGAGGTTGCGACTTGGTTCGCAACATTCTTCTGGCTCTTGGTTGTCTTCTTCGGGCGTCTACAGTCTTTGGACATGTGTCCTGACTTTCCACAATTGTAGCACGTGCCCTTGAACTTTTTGCCTTGAGCCTTCTGGTTCGGTTGTTTCGGCTTCTTCGCTTTTGGTTCCGTCAGGTTGGACATCTCGTCGACTATCTGCTTTGTTCCTCTAGAGTCGGATAATTTTCGATTATCCTCCTCTATTCGCAGCCGCAGGATGAGGTCTTCAAGTTCTATCTCCTTCTGCTTGTGTTTTTGGTAATTTTTGAAATCCTTCTATGACGGAGAGAGTTTCTCGATTACCGCAGCAACTTTGAATGACTCGTTCAGCGTCATTCCTTCGGCGTCCAAATCATGCATTATCAGTTGCATGTCTTGGACCTGAGACGTACACTCTTGGAATCCACCATTTTGAAATCCAAAAACCGACCGACGATGAATTTCTTCTGTTCGGCGTTTTTGGTTTTGTATTTCTTCTCCAGCGATTCCCACAGTGACTTAGCTGTCTCCATTATGCAATATACGTTATATAGCGCATTGTCCAGCGCATTAAGAACGTAATTGCGGTACAGGAAGTCTCCGTGTGACCACGCATCGCGAGCAGTTTGGCTCCCGGAATTATTTTTCGTAGCGGCTGGCGGGTCTTCAAGTAGGAACCGTAGAACAACATCTTTTGCTGCCATCTTTTGAAGTCAACTCCGTTAAATTTCTTCGGCTTCTCGGCGTGAGGGACGGCGGTGGGTATATCGTTGATTTTGAAGTTGGCTCCGTTCGACTTCTTGGCGTGAGGGACGACGATGGTTGGTACATCGTTGACTCTGGCCATATCAGTTTACCGAATAACTTTATTGTAGATCAGATTCTCTCAACTTGGTGTGGTGGTGTAGTTGTTTACCACCTCAAATTAACGTACAAGAGGTTTCTAATTCGATTCCTCTTGACGTAAATTATTTTATAATAATTGCACCAAATATCGTTTTACGATGTTGGAAATTTAATCCTTCAATAATTTCGAATATATCTCCTCGGTATTTGACTTAGTTGATTCACGACCGTCGGAACTTTCGGGTGATTGCTTTCAGAGGAAGCAAACTGATTGGTATTTCACGTCGAGGCTAGTGTTGGACACTATCTCCATAAAATGATATTGCTCCGCTACTGGTGCTCACGGATAGCATCAATTCGTTTCCAAGATACAACGACGTCATCTCAGAATAGTAGCACTTCAAATTCCGAGACCGGCGAACCTTCCGTAAGCTTCTCGGACTCTCGATGCAGAAGAGAGAGGAGTGCAAATGCTTATAGATTGCAATGCTTGAATGAATGAAATGATCTAGTGGAGGGATCTATTTATATTGAGTGAAGAGGTAAGTACCCTTTGGTTCGGACAGATCTGGACCGTCCATAACGAAAGGGTATAATCCTTTAAAGGTCATTTAATCTCATCTTTTGATTTGAAAAGTTATAACTCTTCAGATCCATCTTGATCTCGACCGTCAGATTAGAACATTTAATCCGACGCCTCAGATCCATTCTCCCTCTTCACATTCAGATATTTGATCCGACGCTCTAGATCGTACCTTCTTACGATCTGTCCAGATCTTTGATCCGACGGCCACCATTGAGCGTATCTTGAACAATTAATTTCTCATTCACCCTTAATCGGTTGTGAACAAATAAATAGTCTAGATTTATCTACGCGAAACGTAGATTTCGATTTTGAAGTCAAACTTGACTTTCAACGATCGATGACATCAAAATCATATCCAACAGAATCCCTATTCAGCATCGTTAACTAGTTTTACAAGATACTGTGTCGGCTTGCATCTTGCACGACAGCTTAGCTTGTTAATTGGTTTACAAGACACTATGCACCGCCTTGCACAACAGCTCCATCAATTAATAGCTTGCTCCGTGTTCTATGAATCCACCAACCAACGTGTCCCTGCCCGAGGGCCTCCAAACTCAAGTCTCGTACTATTAAGTCATCGTCTCCTCTTAGCAAGTCTTCAAATAGTCTTGTATCTATTAACTATGTCTTTTATTAGCTATTTTATCTTTACTTTTAAATGTTCTGTATTTGTTAAAAGAAATTAATTTTTAAACCATATTTATCTAAAAAATATTATCCTAATGATTATAGAAAATGAATTAAAATATGCTATCAAATCGATCATCAGCCAACTATTGCATCCTAACAATGTCATATATCAAATTTGAGATTATTAGCTGCTTCATACGATCAAGATTAAAGAAAAACAGTTCAGAAGGGTTTAATTTCATCAGAAAGATTTAAAAAACATATAAACAATATTTTTAATGAAAATTGAACATAGGATAAGTATCAAAGCCACACTAAGATTTAAAAGTAATTACATATTTTGAAGAATCATAAATGGGTCAACTGCAGGCGGGCCATGTTTTTTCCATGAGTTAAATTAAATCCCACACAAAATAAAACCAGAAAACGTGGGATATATTTTCATTCTTCTACGTTACTATAAATTATAATTGGCTATAGCCACCGACAGCCTCTTTTCTTAAAAATCCCGCACAAAGAAATACAAGAAAAATGTCGAATTAAATCCCTCTTATTTATTATTTGTTAACAACTCCAGAGAATCTATTTATTGACATTCATGTATCAGTCGTTATATTTTTATTTTATTTTATAGAATATTATAAATTTTTCCGACAAGAAGAATCAGTCTTAAACCTTTGTTTCAAAGTACAGATGGATTAGAGGAATATCAAAATATTATTTAATGTAAAACTAAAGAATCCGCGGATTGATAATTTTTTCTGCAGTTGTTTCATTTTTCTTCTCCATTAGTGTAAAGGGAACACAATAAAGCAGTATAAAACAAAAATTAATTCAAACAAAAAAAAAGAGGGTAAATCTGGGTGGTCAAATTCTGGCACGGCACCAGAATAAATTTTTATAATTAAAAAAATAATTTAATATAAAAATAAATATAAAAAAATATAATTTAGTATAAAATAAATAAAAAAAATATAATTGAGTTTAAGTATTTTTAATAATAATATTAAAAATTATAAAAAAATTATAATGGATTTATATATTTTTATAAGTTAAAAAATTAATTTAATATGAAAATAAATAAGAAATGATATAATTTAATATTAAAATAAATAGAAAAGGATATAATTTAATATAAGAAATAAATAAGAAAGGATAAAATTAAAAAATAATATTAAATTATATTTTTTTAATATTTATTCTGGTCAGTCAAATTCTGACTATTTAATAGTATTTAAAAAAAAATTAGGTCATTAATTTATATCTCCCGGTTCAATAATATTGCCGCATTAATTTAAATCGTTCGGATTCAAGTCGAATGGTCGAATCATATCCTCAGGAAACCTATTATGAGGACGCGTGCATAGATAGCGTTTTCTACAAGATCATTTTTTGTGCGTCGAGTCAGCGCATGGACCGCGTCGCTACCCGCCGTCGAGTCTTCGTCGTGCACGAAACGACACTGCCCATATCGTGATCCACGAATTGACTCGACCCATCACAGTCCACAAGGCACCCCTCAAATTTAGAGGTCGATTTGTGCTCGTGGATAATCAATGTTTTTATATCGCACGGAATAAAAGATATTTGGGTTTAATTCGCATGCGCTGGAAATTAGCCAACCAATCAGACAGCAAGAAGCGGACGCCGGAAGTAAGAAACGCACGTGCACGTAAACGCGTTGCGCACGGTTGGCTCGCTTGGGAGGAAACCGCCCACGTCGCGAAACGCGGCATCTCCTGCCGCAAAAGAAAAAGGAGGGAGGTAGACTCCGCCTCCTCCAGGCTGTCGATTCTATAGATAGAACGGCAGCAACTTACTATATACTCTCCGCATCGAATCGGGGCTACGAAATCGAGGACGAATTGATTAAGGCGTTGATCACGCGATATGGTGGTGATGACGATGATGGGATTATCCCCGCCGTCGCCGAAGAACATGCGTACGAGGAAGAAGTTCAAGGTCTCCGTGAGGGTTGATGCCGTCGAAGGGCTTCCCTCAGCCCTGCCCGGGACAGGCGCGGCGGCCGCTGTCGAGATCGAGTGGCGCCGGCGGCCGTCGCCCATGGTCGTCGGTGCGCTGTCCTTTCTCGTGGGACGAAAGAAGGCGGAGCGAGGGGTCTCGTCGAAGAGGATTGTGGAGGAGAGCTCGAACGTCGCCGCCGCTCGTTGGGGCGACGGCGACCAGGAGAACCGGTTCGAGAAGGTGTGCCGATTTCGCGACTCCGATCTGGTCGCCGGTCCGATCGACGGACTCGATTCTTGCAGATCGTGGGACGTCTCCTTTACTGTCCTATATGTGAGTTATTATGATTTCATTATTTCCAACTTCTGTGCAATCGAACATTCTGCTCGATGCTTTGCCAAGAAAACATTTGACAATTTTTTTTGATAATTGTTAGTCGCTGAATTAGCTGATTTTAGATGTGTTTGTCATGAAAAAGTCTGGTCGATTCTTTGACCGTTGACCTTGTACATTAACAGCCCAATCTTGTCGAGAGAGTCAATTTCATATTTGGTTTCAATTTGAAGCTTATGAATTAGTAAGAAACTTAATATGTTCATTTAGTATGTGATTCTTAAATCAATCTATGAAGAATTTGAAAATGGACAACCACGTCATTGTTTTAAATTATAGGGAAAAAAAAGGAACTAGAAAGTTAGCCAATCTCTGAACTGGAAACAGTTTCTTAAGGTTTTCTGTAGACTGGGATGCGAACTTGTCCTAAAATTTTACCATGATTAAATTCACTTTGAATCTATTTTTCTGGTTTCTGATACTATTTGCTGCTATTCTGCTAAATCAACTTGTTCATTCTTCACTTTGCTTGACACAGTTTCCTCGTTTTATTTTTCATAATAGCTCTGTAATAATACATTCTTGAAGAACTCCTTTGACTGAAGTATTTCTTCCATTATTCTGTCAATAGATTCTAGTTTCTTTCAATTTGTTTCTCAATGACTAAGTTTACTTCTTCAGGGAAATAGTGATGATGGAGTGGAGGTGAAGGAACTTGAAAGAATTGGGACGGCAACTGTAAACCTAGTTGAATGGGCTAGGGAATCCCTGTCCCAGAAAACAGGAGGAAGAGCAGAAGAGAAGGAACTCATGAAGCAATTACCCATCTCCTTAGTAACGGACAGCTTGTCAAGTTATGGAATGCTCTATGTAAGATTCCTTCCCTAGTCCCTACTTCAATTCTTTCTTCAGGTTAGCGTTAAACTAGACAAACCATAACAATCTATTTTGTCTGAAAGTTTAATCCTCAAAAATAACTCAATTTTAATTTTATTTCTATGATCGTAGGATTAATCTAACATTAGAACTTCCTTCTTATGTATGAATAGGTAAATATGAACCTGCATTGTGAATTGTGAGCTAATTTTAAGGATGCTGCAGGTTACTGTCAGTTTCACAGAGGTGAGTACTGGCAACGTAAAACCGAGTTCGTCAGACATTGCAGAAAACACAAAAATAGAGCAAATGGGCCGACATATTGAGAGATCCAATTCAGGAAGCTCTGACAGAGGAAATATAGAAGATGATGGCATATTGGCAGCTAATAGTAATCGAAGCCGCACTCCTAGCAGCAGTGGAATATCAAGCCCAGAGCCAGAATCGACTTCAAAGAGATGGTTCAGCTGGCGTAAGAAGAGCAAAAGTAGTTTTTCACATGGGGATCTTGAGAGAGAAAGCAAAAGGGCTTCCCTGTCTCAGGAACTCTTTCTTTCTGATAATATCAATGTAAGCAAACTTTTTCGATTTAACTTATTTCTCAAGTCTTCCTTTCGTAGGGATATATGATTGACAATTATAATTGCCCTTCATTGTGTTACCAGAAAGGATCGTCGGGGGGATCTAGTCAAGATGATATTGATCCCATTGGTAGATGGGCAAGTGAAGAATTTGTGAGCAGGGACAAACAAGCAAAACTCAAAGTTCAAACATTCTTCGCTTCCATTGATCAGCGAGATCCAACTGCTGGAGGAGAGAGTGCTTGCACAGCAATTGTCGCAGTGATTGCTGATGCCCTCCTCCACAGAAACGATCTGAATACTCCAACTAGACCAGAATTTGATGCATTTATCAGAGAAGGCTCATTGGAGTGGCAAAAGTTGTGCAATAACAAGTCATACATCGAGCGGTTTCCAGACAAGCACTTTGATCTCGAGACGATATTGGAAGCGAAAACCAGGCCAATATCCATTTTACATGACAAATCTTTCATTGGGTTCTTTCAACCGGAGAGCTTCAAATCATTGCACGGCTTAATGTCATTCGATGACGTTTGGGCTGAGATAGTAAGCGACAATGCAAGAGACAGTAAGGTCTACATTATTAGTTGGAATGATCACTTCTTCATTCTCAAGTTGGAAGCAGACGCATACTATATTATGGATACTCTGGGAGAGCGACTATACGAAGGATGCCAGAAAGCTTATGTCTTAAGATTCGACGAAACCACAGAGATGTATCATTGCTGTGAAGAAAACAAGGGAGCTGAAGACAATGAAGAGCTAATTTGTAGAGGGAAAGACTGTTGCAGAGAGTACATAAATAGATTCTTAGCTGCTATACCATTGCAGGAGGAGTTGGAACTTGAAAAGAAAGGGATCGAGACCAACACAGCCCTCCACCAGAGGCTGCAGATCGAGTTCCATTTGATTCAAGCTTCAACAGATGGAGGAAGTGACGGTCATTTGAATTGGAATAACTGTTGGACTAGCGCAGTAATGAATCCATGGAACACACAGGGAGAAACAATATTACTAGGGATATAGACAAAGTTATAGATTGGAACTGACAGACCATGCGAAAACACCAAAGATCAACTGTTTGGACACGATTGTAGAAGAGAAATTAGCGACCACATCGATCGAAGTAGTGGTTGCGTATGTAAATAAATCCCTTCTTCCGAGAAAAGTAATTATTTTCAATTTTCTCTCTGAATCCTCATGCCTTAACTCCATTATATCTTAACTGGCCCCCACAGGCTGGATCGGATGATAAGGCGCCTGGTCGATTTGGTCGAGGTCACAGGTTCGAGGGTCGCTAGTTGCGCACGGGGATAAAATCTTGGTCTGCTGACAATAATTCCCTCGACCCCAGGCGTCTCACCACACCAGTCTAACCGTGATTTACCTCCTCCGTGTTGGTCCTGGGATAGGCTGGCGAGGGCCGTTGAGATGGCGGATCCACCTTTTTTGGTTTGGTCCATTATATCTTAACTGGAGAGGTTTTTCTTAATCCCAATACAAAATGATTCTCAATCTCAGATTTTCTAAAATTAATCTTAAACTTGTTTACCAAGTGCCATTATGAGAGCATAACAATCAATGAGAAAAGAAGATTAAAAAAAGGAGGCTACGATTGTTCCAACATCTTCTAAACCAACACCAATGCACAGAGGGCTCCTCGGAGCAATGGCTTGATCGGAGTGATTCAGGATTCGTACATTCGGTCCTTCCTTGCACTTGCCCATGCACTTGCAGCCGACAACTGCACCCTCGCTCCCAATCTTCTTGTTGAATTCCTCCATTAACTCCAGTGCCCCGGACCTCTTGCACTTGCCTCCTATGCACACTTCGACCTTGTTCGCCGGCATCTCGGTCGCGGGCACGGTGGGCTCCGAGCTACTGCAAGAGCCAATTGATCGTACGCTGTAGCTACTGCTATCTTGCGGTGGCTTTTGTGCGTTGTGCAGCTCTGTTTCTTCCACTGGTTTGGGAGGCGCCGCAGGGGGGATCGATAGGTTTTTGGTCTCGGGTTCTTGAACAATAATAGAAGCTTGGTGGTCGTTCATAGTGACGACCTCGCCGTCGCACTCGCTGTCGCTGGATTCTGAGGAAGAAGAGCTTGTGGATGATTCATTGCAGCTTTTCTTCAATGCAGCCTTACTTGCCGTCTTCTCTTCCTTCCTCTTTCTCTTCATCTCTTTTTCTCGCACTCTTAGCTGCTTCAGTTCTGCCATCAAAATTCCTGCTGCTTCCTGATTTCAATCAGCAATAACACACCAGACAAAAGAATTCAAATTTTCAGAATCTAGAAGCAATATTAAACTGAAATTTTAAGAAATTTCAACAAATTCCTACTTAATAGTTATCCAAATTAATCTAAGTCTCACCGTGATCTTCTTCCCCTCGGCTCCCGCAGCGAGCGCTTGGCTCGCGTCGACGCCGCTGATGCCCATCGAACACAACGCCGCAAGATCCTTAGAAAGCCCCTTCATCAGCTTTGCCTTCTTCTCCTCCTTCTTGCACTTCCCTCCCGCACACCGAACCGGCGAGGCGTAGTACTTGATGTACTCCACGTCTGAAAACGACGCCGATTGCCCCATGCTCAGACCCGAAGCCCTATCCCTCCTCGCGAAGCGCGCCCTGGATGGGGCAGCAGTGGGGATGAATCCTGTAATACAATCGCGAATCGGAAGAACGCCGGAGAATTCCATCTCTCGGGGTTTGATTCGATGCGTGTCGTCGGAGGAGAATAAGTCGAAGGACGCTCGTGGGTTCGGACAAGCTTCGTTTGGGCTTATTGGAAGGTGGAGGACGACACTGTCTATCCCCGCTGTTAGATTTGTAATGGTAAGGGTGACGTGTCATATACGTTGACCAACGAATGCTTTCCTTTTACTGGCACGTGGGCGGCCGCAGCCGGGCACGACGCACTCGTCGATTCCCAAACGGATCCCTGATCCGTCTGTCCTGATGATTGACGAATCGTTCGATCGACGATCACATATTATTGATAATAATTGATCGTCGTTCCGAATCAAATGATATTTTGGGATAATGATGAATCAGTCGGAATCATCGTATTACAATCTCGTCGGATTCGAAGATAAATTCGACGAAATCACAATTACGACGATATTTGACGGGTTCATTGTACCTTTTACGGTATAATTTTATTCGGGACGATAATTTCCGACCGTCGATAATATTCGATCGATGATCGAACGACTCGTCGACGATGGTCGACGAGTGAGACGAGGGACAAGGATCCTCCATGGCACAGATGATCTGGCCTCGTGGATTCCGCTTCTTCCAGTCTTACGTGGATTGTTGTTGGATTGATCGGTTTGGATTTTAACGATTTAGATTTAAGGCAGGTGGGCGACGAGTCCCTTGTCATCGGGGAGTTGAATGATTCTGGAACCGGTTGATCGGAAGAACTACAAATGATTTTAATATGAGCATTTGTGGAATTGAATGTGAATCGAAATAAATAAAAGAGCTTAGTTGGGGAAAACGTTTTTCATATTCTTATCGAATAAAATAAACTATAATTTTAGATGGTTAAAATTCAACCAGTTAAAATTCTATTTTATAAATTACAAAATTTATTTAATATAAAAATAAATAGAAAAGAATATAATTTAATATAAAAATAAATATGAACAAAATATAATTTAATATGAAAATAAATAGGAAAGAATAGGAAAGGATATAATTTAATATAAATAGATTTTTATAAGTTAAAAAAATAATTTAATATGAAAATAAATAAAAAGGATATAATTTAATATGAAAATAAATATGAAATAATATAATCAAATAGAAAATTAATATAATTGACTTATAAAATATGATATGATTTAGATTTTTTTAATAATGAAAATGTAAAATATAGTAAGTCAAGAATTAGTCCAAAAAATTTTTGAGAAAATTTCTCGAAAGGATATCAAGGTTTCCGGATGTTTTGTTTGGATACCCTAAATTACAAGGGTTAAAGTGCATGAAAACCATAAGCTAGGGGCTACAGTGGAGTTAGCTAAAGGTTCAAGGGGTTTGGGTGCTAAAAATTTCCTAACCTAAGGGTTTCGATTTAATTATCACAAGATTGGGGGCTTAAGTGCAAGATGACTTGACCTAAAGATCCCTTCACTATTTGCTCCCTCAATCGAAGCGTCTTCCACGTGAACCCCCATCGAAATAGACTCGACTCCTCTTCCTTCTTCTTTGCCTATCAATCGAAGCCATCGGAGAGGCAACTGACTTCTTCTCGTTCCCTGTGTGATCGAGCCACCATAGAGACAATGCCGACGCTGCCCTCGGTGTTAGGACAGGACTGGTGATGCAGGCGAGGTGAGGATCGGAGATACCCTCCACTCGAACGACACAACCTTTCCTCCTCCATTTTCTCTGATCGTTCTCTTCAGTGCACCGACGCAGATCCACCCTAATCTTGGCCGAGGTGAGGTAACATTGAGTTGTGCAAGGGGACATTGTTGTCGAAGCACTTCAGGTGAGGTTACAATTGACGAATTGGGATCTGTAGAAGAAATGCTTGAAGGAATTATTTAGGTTTCGGAAATATGGATTGTGGCCGATTCCTAATCTCTTTTCTTCTGTTGCCTAATTTGTGCCAGATCCAGAATAGAGGAAGAGGTAGGAGGCTCATATAGGTGCATGCCCAGGTAAGGGTTATGCTTGTAGAAATCATTGCTATTGATTGTTTCAAATAAGTTCATGGAATTCTTGGAAGACTATCTGCACATTTTCTGGTTTGGTTTTCTGTGTTGATATTGCATTCGATCTTGTGAGCTAAATCTATAAGTATGGAAGTTGGATTTCTACTATGAGCTAGTTTTGATAGCTGTTTGATTGTTGAGAATTCTGTTATGGTGTCTCTTCTGTTCTGAGTTTTGAATTGGTCTTGATTAGGATTTGTAGTTGGAAATGAGCTAGGTGTGCGATCAGGGGACTTTCGTGCTACCTTGTGTTGGATAAGCTAATTTGAAGTTGGATTATTGAGTTGGTATTGTTAGGTTCGGTTTGTTCATGGCTATTCTTGAGCTTTGTTGGGAGCTCCACAAGTTGTGTTGGGTTCTTTAGTTGCTTTGTTTTGATCTCTGAAAGCATTGGTTCTTGATCCCATACACTGAGGATTGCCGTGATATTTTAGGGATAAGTGGGTCTAGTGTTGGCTATGGATTGGTGATGAGTTGAATTGGTATGGTCCAGTTAAGTGAGTTCAATTTGGATTTTAATTATTACTACTATTTAGTGCTCGCTGTGAGAGGTATGTTAGTGCAGTTTGGTTTGGGTCTTGTCTCTCCTTGCCGTGAGCCACCCCTAGGCATTGGGGTAATTGTCGTTAGAATGGGTGTAATGTAACCTAATCCAAGTTAGTTTTGATTCAAGTTTTCCTTTTTGAACTTGGATTTTATTGGGTTAGAATTATGGTTTGAGATCAACTCGGAGATTGATCCCTAACTAAGGCTAGTTTTAATTAAATTAGAGTTAGCTTAATTGTGTGACTCAGCATTGGGTGAACCACACTTTGGTCAGGTTGGGTTAATCCGGATACGACTTGGTGTCTAGTCTATTTAGCATCATTTGTAATGATGACTTATATTATGTTTTATGGATACAGGGCATTGACTTGAGCAGTTGGCTGCGGACTATTGTTTGGACGGAGGGCTCTCTGCGCTTTCAGACTACTACATCAAGAGGTGGGTACCCTTGACTTATCTTTTTAGATACTATTTTACTATTGTGCATAGTTTGTTATAGATAACAGTAGGTTTATACGCTATACCTGCCTTTGCATATCATGATCTGATATCTGTTGCTTACTTTTTTTAGATGACTCTTATTTAGTTCCATACAGTCTCGTTATTTGTCTTGCGTACTTATGTGCACAAATACAGTAGTAGGTCATTTTGTATCTGCAGTTGGATTGATTTCTAGATATACCTTGCATGGATACCTAGGGTAGGACTGTAAGATCTGGATACATGTGTTAGACCTATACTTTTCCTATCGATGTGTGATTGAGGACCTGATTAGTCAGGAGGGTGTTGTTAGCATACACTACCCTCAAGTTGCATACTGAGCTGTAGGCTCTGTACGATTGCATAATGGTGATCATCAGCTCCCCTAGGGTCTGAGCCCATCGCGCAGTCAGGTTTCCTGTATTGATAGAGCTAATAGCGCTGTGCTGTTGGATGATGGTGACCACCGACTCTCTTGAGGTTTGAGCCCATCACCAGTCAAACCTTAGTCATATTTGCATAGTCACAGGTACTAGGCTACATATATGCATTTGCCACAGGTGTTGGGTGTTATACTTGCATAACCATAGGTGCTTGGCTACATACTTGCATTGCCACAGGTGCTGGGCTCATACTTGCATTGCCATAGGCGCTGGGCATCATTTTTGCATAGCCACAGGTGCTGGGCTACATACATGCATAACTACAGGTGTTGGGAATCATTTTGCATAGCCATAGGTGCTGAGCTACATACTTGCATTGCCACAGGTACTGGTTCTCATATTTACATAGCCACAGGTGCTAGACTACATACTTGCATTACCATAGGTGTTGGGTATCATTTTTGCATAGCCATAGTTATTGTGCTACATACATGAATTGCCACAGGACAAGTCATTATTCTGATGTTTAACATGGTATCAGAGCAACGACTTTGACATGTTTCTCTCCCTCTCTCAAAATTCTTTCTATGACTTCTGAAAACTTCTTTACATCTTCTACTGCTCATACCGTCATTCAAAATACTCTAAAACTAAATAATCCACTTGTTGCTATCATGACTACAAACATCACAAAATTGATCACTCCCAACTACATCATGTGGAGCATCTAAATCCAAAGTATACTAGAAGGATATGATCTCTATGATTCTCATCCGAGTCCCGTAACAACTGTTACTGTTAATGGTAACTTGATTACAAATCTTACCTCAACATGGAAGTGGCAAGATCGTATTCTCTTCAACGCATTCCTTGGTGCAATCTCTCTATCCATCCAACCTTTTCTTGCCCGCAATACCACTTCTCGAGGGACTTGAACTAGTTTGGCTAATACCTATGCCAAACCATCTCATGGTCACATCAAACAAATCAAGGACCAATTGAAGAATGTGTCAAGGGCTCCAAGACAATCTCTAAGTATATGCAATTCATCAAAAATTGGGTTGACGAACTTGCTCTTCTGGGAAAACATGTTTATGAAGAAGATATCATTGATAAGATCCTTGATGGCCTTGGGGAGAAATACAAAGAAATTATTGATGCAGTTAATGCTCATGAGGCGCCTCTATCTCATTTGATAAAATTCATGAAAAACTCATCAACAAGGAGGCATCTCTCCAACAATCACAAGCATCAATATCACCCTTTCCGGCCACCGCTAATCCTGCCAATCAATGCAATAATCAATTGTGTAGACCATCTCCCCCTTCTTAGCGCCTTTCTACAACCGCTGTTAACAATCAAATACACTAATCCAATGCTTGGCACAATAACCAACCTCCACCACGTCCATATCTGGGGTATTGGCAAGGATTGTTGATGCAGTCTGGCCCGGTTGTTGTTTTGGTGTTTGACAATGATTTAAGTTTGGTTGAGCGAATTCGGGTTAAAGTCCTGGTCGGGGACTGGGCATGAAATCCCGGTGAGTGAAGCCGGGTCCTGGTGAGTGAAGTCAGGTGATGGAAATCCCGGTGAGTGAAGCCGGGTCCTGGTGAGTGAAGCCAGGTGTTGGAAATCCCGGTGAGTGAAGCCGGGTCCTGGTGAGTGAAGCCAGGTATTGGAAAAGTCCTAGTTCGGAAGGGTTGGGTGAAAAGTCTTAGCTTAGAGGGCTAGGTGAAAAGTCCTAACTTGGAGGGTTAGGTACAAATTCCCATCCTGGAGAATTAGGTGAAAAGTCCTAACTTGGAGGGTTAGGTACAAATTCCCATCCTGGAGAATTAGGTGAAAAGTCCTGGCTTGGAGGGTCAGGTGCCTAGCTTGGAGGGCTAGGTTGGATGAAGGTCTAACTCGGAGGGGTTGGGTGAAAAGTCCTAGCTTGGAGGGCTAGGTGAAAAGTCCTAACTTGGAGGGTTAGGTGCAAATTCCCAACTTGGAGAGTTAGATTGAAAAATCCTTAGCTTGGAGGGCTAAGGTGAATGAAATCCTAGCTTGGAATGCTAGGTCTGCGTCCCAGGATCGGTCTGGTGACCGATCAGGGAGTTGGAACGCTGCTCCTTCGTGGATCGGTCTGGTGACCGATCCAGCGATGTCTGATCGGTCTGGTGACCGATCAGGGAGTGTGTGTTTCACTCACTGCACAGCTCCTGATCGGTCTGGTGACCGATCAGGGAGCGAACAGTGGGTTGAGTTCCCTTGCTAATCAGGTCCAGAACGGTCCGGTGACCGATCAGAGACTTTGGATTTGATTAAAGAATCACTGTTCACTCAAGCCTGATTGGTCTGGTGACCGATCAGGCAGGAGCGTGATTGGTCTGGTGATCGATCAGGCGCAGCTAGCATTTGATTAAAGTTTCAGCCTGATTGGTCTGGTGACCGATCAGGAGTATGCAGAAGACTGTGGATCGGTCTGGTGACCGATCAGGGTCCTTCCTGATCGGTCTGGTGACCGATCAGGCGCAGAACTTTAATTCAAATACGCTGTCAGAAGCTCTAATCGCGTCTGTTTTCACTGCCGATTCTCTGCTACATTGCTGATTATGTTTGATATGCATTGCTAAGCTTCTATTGGAGTGTGCAGGCTTTACAGGGATGATTCAAACACTCAAGGAGGATCAAAGGGAGGCTTTCCGTTGAGCAGGTTTGGCAGTTTTCCATCGCAGGTTACAACGGGCGCTGCTGGCAACGGCTGGAAGCTGACCTGGGGCTGGGGCTCGACTGAGGAGAGTTCAGTGAGTCCAGAGGAGGTCAGGGGTAGCTGGCTTGTTGCAGGTGAGCAGCTGGGAGCTGAGTGGAGCGTCTGTGACCTGGCGTTTGGGCAGCTGGGATAAGTGTGGGCTGGCGATGAAGAGAGGAGGGCTCTCACTACAGCGGCAACACTTGATCCATCCTTAGCAATCACTCTGAAGCTTCTGAAAAACTTGATCATTCTTTGAAGCTTGAGAGACCTGAGCACTAAGAAGGACTCGTGGCAAGGCGATCAACAAGCAAACAAGGAAGAGCTGAGTGAAGGCTCTTGCCGAGGTTGTGCTGGGTTGTTGTTTGTGCTTGTAAGCGTTTCTCTTCATCTGCTTGTGCTCTGTAAGTCTCTGATTGTCTCTGTGCCTTTCATTCTACATCAACTGGTTGAGACATTTTATGGAGAGGTTACTCCAACAAGAAGGAGAATTTGATATCCGGATTTCCGGGGCTTGATCTGCCGACGATCAAGGGATCGCCCACCTTACGGGCACGCCAAGGAGTAGGGGCAAGTTATCCCCGAACCTTGTATATCGAGGTGTTAGCGTCGGTTTGCTTTCCTTTGCTTTGGGTTGTTGTGTTTAGTTGTCTGTTTCTGCATTTGCTTCCGCTGCCTAACTCTTGAAGTGCAGAAAGATTTTAAAAGCTCAAGTATTTTATGGCTGGCTATATTCACCCCCCCCTCTCTAGCCATCTTGTTCCCAACAAGTGGTATCAGAGCTTGGGGCTCTACTTCATCGGCTTAACATCCGAGAGCTAACAAAGATGGCCATGGGAAGAGAAGGGTTTAGCACCAACCGACCTCCACTCTTCGACGGCACTGATTTTTCATATTGGAGGTCGAAGATGGAGTTTTACCTCAAAACCAACCTCAGCATGTGGTTTGCTGTCAAGGAAGGTTTTTCCACTCCTAAAGATGCTGAGGGAAAAGAAATGAACTTCTCAAGTTGGTCGGCAGATCAAATTCGGAGAGGTGAAGCCGATGCGAAAGCGGTAGTAACTTTGCAATGCGGGTTGACCAAGGACCAAATAATCAAGGTTGGTCCCTTCACAAGTGCTAAAGACCTATGGAGCAAGATCATTGAGCTCCATGAAGGCACTCAAGACACCCGGACTGCCAAGAAGGACCTCCTTCTCACCCAACTTCAAAATCTGTCCATGGAAGAGAATGAAACTGTAAGTACACTCCATGGACGATTCAAAGAAATCCTCAACGGTCTCCACTCCATTAATGAGAAGGTAGAGAACCGAGATCTTATAAGGTATGTCCTCAAAGCTTTTCCTAGGAACGCCTTGTGGTCATCCATGGTGGATGCTTACAAGGTGTCCAAGGATTTATCTTTTGTTAAGTTAGAAGATCTATTTTGTGAAATGGAACTACATGAGATCTCTAACAAAAGTTCAAAAGAGAAAGGTATTGCTTTAGTGGCAGGTGAC
The DNA here is from genome assembly GCA_024364735.1 of Boesenbergia rotunda. Classification (NCBI taxonomy): domain Eukaryota; kingdom Viridiplantae; phylum Streptophyta; class Magnoliopsida; order Zingiberales; family Zingiberaceae; genus Boesenbergia; species Boesenbergia rotunda. The sequence goes on along the minus strand of JAGFNQ010001671.1, from coordinate 481,429 downwards.
AACAAGAAGAAGAAGAAGGGAAAGAAGAAGGAAGTCTCTTCATCTTCATCCTCATCCGAGTCCGAGGAGGAGGGCAGTTGGTCTTCTTCCTCCGAGATGACCAACTTTGTTAGAAGAATGATGAGGAAGAGCCGGCGCTTCAAGGGTAAAGGTAACCCGAGTGAAGTTAAATTTTATAAGTCTAATGTTACTTGTTATGAGTGTAGCAAGAAAGGACATTACAAGGATGAATGTCCGAAGTTAAAGAAGAAGAAGGATAAATCAAAGAAGAAAAGGAAGGCCTTGAGGGTCACATGGGATGAATCGTCCTCTAGTTCATCCGAAGAAGAGGAGGAGGAGAAGTACACTCATCACCGTGCTCTCATGGCCATAGAGAATTCAAATGAAGAGGAGAGTGAAGATGAATCAAGCTCCTCAACCGTGCCTTCATCATCTTCAGATGATGAAGAGGTAATCTCTCCCGAGCTAGATAAGTGTTATAGAACCATTGCATGTCTAGCTAGGTTGCTTAAAAAATCTAAGAACAAAGTTAAATTGTTGAAATTGGAAGTACAAGAGTTGAAATCCTCTAGGGTGGAGGATGTTAATGATTTTCATGATGACTTGCATGTTAAAACCCTTGAGAATGAAAATAAGGACTTAAAGAGCGAAGTTGAAAATCTCAAGAATGTTTTTGAGAAATTCTCAACTAGCTCCAAAACCTTAGACATGATACTAAACTCCCAAAGGGCGTTTATAACAAGGCCGGTATAGGTTACCGACCTAAGGAACCAACCTTTGTATCATTAATGTCAAGAACCCAATTTAGATCATCAAATGATTCTAGGGTTCAAAAAGTTAAAAAGAAAATGACTAAGGCATGGGTGCCAAAGTCTTTGATTGAAGGTTCTTTAGGTCCCAAAATTGGGTACCTAAAACCTCTATCTTTAGAATTGTATAAGATTATTTGAGGGGGAGCATCTATCAACATGGGAGGTTGATATTTGGTGCTCCAAACCCATGACCAAAGGCAAAATTGTCATTCACATGGATGGTTATGGAAAATTCGAATTAAATGCTTTGAGCTCCATTGTTTTAGATCTTATGACAATATAATCCCTTGGCTAGTGATTCTTATGGTATTCATGTGTTAAAATAATTAGTCATGTTATAATCTACTTTAGTGTTTAAGTTCTTCCATGATCAAGTATGTCATGATTTTCTTTTATGTATTATGCCAACATGAAGAACACATGGTTTGTGAAAATCACTATGAAAATCTCACAATACATCATTAGACAAGAACATGAACTTAAGGTCTAGGTTCAGTGTTTTCTTGAAATGAATCAAAAGAATTGGCATGTATTCAAGGTCTTCACACTTAGTGTTGCTTATGATGGTAAATGAACTTGATAAAAAGTTGGGAACTTAATCATACCTTGATACTAGTGTTATATAAGCATGATTTGAAAATTTGATCATACCTTGTGTATCATGAAATTTGATCATACTTGGAATATTTTGATTCACACATGATCATGCCAAGAACATGCTTAGAACATAACTGATCATACAAACCTGGTTTTGGGACTCAAGTTCATGATTAAGAACATACTCATCATGCTTTGACACAGATCATGACATATATCTTGATTAAGGGAACCCTTAGGACCAAATGGATTAACATTAATTGAATTAGGGTTTAGGAATGGTTGAGATTTGAAACAAAGTTGATTTCACAGTTTCTGAAATTTTGTTTTTGAAACTGAAAAACCATTCTGTATCATCCCTGATCGGTCCACCGACTGATCAGGGGTGCTTCTGATCGGTCTGGTGACCGATCAGACCAACTCTGATCAAGGAACTCCCAGATCGTTCCAAATTGATCCAAAACCTCCTCAAGCCAATCTCCTCTCATCAAATTGTATCAGTGTAATGATAATACCATATACAAATCTGATACAAACCAAGTACAATTGAAACATACTTGATCATCCATTGGTACAAACCTGGTACTAAGGGAGCACAAATTTATTCGAGTGGTACAAACCTGTACTAAATAGTGATTTGATACAAACCTATATTGGAATGTTCAAATTCATAAGAAATGGTTTCTTGAGTCATGACTCTTGTTCTTAATGTCGTGTTTCAGAAATGTTTCTGAAATGTCGAATATTAATAGAGTCTACACCCCTGTTATGGAATGCAAATTGTTAATGCAGTCTGATCAGGAACGTATCAGAGTTTCAGGAATTTTTCTGAAATCTGATCGCTCCCCAGAAAAATCAGATATACTTCTGTATCACGTGATCAACGAACCTGGTTGGTCACGGAGACCAATCAGGACTATGTTTCAAATACAGATGCATTCCTTACTAGTCCTATGAAGCATATACATATTTGACCATAATATAGTTCTGTATATGTCTTCACATGGAAGTCCAAGTGATAACGCAGTCCGCTCTTGAGCGAATCAGAATTACAGAATTTTTTCTGAAAATTAATCGTTCATAGATAAATCAGATATTTTTCTGTATCGATCATCAGTCTGATGGAACTGCGATAATTATTATCATATGATGCATATACATTGTTACCGTGATACATTTATGGTATATGCCTCTCATATGCAATTCAAAAATCATCCTTTGACTTACTTGTCATATGAAATATATACATGTTTGACCATGATATTATTCCGTATATGTTTTCATGTGAAATTCAAAATTTATCCTTTGATTATTTTGGGTTTGGGGAGAGACTCTTGGTTGAGGGGGAGTTTGATGTTTAAACTTAATAACCATACCCTTTTCGATGTTTGACAAAGGGGGAGAAAATTGCTGATTAAGTTTATGGTTATTATAGGGGGAGGATCATGATTCCCTTATGAGAATTGAATGGATTTCAATTGATTGATACCTAAACTTAAATCGGGTTGTCAAACAACAAAAAGGGGGAGATTGTTGATGCAGTCTGGCCCGGTTGTTGTTTTAGTGTTTGACAATGATTTAAGTTTGGTTGAGTGAATTCAGGTTAAAGTCCTGGTCGGGGACTGGGCATGAAATCCCGGTGAGTGAAGCCGGGTCCTGGTGAGTGAAGCCAGGTGATTGGAAATCCCGGTGAGTGAAGCCGGGTGATGGAAATCCCGGTGAGTGAAGCCGGGTCCTGGTGAGTGAAGCCAGGTGTTGGAAATCCCGGTGAGTGAAGCCGGGTCCTGGTGAGTGAAGCCAGGTGTTGGAAAAGTCCTAGTTCGGAAGGGTTGGGTGAAAAGTCCTAGCTTGGAGGGCTAGGTGAAAAGTCCTAACTTGGAGGGTTAGGTGCAAATTCTCATCCTGGAGAATTAGGTAAAAAAGTCCTGGCTTGGAGGGTCAGGTGCCTAGCTTGGAGGGCTAGGTTGGATGATATTCTAACTCGGAAGGGTTGGGTGAAAAGTCCTAGCTTGGAGGGCTAGATGAAAAGTCCTAACTTGGAGGGTTAGGTGCAAATTCCCAACTTGGAGAGTTAGATGGAAAATCCTTAGCTTGGAGGGCTAAGGTGGATGGAAACTTAGCTTGGAGGGCTGAGTTTAAGTCCTTGGATCGGTCTGGTGACCGATCAGGGAGTTGGCACGCTGCTCCTTCGTGGATCGGTCTGGTGACCGATCCAGCGATGTCTGATCGGTCTGGTGAACGATCAGGGAGTGTGTGCTTCACTCACTGCACAGCTCCTGATCGGTCTGGTGACCGATCAGGGAGCGAACAGTGAGTTGAGTTCCCTTGCTAATTAGGTCCAGAACGGTCCGGTGACCGATCAGAGACTTAGGATTTGATTAAAGAATCACTGTTTACTCAAGCCTGATTGGTCTGGTGACCGATCAGGCGCAGCTAGGATTTGATTAAAGCTTCAGCCTGATTGGTCTGGTGACCGATCAGGCTGGATCCTGATTGGTCTGGTGACCGATCAGGCTGGAGCCTGATTGGTCTGGTGACCGATCAGGAGTATGCAGAAGACTGTGGATCGGTCTGGTGACCGATCAGGCGCAGAACTTTAATTCAAATACGCTGTCAGAAGCTTTGATCGCGTCTGTTTTCACTGCCGATTCTCTGCTACATTGATGATTATATTTGATATGCATTGCTAAGCTTCTATTGGAGTGTGCAGGCTTTACAGGGATGATTCAAACACTTAAGGAGGGTCAAAGGGAGACTTTCCGTTGAGCAGGTTTGGCAGTTTTCCATCGCAGGTTACAACGGGCGCTGCTGGCAACGGCTGGAAGCTGACCTGGGGCTGGGGCTCGACTGAGGAGAGTTCAGTGAGTCCAGAGGAGGTCAGGGGTAGCTGGCTTGTTGCAGGTGAGCAGCTGGGAGCTGAGTGGAGCGTCTGTGACCTGGCGTTTGGGCAGCTGGGATAAGTGTGGGCTGGCGATGAAGAGAAGCGAGTTCTCTCGACTGCAGCAACACTTGATCCATCCTTAGCAATCACTCTGAGTCTGGAAGCTTCTGCAAACTTGATCATTCTTTGAAGCTTGAGAGAACTGAGCACTAAGAAGGACTCGTGGCAAGGCGATCAACAAGCAAACAAGGAATAGCTGAGTGAAGGCTCTTGCCGAGGTTGTGCTGGGTTGTTGTTTGTGCTTGTAAGCGTTTCTCTTCATCTGCTTGTGCTCTGTAAGTCTCTGATTGTCTCTGTGCTTTTCATTCTACATCTACTTGTTGAGACATTTTGTGGAGAGGTTACTCCACCGAGAAGGAGGATTTGATATTCGGATTTCCGGGGCTTGATCTGCCGACGATCAAGGGATCGCCCACCTTACGGGCACGCCAAGGAGTAGGGGCAAGTTATCCCCGAACCTTGTATATCGAGGTGTTAGCGTCGGTTTGCTTTCCTTTGCTTTGGGTTGTTGTGTTTAGTTGTCTGTTTCTGCATTTGCTTCAGCTGCCTAACTCTTGAAGTGCAGAAAGATTTTAAAAGCTCAAGTATTTTGTGGCTGGCTATATTCACCCCCCCTCTCTAGCCATCTCATTCCCAACAAATCCATCACGGAGTAAATGCAAAAAAAAATTCAAATGGAAAGTGCATACAAAGATCAAGTGCCCATTGGGAAGTTTTATACAATTTACCATTGATTCAAACCCAAAATAAATTTAATTGATTCGAGATTATTTATTTACTTATCGAATTTCTTCAAACTAATAAATCAAACTCACCTCAAATCCAAATTTGTTGATGATTTTTTTTTATTCGATCATATATTTAACTAACTCACATTGATTAATCTCGAAAATAATTGATTCCGCCTTTGAAAGTTTTTCATTAACTATTAGAATAAATCAAGGGAAAATTTGAGAAAATTCCCCAACATTAAATTGGGTTTTACATGTACTCTCCAACTCAAAATTTCTTTGCATGCACTCCCTGATAGAATTGATAAGATAGTCTTGTGTGTTATTTTTTTTAGTATAAAAGAATAAAAATTTAGTATACATTGTAAAGATTTGAGTATAAATTGTCTGAGATTAAGTACTAATTTAAGAAATTTGAGTATTATTTAAAAAATTTGAGTATACATTATTTCAGTATATAGTAAAAATTTCAGTACACATTGTACAAATTTAAGTACGAATTGATTTAGATTGAGTATTATTTGAAGAAATTTGAGTATAAAATTTAGAAATTTGAGTATATCAGGTTGCATCCACCACATCAAAATTTTCACGAGGGGTCAACGAAACTTTAGACTCAAATTTCTTAAATTAGTACTCAATCTCTAACAATTTATACTCAAATCTTTAGAATGTATACTGAGTTTTCACTCTTTTATACTCAATCCATCAGGGAGTGAATGTAAATAATTTATCAAGTGGGGAGTGCATGCAAAGGTCAATTTGAGATTGGGGAGTTTTCTCCAATTAATCGAGCGTTTATAAATAAAAAAAATATGTTTGTAAAATTTCATGATTTTTCTAATTTTCAAGAATTTTTGATGTATTTCTAAATTTCAGCTTAAAAGGTTGAAATTTGGATCAGATTTGTGTCAGTCGACTAGTGCAGAGGGTCAGTCGACTGATCTTACTGTTTCTTGGTATGAAGGATAGTTTCGTTGAGTCCAGTCGACTGATACCTGTCTCAGTCAACTGGTACTCTGATTTTCTGATTTCGGTTGAAATTTTCAGGAAAACTACTCACTTTGTTTTCCTTTAATGCCTTCGATTTGAATTGTTTCGTACAATCATTTTGATGATGTCAAAAGGGGAGAATGGAAGGGTTTAAGTTAGAATTTAACCTTATTTTCTCCATGGTAATGCAACAAATTGAAAATCATGAGATAAAACATAGGTTAAGGGGGAGCTTGAATACTTTTAGGGTTGGATCAAGTTATCAGATATAACCTTAGTTATGTGATTACCAAGTAATAACATAACCAATGTAATAAGGAATAAAACATAACCTGAAGTTATTTGGTTCAATTTAGGTAATCAAATAAAATCTTGTTTGTTTGGAGGTAATAGTCTATGACATAATATAATATTTTACCGTATTACCCTTTAGTTAAATTTAAGTATAATAATATTATATGCTTATAAATTTAAAATAAAAAGTAAGATAATATTATATACATATTCGTACCCTCGTTCATCGACCGCCGGTGGTGGTCGCCGATTGTCGTTGCTGGTTGTCGGCCGCGAATAATGGTCGGCCGCCGGCGGTGGTCGCCGGTCATCGGCCGCGAATAATGGTCGCCGACCGGCGGCGGTCGCCGGCGGCGGTTGCCGATCGTCGGTCGCCGGCGCCGGTCGTTGGCGGCGGTCGCCCGCAGTCATTGTCGGTGGTCGCCCGCGAATAATGCCTCTTTTGTTAAGGTAAATATTGGAGGATAATTTTGAAAAGATAAGTTTCATAACCCCGAAATCAAGAAAAACCTTACTTTCCTAAGATTTTTCGATTCCGGGTTGCATGCCCCTTTTGCTAACATGTCAGGCATCGATCATTACTTGGGAATTGCTGATTATCTAAACCAAACAAGATTTTTGTTGATAACCTTGGATGGATAACCAAGGTTATCAAGGATAACCCCCAACCAAACGCACCCTTAATGCTTCATGTTATAGTATGCTTTATATTTTCAAAATTACTATTTTTATGCCTAACTTAAATATATTGTCACATATTAAAAATGGAAAGATTATTGGTGTAATCGACCCAAGTTTGATCAGTACGATCATGTGTTTTGATGTGTGCGTCAATATGATTAAGTTAGATTTTCATATTGATTTGATGTGTGTTTGAGTCATGCAAGACTTGGTGGAACACATATAAGGAAAATCTCATCTTGGTGCTCGGGTCCTCGAGTCCGTGAAGGATGACACATCCGAGGGACTGCCGGATAAGGAGTAATAGAGTGCAGCCAAGGGAAGCAAACTTCAAGGCATACACGAAGGATGATATCGAGACGAGCCGAGGGCTTAGATGCATCCGAGGGACGAGAGTCGAAGGAAAAGAGCTTCAAAGGGTGACTCCGGAGAGAATGAGTGTGAGTGTGTAACAATATCAGTCGACTGGTAGGGACACCAGTCGACTAAACATTCAATAAGTTTGGAACAACATGATCAGTCGACTGGTCTGGGTGGTAGTCGACTGGTCTATTCGAAAATTAACTGTTGGTTGAGCACCAGTCGATTGATCTTGACAGCAGTCGACTAGTGTCGAGGCGGGGCTGTTTTGTTAACAGCTTTCTCCTCTATTTAAAGGGATGATTGAGACTTGAGAAGGGTTAACTCTTAAGTGAGAAACCTTCTTGATCAAGTGCTCAAGGCTTCCAAGTTCATTCTCTACCTCTTAACCCTAATTCTTATCTTGTAAAGAGGAAGAGAGGTTTGTGAGAGGTTGTTCTCCACCGAGGATAAAACATTAACCAAAGATTGTCGGGGTTAATCCACCGAATGATTGAGGGTTCTTCTTCCTCAAGGACATGCCGTGGAGTAGGAGCAAGCAATTTCCGAACCACGTAAAAGGTTAAGTATTAGCATTATTTCTAAATGCTTCATTTGCATTTCCGCTTGTGCGCTAACCTTATAGGAAGAGCAAAGCGAATTAGACGAAAAGTTATTCACCCCCTCTAGCCGGTTCATTAGATCCTCAACACATTTCACTCGCACTTGAACTCTCACGATTTACTTGGCTCTTCTTCGCAACCTTGACTATTGCCTTTAAGTCTTTTTCGCTTTGGCTCTCGTCCCTCTGATGCATATAAGCTCGCGGCTCGTCCTCATGTTATCCTTCGCATATACCTAGAAGTGCGCTTCCCTCGGCTCATCGTTGCTGCCTTGTCCACTATCCCTCGGATGCACCATCCTTCACCGGACCCGAAGCCATCAAGCTAAGTCTATGTGTATCTTGCAAACCTGTACACTTAAATATACATATCAAATACAAGGTGAACCTAACTTAAACCTTTTGCCCAAATATTAAAACACATGATCTTATAGTCCATAGATTGCCTCAACAATCCCTCCCTTTTTGATGTTTGACAATACGTTTAAGTTAGAAAAAATAAATAGCAAATACAAATACTAATAACATTTGGATTTACGTTGCCAAGGCTACACCTTGAACTTATATTGCCAATGTAAATGCAAACAATGCATGGATCCTATCACAATTTATCCTCCACACTTAAACTCCCTATTGAGTTAGGATTTTCATCAACAGATTTTTTAAGAACCTATCCCAAGTCTCCCCTACACTTAGACTTACCAAGGGTTTTTAAGAACTTAGCACAAGGCTCCCCTATTGTCAATACATGAGCAACAAAGCTTCTCCTTCATCTAAGCTCCCCCTTGAGCTAGGATTTCTTACAAAGACACATAAGGTTTTCCCAATTAAACCTTAATTATCCTCCTTTGTCAAAAATCAAAAAGAACTCTAACAATATCTCAATTATTAGATTCTTTAACTTCTAATGACACTAAACATTGTGTATTAACCTCCCATAAGATTATACACATGTTTGACATCATTAGGATACTTTTCGACTTTGTTGAAAACAGTTTCAGCATGTATCAGTCGACTGAGACAGTTATCAATTGACTGATTCCTATCGAAGAACACCTTATAGTGTTACCAATCGACTGCCCCTCTGTATTAGTCGACTGGCACCCTGAAATCAGCCTTTCAGCATTTCTGAACCTAATTTCAGAAATACGCCAATAATTTCATAAATCTTGAAAAATTCTCAAATTTTGTGGAGTGATTTATGGTACCCGTATCTACTTGGGAAAAATATATTCAAAAATGTATCTATCACCAATCCCAAGATTGACACAAAATCCAAAACTATCTAAATGGTTCAAATGAATCTTGATCTAAAGTTCTAGTTTTAACTTCCTCTTGATATATCTGCCTATACCAAACCATAATACATCCCTAACATTGGTTTATATGATATTTATATATCAAACATTAATTTTCATGCAATATGAATCCCATTTTATATTTTCATGCATAAAACTCAACCCAAATATGTCAAATCCCTAAGGTTGAGACTCAAATCTGTATCAAAATCCTTTGGCATATTCCATGACTTATCTAGAATCCTAAGAGGTATCCTTCTGAGATCCATTTACCATGGGTTCCAACTTGGCCCTTAGAGTTCCCCCTTGAATTTTTAGCCTTAGCTATCTCCCTAGGTGACTTATCCACAACCATTGGGCAACACCAATGTACCTCCGGTGATTCTTGGCCTACAAACCTAACTTTCTTAACTTTGGACATCTTGTCTTTGGTTAAGGTATTCTTCTTGCCCTTAAATAACAATTCCTTGCAATTTTTGGACTTCTTATCCTTGCCATAGTTATATGCTACCCTAGTATATATCTTTTCATTGGTCTTGGATGACCTAGATCGGTATCCCAAACCTGATTTATTGTTGGATTTTTGGTTACCCAACATCATACTCAACCCTTTAGATCCAATAGTGAATCTATCTAGGGTTTTCTCTAATTTCTCAAGTTTTGCCTTCATAGTTTGATTTTTCCTTTTAAGGTTCTTAAACCTAGAATTGACATGTTCATCATGGACATTCCTAGACCTACCCATTTGTTTAGGTATATATCTTCCTTTCTTGGGATTTATGCCTTGGTCCTTAGGTCTAGTGTTCTTGATTTTATCATGATGCATGGATTGCCTAGGGTTTTGATATGCATTATTAACCCTACTCCTATCGTGATATTTAAAATCAAAATTTTACATGGGTAAATAATTTACATTATTCCTAACATGCATGGAGGAATTTAAATTTGAATTACAATTTAAGTTAGGGTATGCCTCCCTTACTCTTGTAGCTCCCTCTTAATGCGAGCTCTTCTTCTGATTCTTCTTCTCCCATCTCTTCCAATGCTCCAACTTCTTGAATTCTCCCTTCCTTGAGCATTTGGTATGGTAGTAGCCCCACTCACCACATGTGAAGCATCGAATGCGCTTCTTATTCTTCTTCTCCCTACAATTCAAATTAGATTTTAAAAGAATTGACTTGAGTTTAGGAATTACCTCATTCTTACCAATGGACACTTGTTCTTGTAGTATCCCTTCTCGTTGCACCCAAAGCAAATGATGTGGTCTTTTAATTTTGCTTTGGTGGCCATCATTTTCTTCCTCAGCGGTTAGTCTGATGGAAAGCAACCTTCGCTCTGATACCAATTGATGGGGATCGAATGGCCCGGCTAGAGTGCGTGAATAACTCGTCATCCTCAATTCGCTTGTTCTTCCTACACAGTTAGTAGCGTAGCAGAAATACAAGCTAAATAATAAAGAACAAATGCTAACACAAAATCATTAACGTGGTTTAGAGATGAGGCTCCTATTCCATGGCTGTCTGTAAGGTGGATGATCCCAATCCGTTGATGGATGACCCTCTGGAAAACCTCTGATTATGCTCGTGTAGCTCCTTGTGTGTGGAGAAACCTCGTCACAACCTCACCAAGAACACATGAGTACTTAGATTACTAATTGGCCTTTAACCAAGACCAATTTCATCAACCTTTCAAGTTCTCTTAAATAGAACTCATTTGCTGATCCAACCATTATCAGTCTGTTTATGTAGTCTGACCTAATTATTATTTTGGTGTTGACACCGATTTAAGTTTAAGTGAGTAAGATGGGTTCGGCTTAAGTCCTGTCGGGGACTGGGCATGAAATCCCGGTGAGTGAAGTCGGGTCCTAGTGAGTGAAGACAAGTGACAGAAACCCCGGTGAGTGAAGCCGGGTCCTGGTGAGTGAAACCAGGTGGTGAAACCCCGGTGAGTGAAGCCGGGTCCTGGTGAGTGAAGTCAGGTGATGAAATCCTGGTGAGTGAAGCCGAGTCCTAGTAAGTGAAGCTAGGTGACCGAAACCCTGGTGAGTGAAGCCAGGTCTTAGTGAGTGAAGCTAGGTAAATGAAATCCCGGTGAGTGAAGCCGGGTCCTAGCGAGTGAAGCTAGGTGACCGAAACCCTGGTGAGTGAAGCCAGGTCCTAGTGAGTGAAGCTAGGTTGAATGAAGTCCCGGTGAGTGAAGTTGGGCATGGAGTCTTGGTCCGGGGGACTGAGCATGAGTCAGAGAAGGCTAGGGTGTCTGTTCTCTGGACTTAGGGTTGAATTGGTCGGAGCTGGATCGGTCTGGAGATCGATCAGGGAGTTGGCACTAACTCCTGGTTGTAGATCGGTCTGGTGACCGATCCAGGGTGTCTGACTGTTCTGGCAACGATCAGGAAGAGAACAGAATGTTTCTGTTTGGCTTCTGATCGTTCTGGTGAACGATCAGAGAAGAGATCAGTAGCCTTCTGGAGAAAACCTTGATCGGTCAGTGTGATCGATCAAGACCTCCTGGACCGATCAGGAAGGGTCCTGATCGGTCCAGAGGTGACCTGATTGGTCACTGTGACCGATCAGGGCACAACCTGATCGGTCAGGTGACCGATCAGGTGTATGGTTCCTGCGAGTTGTCGCTTGAAATTCTAGCTAGTAGGTGGATCGGTTAGTGTGACCGATCAGAAGTTCAGATTCGCAATCCCTATGAGATCTGGACTGTCAGGCAGGAGCCTGATCAATCAAAGTCTTCACTGATTGGTCTGGTGACCAATCAAGGGCTTCACTGATCGGTCTGGTGACTGATCAGTGTCTGAACTTTAATTTGAAAACATTGTCAGATTTCTGATAACGCTCTGATCGCTTCTGTTACCTGCTGATTTCCTTTTGATATGCTTTGCTAATCATCAGATAAGTGTGCAAGTGAGACAGGGATGACTCAAACCAGAAGGAGGGTCAAGTGGCAACTTTCACCATGGCTGGTTTGTCCATTTTCCCTTTGCAGGTTTCAACGGCTTCTAGCGCGGGCTGGCAATTTTCTGGTGAAGCTGGCGACTTACCTAAGGCTCAGCTGAAGTGGTTTCAGTGGACTGAGCCTAGTAGAGGTCAGTGGGTCAGGCTATGGATCAGAGGTTGCCGACGCGCCGAGTGAGCAAAGGCTTAAGAAGAAGCTGGGAAGCAGAGGAGCGAAAAAAAAGAGAACAGATAGAAAACTAGAAAAGTGTTTTGCTGGGTTGTTTTTGAGCTCTCTGTATAGTTTCTTGCTTGAGCGTTCCTACTAGATCTGTGTGTGAGCTATCCTTCTTTGTCTCGTGAGCTTAAGTGTTATCCTACTGAGACGTTTGTGGAGAGGTTTCTCCACCGAGAAGGAGAAGATATTCTATCCGAAGTTTCGGGGCTTAATCTGCCGACGATCAAGGGATCGCCCACCTCACGGGCACGCCAAGGAGTAGGGGCAAGTTATCCCCGAACCTTGTGCATCCTCGTGTTAGCGTTGGTTTGGTCTGTCTCTTTGTATTTGTCTTTTTGTATATGTTTTGCTTCCGCTGCTAACCTGATTGCAGAAAGATTTCAAAGAAGCCAAGATTTGAGTGTCTGGCTATTCACACCCCCCCCCCTCTCTAGCCATCCAAGGTCCAACAAGTGGTATCATAGCCTGGGGCTCTTTTCAAACGGACTAACACTCGAGAGCTTACAAGGATGGCGTTGGGAGGAGAAGGACTCATCACAAGCAGACCCTCTTTCTTGGATGGAACTGATTTCCCTTACTGGAGATCCCAGATGGAATATTATTTGAAGACCAACATCAGCATGTGGCTCTCAGTTAAGGAAGGTTTCTCTCCTCCAAAGGATGCTGAGGGTAGAGAACTCGAGTTCTCAAGATGGTCAGCCGATCAGATAAGAAAAGGTGAGGCCGATGCAAAAGCCGTGGTCACCCTGCAGTGCGGGATGACCAAGGACCAGTTGATCAAAGTTGGTCCCTTCACCAGTGCCAAGGACCTCTGGAACAAGCTCATTGAGCTCCATGAAGGAACTCAACATACCCGGAGAGCCAAGAAAGATCTTCTTCTCAGCCAACTCCAAAACCTCTCCATGGAAGAAAATGAAACGGTAAGTATGCTTCATGGTCGGTTCAAGGAGATCTTCAATGGTCTGCATTCCATTGATGAGAAGGTCGAGAATCGCGACCTTGTAAGGTATGCCCTCAAATCCTTCCCTAGGAATACCTTGTGGTCATCCATGGTGGATGCTTACAAGATTTCCAAGGATCTTTCTATTGTTAAGATAGATGATTTATTTTGTGAAATATAACTACACGAAATTGCTAACAAAGGGCCCAAGGAGAAGGGGATGGCTTTTGTGGCAAGGGACCGAAGAAAGAAGAAGAAGAGTAAGAAGAAGGAAAAGGAGGAGGAGAAGACCACCACACGTCACGTGGCTTTCATGGTACTAGAGGTTTCAAATGAAGAAAGTAGTGACGAATCAAGGGACTCCTCAACCGCGACTTTATCATCTTCGGATGATGAAGAGATAATTTCTCCCGAATTAGATAAATGCTATAGAACAATAGCTTGCTTGACAAACATGCTTAAAAAATCTAAGAACAAGGTGAAGGCTTTATAATTAGAAATAGAACAATTGAAAGCACCTAAGGATCATGATATTGATGACTTGCTTGTTAAGATCTTGAGGATGAAAATAAGGACTTGAAGAGCGAAGTTGAAAACCTCAAGAATATTCTTGAAAAATTTTCAACTAGCTCCAAAACTTTAGATATGATCCTTAATTCTCAAAGAGCGGTTTACAACAAGGTTGGTTTAGGTTACCAACCTAAGGAACCAAGCTTCATGTCATTAGTGTCTAGAACCCAATTTAGATCACAAAATGCTTCTAGGGTTCAAAAAGTTAGAAAGAAAATGATCAAAGCATGGATGCCAAAATCATTCATTAAAGATGCATTAGGTCCCAAAATTTGGGTACCTAAATTATCTATATTTCGAATTGTATAGGCATTGGTTGAGGGGGAGCATCTATCAACATGGGTTGTTGATAATTGGTGCTCCAAACACATGGTCATTCCTAGTTGGGATGTGGTCTTATGATACCAGTTCCTTCACTTAATGGATGACCATGTACTACTCATGGGAAAGTTTTTTTTCCTTAAATTTAGGTGATTAGATTTAAATCAATGGAAAACTTGAATTCCCTACACAATGTAGATACATGGGATTTTTTTTTGTTTACTGGAAGTTTGTTTTCATTTGTATTTGTGAGCAATGTAAAAAATTCTGATACAAACTGAAAAATTAGAAAACTGATCAAAATTAGAACATACTGATCATACTTTGATACAAACCTAATAGACAAATTTGGGGATTATGGACTTGATATATATTTTGAACATACTTGAAAATACAAATCTGTTTTGAAACATTATTAAATCTATAAGGATTCTTGACTCTTAGTGAGGGATAAAGTTCAGTTAAATGAACACCTCTAGGATCAAAGAAGATAGATCTGATTGTATCAAGGTTGAAATCTGAAGGCTTGTATCTTAAGTTCTGAAATATGAACGTATCATATTTTCTCCTGTATCAAACTGAAGGGTGCCTGATCGGTCTGTAGACCGATCAGGATACTTCTTGATCGGTCAAGCAGACCAATCAGAGATGTTTCTGATCGGTCCGTAGACAGATCAGGAAGGTTCTGTATAGAAAAGGTTATGTATCGGGTCTGATCGGTTCTCATTCTGATCGGTCACGGTGACCGATCAGACTCATTATCCGGGTACCCTGATACTTCATCATCCATTGATTTTGGTACAAACTTGATACTAAGCGGATATAAATCTATTTAGGAATTTTCAAGGACTCTTAATTCTCAGAAATTTTTCTGAAATATCAGGTGTTAATGGAGTCTACACCTCTGTTGTGGAATGAGTTTCATATAAATTGTTAATGCAGTCTGATCTGGAACGTATCAAAGTTTCAAAATTTTTCTGAAAACTGATCATCCACAAATAAATCAGAAATTTTTCTGTATCAATCATCAATGAATCTGATCGGTCAAGGAGACCAATCAGAATTATGTGTCTGATGTAGGTGCATTAATTATTGTCATATGAAGCATATACATTGTCGCCATGATATATTTATGGTATATGCCTTCATATGCAATTCAACACTTACCTTTTGTTATTTTGGGTTTGGGGAGAGACCCTTGTTTAAGGGGGAGTTGTTAAAACTTAATAACCATACCCTTTTCGATTTTGACAAAGGGCGAGAGAATGGTTGATTAAATTTAGATTACAAATTTAATTATTTTAGGGGGGAGGACTTTGATCCCCTTGCGAAAATGGAAATTTGACTTCTATTGATTGTGAATACCTAAACTTAGAATCGGGTTGTCAAACAATAAAAAGGGGGAGATTGTTGATGCAGTCTGACCTGATTGTTGTTTTGGTGTTGACAGCGATTTAAGTTTAGGTGAGTAAGATGGGTTCGGCTTAAGTCCTGGTCGGGGACTGGGCATGAAATCCCGGTGAGTGAAGCGGGGTCCTGGTGAGTGAAGTCAGGTGATGGAAACCCCGGTGAGTGAAGTCGGGTCCTGGTGAGTGAAGCCAGGTGGTGAAACCCCGGTGAGTGAAGCCGGGTCTTGGTGAGTGAAGCCAGGTGATGAAATCCCGGTGAGTGAAGTCGGGTCCTGGCAAGTGAAGCTAGGTGACCGAAACCCTGGTGAGTGAAGTCAGGTCCTAGCGAGTGAAGCTAGGTGAATGAAACCCCGGTTAGTGAAGCCGGGTTCTAGCGAGTGAAGCTAGGTGACCGAAACCATGGTGAGTGAAGCCAGGTCCTAGTGAGTGAAGCTAGGTTGAATGAAGTCTCGGTGAGTGAAGCTGGGCACGGAGTCTTGGTCCGGGGGACTGAGCATGAGTCAGAGAAGGCTAGGGAGCTTGTTCTCTAGACTTAGGGTTGAATTGGTCCAAGCTGGATCGGTCTGGAGACCGATCAGGGAGTTGGCACTAACTCATGGTTGTGGATCGGTCTAGTGACCGATCCAGGGTGTCTGACTGTTCTGGCAACGATCAGGAAGAGAACAGAATGTTTCTGTTTAGGTTCTGATCGTTCTGGTGAACGATCAGAGAAGAGATCAGTAGCCTTCTGGAGAAAACCTTGATCGGTCAGTGTGATCGATCAAGGCCTCCTGGACCAATCAGGAAGGGTCCTGATCGGTCCAGAGGTGACCTGATCGGTCATTGTGACCGATCAGGGCACAACCTAATCGGTCAGGTGACCGATCAAGTGTGTGGTTCCTGTGAGTTGTCGCTTGAAATTCCAGCTAGTAGGTGGATCGGTCAGTGTGACCGATCCCAGTTCTCTGATCGGTCAGTGTGACCGATCAGAAGTTCAGATTCACGATCCCTGTGAGATCTGGACCGATCAGGCAGGAGTCTGATCGATCAAAGTCTTCACTGATCGGTCTGGTGACCGATTAGGGTCTTCACTGACCGGTCTGGTGACCGATTAGTGTCTGAACTTTAATTTGAAAACGTTGTCAGACTTCTGATAACGCTCTGATCGCTTCTGTTACCTGCTGATTTCCTTTTGATATGCTTTTCTAATCATCTGATAAGTATGCAGGTGAGACAGGGATGACTCAAACCAAGAAGGAGGGTCAAGTGGCGACTTTCACTGTGGCAGGTTTGTCCGTTTTCCCTTTGGAGGTTTCAACGGCTTCTGGCGCGGGCTGACAATTATCTGGTGATGCTGGCGACTGACCTGAGGCTCAGCTGAAGTGGTTTCATTTGATTGAGCCAGTAGAGGTTAGTGGGTAAGGCCATGGATCAGAGGTTGCAGACGTGCCGAGTGAGCAGAGGCTTAAAAAGAAGCTGGGAAGCAGAGGAGCGAAAAAAAAGAGAACAGACAGAAAACTAGAGAAGTGTTTTGCTGGGTTGTTTTTGAGCTCTTTGTATAGTTTCTTGCTTGAGCGGTCCTGCTAGATCTGTGTGTGAGCTATCCTTCTTTGTCTCGTGAGCTTAGCTGTTATCCTACTGAGACGTTTGTGGAGAGGTTTCTCCACCAAGAAGGAGAAGATATTCTATCCGGAGTTCTGGGGCTTGATCTGTCGACGATCAAGGGATCGCCCACCTCACGGGCACGCCAAGGAGTAGGGGCAAGTTATCCCCGAACCTTGTACATCCTCGTGTTAGCGCTGGTTTCGTCTGTCTCTTTGTATTTGTCTTTCTGTATATGTTTTGCTTCCGCTGCTAACCTGATCGTAGAAAGATTTCAAAGAAGCCAAGATTTGAGTGTTTGGCTATTCACACCCCCCCTCTCTAGCCATCCAAGGTCCAACACAGTCGACTTGTGGTAATACCAGTCGACTGCCAGCTATCGAATTTGAATGTTAGCCTAATGTTCGAATTTTGCCGACACTAATCGATTGCACAGAAAAATCAGTTGACTAATCTTTTTGTGACCTCAACCAGTCGACTGATCTCATACTAGTCGACTGATAAAATCCTAAACCTAGGGTTTCCCTTCCCGAGTACATTTCACTCACACTCGGACCCTCATGACTCACTTGACTCTTCTTCGCAACCTTGACTATTGCCTTCAAGCCTTCTTCTCTTTGGCTCTCATCCCTCAGATGCATACAAGTTCGCAGCTCGTCCTCATGTCATCCTTCGCGTATGCCTCAAAGTGTGCTTCCCTCGGCTCATCGTTGTTGTCTTGTCCATGGTCCCTCGGATGCACAATCCTTCACCAGACCCGAAGCTATTAAATTGAGTCTATATGTAATATTAAGTTTTCAAATTTGAAGGGATTGAGTGACATTACTCGACTAATGGTGAAAAATAGAATATATATGGCATATCCATTCGTCTACAAGCTTTTAACATTGGCTTTGATTTTGCCGGTTGCAACTTCCACAATCAAGAGAGCACTTTCAGCTATGAAGATTATGAAAAATCGACTTCGCAACAGAATGAGTGATCAATGGTTAAATGACTCTTTGTGATATATATTGTAAAAAAATATATTTAGTAACTTATCAAATGATTGTGTCATGATCATGAATTATTATCAAAAAATGAAACATTGTAAAAGTCAATTGTAAGTCACATTTGAATTAATGATAATGTTTTAACTTTTTTGCTAATCTTTTAGTTGATATAAATTATACTTTTATGATTTCATATGAATTGCCCCACCTCCTAAATAAAATTTCTGGGTCTGTCCCTGTTGGGATGGAGGGAAGGTTAATAGGAAGGGGAACAAAGGTTTACTATATAAAGTTGCAAAATGCCCGGCCTACATTTCCTCTGGTTGTGAACTCTGAAGAGGAAGAAGAGGCGTAGTTCTTGGTGTAGTTCTCCCACTCCTCTCACTCAGTGTGCTTGCCGCTGTTGCCATTTTGTTCTTCGTACGCCGACATAGATGGTGGTTCCCGTGTAGTGGATACTCAAATAAGGACGAGACTCGCTCCATCTCGGATTGTTCGTTCCCCATGGATTTCATCACTTCCGATGATGGCGCTCTAAATCCATCTCCCTCTGCCGCGGTGTCTATTGAGGATCGGAGGCCAGCTAGAGGGGGGGTGAATATCTCGTCTTCCCTAAATCTTGTTTCTTCTTAAAAAATTAGTAGTGTAGCGGAAATATAAGAAATAATAAAAATAATGCTAACACAAAACCTTTACATGGTTCAGAGATTGCTTGCTCCTACTCCACGGCGTGTCCTTGATGTGGACAAATCCTCAATCCATCAGTGGATTAATCTCTGACAATCTCCGGCTAGAGTTCACTCATTCTCAGTGGAGTACAATCTCTCACAATGATCTCTTCCCCTTTACAAGAATAAGAATTAGGGTTAGGAGGAAGACTTCAGGTGTGAAAGCTTTGAGCACTTGATCAAGAGGGTTTTCAACAAAACATCTAACCCTTCTCAAGCCTCAAAGCTTCCCCTTAAAGAGAGGAGAGAGTTGTTAACAAAACAGCTCAGTCCTAACACCAGTTGATTGCTACCAACCCCAGTCGACTGGTACTCAGCCAACGACTAGATTTCGAACAGACTAGTCGACTGCCATCCAAACCTGTCGATTGCTCCTTGCTGTTCAATACCCATAGAAGGATCAGTCGACTGGTATTGGGACCAGTCGACTGGTCCCAATACACACTCACTCTCATCCTCTCTGGAGTCGCCCTTTGAAGCTCTCTTCCTTTGGCTCTCGTCCCTCGGATACATTCAAGCCCTCGGCTCATCCCGATGTCATCCTTCGCGTATGCCTTGAAGTCTACTTCTTTCATCTTCACTCCGTTGCTCTTTGTCTGGCGGTCCCTTGGATGCACCATCCTTCACCAACTCAAGGACTCGAGCACCCGGATGAGATCTCCCACACTTGACCACGTCAAGCTCCTCATGTGTGTTCCACCAAGTCTTGCATGACTCAAACATACATCAAACTAATATGAAATTTTAACTTAAACTTATTGGCATACACATCAAAACTGATCATACCGATCAACCTTGGGTCGATTTCACCAACAGTGTCCTCTAATTTTTTGTTCCTTGGCACCTTTGTCGACACCATTCCTATCGGTTCAGTATGAGATGGCGATCGCTTGATGATAGATCCGGTGGGCGGATCACCCAACGGGAATTTAGCGTCATCGGAGCTTCAACCACTCCCTCCTCTGCAACACTAGTTTCACCGTATGTATGAGAACAGGATGATTGGGGGCTCATCCGAGGAGTTCTATTCGTTGAAGATGTCTTCAGTAGGGAAGGAGAGCTCCGGGAGAGTGGTCGATGGGCGAATGTCGAGCTCCTAATAGACTTTTCGTTCGATGGTGGAGAAATTTGAGTCCCAGGGGATAAAATTGAAACAAGTTTTCTTTCCCTTCCTTACACTCTGATTTGGTGTGTATGAAATTGTGTCGATTCTCCAGCATGCAGTAAAGATTATCCATTTCTCCCCTACCCCTCGTTAACTCATTCCATCGCAAACAAGGATCAATGCTCCCCTTCGCCTTATTACCCTTCCTTCCCTTTCTCTCACCTCCTCCCAAACAGAGGGTAATTGAGTGGGTGAACTAATCTAACCAAGCTAATAAAACACTCATGCTAGTTAGACACCTCAAGCCAAGCGAGTTAATGCACCCGCGAGGGTAATTAGGTTAGATGAGTTAGTTGCCCCTGAGGCAAGGAAGCAGTGATTAGGCTTTTCAAGTGGTTAACTAGATATCTAAAGGTTGAATCCCAATTGTGACGTACTGCAGGATTTTTTCCCAATACGATGACAACCCTAAAAACGATGACTGCTTGGATGGGTCTCTGCGAGCATTTTTTGATTTATCTTAGTGGTCAGTGAAATACTAACGTGGGGTCAAATTGGTCACATCCAGAATTAGTAAGTTTGAAAACTGGATTCCTGCATTACTAAAAAATAATAGATGAGTTAGTTAGATTGGAAGGGTACCAACAGGTTCAAGCATGGTAGATCTATCAAACTAGGTCATGTAGATTATACAAACTAGACAAGTCAAATAAAATAGTTCTATAGAAATAGTTTTTATTATTGTAAAAAGTATTCTCTGGAACAATTATTCCAATTCCATTGGTTCTTTATTCCATTTTGATAGACATAATTATTTCATTTCTATTTGATTCCCAACCCAAACACACCCTTTTGGTTTGCTTGGTATTATCTAATCTCATTTAAGAAAATTGAAGAACAGACTGAAAATACTGCCAAAATGATAAACATTCGATCATTTCTGAAAAATGTAGTTCGTAATGGCAGAGCGATTAATTATCATCTTAGATATTCATGATTTAATCCTAACTACGATGTATTTTACAAAAAAAATTTCTTCAAATGAGGTGCAAACTCTAGGACGTTGGACTTTTAGACCGTCACTGTGAACGCTTCCAGATTTATCTTGACGATCGATAGAAAACTTCTATGAAGCCGAACGTATCGTATCCAATTCACTTGTTACGTAATTCATCATTTTTTTAGTTTGCAACCCACTAAACTATTTGCAGTTGAAGTTAATTATCGCAACCATATCGTTTAATGATGGGGAGAAGAACATTGTTTAAATCAATGAGATAGTCATATTACACATGAAACATGAGCCAAGCTAATGGAAGATGCGTCAGGGTATTGCTGAGTTAACCTTACTAAGAGTTCTTTCTCAGCACGAAATGCAACATGAAATAATCTTCGGAAGGTTAAAATCTCCATCACTAGCCAGATAGTAGCTGCTTTAGGTGAAGCAAATGTTCCTCATTAGTTATGTTGAGAGAGAGCCGTAGATTTGTTAGAAGTGACTCTTGCTCCCAACTTAAAGGACCCGACGCATATAGAGCTTGCAGAGTGGACCGATATGCATGTAGTTCTAACATATGGATGCTAGCAGCTAACTGATCTTTAGAAGTGTTTTCTGGCTCTCTCTCGCCTTTATTCGGACTCGAAGACATGAAATCAGAAGATTCACCAGAAGCATTCGTAGAATGCTTTCTCGTACCTCCAGAATAACTTTCTGCTATATCGTTACTACTACAGCTAGCAACAGAGCATTCATCAGCCTCTTCAGCAACTCCCATAGGTCTTCTAAATAATCTCGTGTCATGCTCATCCAGCAACCTCCTGTCAGTGTGTATCAAAGTGTTTATGTTTCTTCTAGTTTTACTGGACTTCGGTATGTGATTTGCATTATCTGAAACTTTAGAGAAAGCAACAGCATCTACTTTTCTAGGCAAAGTTTCTTTGGTAAGCAGGTCAGGGTGGTCATCAGCTTCCGAGTTTGGCTTCCGTTTCCTGTCTGTAGCTCTTATCTCACTTTCAGGAGTTGAGAAGTAGCGGAGGTTGAGGTCCCTATTCACAGTCGTATGAGGCATGGTGCAAAACCGTTTTCTGCCAAATTTATGTGCATTGTAAGGTTCCGAGTGTTTTGTCCCAAACTTCTGTATAATGTAAGCTTCTTGGTGTGCTCCATCTTTGAGTTTTGTTGTGTGTTTGGAGCTTGAAGGCATCAAACGACAATCAAAATACTTCTCATTTGCGATCTGAAAGGGAATTAACCAACAGAAGTTGAGGTAAGATGGATATTTAATGTTACACAAGAAGTAAAGAAGGTCTCAGATCTTTCAACTATTAAATTCTACTGTTCCACACTCTTTTTTTTTCAAATCAGAGGCTATTTTTTTTCAAGATATTGATAATCTACTGTAGCATCAAACGTGAACAAACAAAACTATGGAACTATTGAAAGGAAGCACTTAAGTATGACAAGGCTATATGTTCCAAAAGGCCATTTATGCAAAACTCCGATAAAATTTAAGAAAACACAAGCAAACCAAAATGTCTTATGCACAGATTGAGCTTATTTAACTAATGGGTCTTATGAACAGATTGAGTTTAGTTAACTCATTAGTTATTCTCAGTTTGAAGTTAAAATGCTACAACAAGAAAATATTCAAGCCAATGTTAGTTTAACTAGATGAAGAGGAGCCTTGGTGCAATGGTAAAATTGTTGCTGTGTGACCTAGAGGTCACGGGTTCAAGTTGCAAAAACAACCTCTTGCAATTCCATGTAAGACTGCGTACAATAGACCCTTCCCTAGGACCCTGCATTAGTGGGAGCTTCATGCACCAAGATGTCCTTTAATGTTAGTTTAACTGGATCAATCAAGCTTATATTTAGCACAGATATATGCTATATGTTTCTTAAAATAATGTAGATTGTATTTGTCATGGACATGAGATGAAGTTGCTAGTCAACACTGATTAGAACTAGATTGTTTTTCCAAATAGACAACATAGATACCCAACTCAAATGAGAGGGCACAATTAAGATTTCGGAAAATCTTGCCCCTTCCTATATCACAGTTACTGCTAATTGCACACTTGTGATAATGCTTATACAAATTACACAAGTAAGAGATATTAACCCAGTTGCCTGCATCTCAGTAATTGCATCCTTCAATAAACAAAGCAAGAAGATCCCCACAATGAAAGCATGTTTAAATGATGCTGTAAATATACCTACAATAAAAACATGTTTAGATGATGTTACTGAGATAGGGGTGAAAAATTCAAGCAAGCATACATTTGTTCCAGCTGTTGGATATATAAAAAGTTTTAGTGCAAATGATTAGAACATAGAAAGTGTAAAACAGATCTGAAATAACTGAAGGTTAGAACTAGATATCCAATAAAAAAGGTTAGCATACTTTCTCTCATCTAAATGGAAAAAATTGCAACATGTACATTAGTAAGAGAAAAGCACAAAATTGATGCCATCTAAGTGTGATTGATTGTCTATCTATTTAAATTACATTTAAATGAAAACTATAAATATGCTCATAGGAAGAAGATTGACGATATATCATATAGGTATAACCAAAATTTTACCATATTGACCCCATGGTTGGTCTGCCAAGCTTGTCGAACCCTTACGTTATATAGAGGAAACATTTTAAGCTGGATAGAGCCAAAGACTTTGGCGACAACATATCCATTCTTCAGAATCTTGGCAATCTTAGCAACCTTCCAAGAATGCGTATCAAGCACCTCAGCAATTTCACCAATCTTCCAATCTTGCTTGTAAGGAACAAAGGGTGGGGAGGGCCTGACATCTTTATCATCCACTGTTTCTACAATGGGCTTTCCTCGAGGAGATATGAACAGTTTATATCTTACAGAATACTTGTCAACAAAAACTGATGAAATCACTGCAGGAAACCAAGATCCATTTGGTTCCTCATTTCTTCTTAATATTTCCACCTCATCTCCCAATTTGAACTTCATGGCTTTGTTCATAATCTCATTTTAAACCTGTGTGATTCACAAAATGATCAACACATGCAGCTATAACTAGATCAAAAGGCAGAGAAGATAACAGCATTTTGATCTCAAAATAATTTTGTCAAGTGACAATGACTGTCATATAATTTAGACAGATTAAGCGAACCCCAAAATTTTTAATCAACCATTCCCTTCTTAAGATCCCTAATGATAAAACGAAGCAAGGCAAAAGCATTTTGAAACAGGGGTTCGAAAGGTGGTGATGTTCATCATTCATCAAGATCCAAAAGTAAGCAACAGAGGGGTCCGAACATAAAACTAAAATCAAGTAGCAGAGAAGTCCAAACATCTGAGACTACGAAGTGCAGAAGGCTACAAGCTAGCATCGAACTAATGGCACTGACCTTTTAATAAATCAAAGAACAAAACATAGAACTCACACCGAAGCTTACAAAATTATCACCCCGATAAACGAAATCCCTCAAAAACAAATGAACTTTAAGCGACACCTAAATTAGTAATAGCACAACTAGATCGCATTTCTCGATTGAAGAATCCCAAAAACACTATATCACATGAAAAGAACAATTTTCTGACAAATCAGAACTTACCAAGTTCGGATTTTGGGAACGGGGATGAGCAGCAGGGTCTGAAGCAGAAGAGACCAAAATAAAAAAAAGTAGTAATCTTTCGGGAGCAGGAAAGGATTGGAATATTGAGGAGTCCGATCGGAGAAGGATCTGAGGCGGTTAGGAATGCTCGATTTGGGCGTAGCAGGACCGCTTATACATCAAAATGGCGTGATTGTTTGTTTGGTTCAAAGATTACATTTTTATTTTCTCATCACAGATTGAGAGAATAAAGAAAGGGAGAGTTTATTGTATTTCCTAATTATTTATTTTAAAGGAGGAAAATATATTTTAGGTGTCAAATTTATACTAAATTGACGATTTTAATATCGATTTTTTTTTATTTTTATTTCAAAATTAACACTTTAATTTTATTTTAGTCTAGGATTCATAATTTTATTTTAGTTTAGAGTTCATCTTTCCAATTGAGTTACAATGTTCAAACTATAAAATATTAGATCGTTATGGTTTGCTAGAGGCGGGGTGAATAACAATTTTCTTGATCTACCTCTACAAAAGGGTTAGCACAATACAAATATACAATGAACAACAAGAAACCCAATGCTAACAAGAAGAGTTTACTTGGTATCCACCCTAAAGGTAACTAATCCAAGAATCCTTCGATGGATCACTCCCCGGATACCCTTCGGCTAGCCCTTGTCGCTCCTTGTGGGTGGAAAAACCTCGCCACAACATCTCGACTATATCTGAGCTCTTAGACTACTATTTGGCTCTTACCCAAAGCCAAATTCGTCAAAGCTCCCAGCCCAAACCGAGTTCTCTTTAAATAGAACTCAAGGTTGAAACTCACGTTGGCAATCGACTGCTCCCAGGGCAGTCGACTGCCCCCACCCAGATTCAACCGTTGACAGCCCAACGTTCGAATTCTGGCTACTTACCAGTCGACTGCTCCCAGGGCAGTCGACTGGTCTTGGGTCAGAAACCTTCTATGAGTTTCTGTGTTGGCTGGCAGTCGACTGTTATATCCCCAGTTGACTGTCCAACTTACAAACACACTCTTACTCACTCCTATGATCCTCCTCCATGCGCGCCTTCAGGTACACTCCCTTGGCTTGCCCCTTGAAGTCTTCTTCCACCGGCTATCGTCCCTCGGATGCGCACACAAGTCGTCCCTTGGCTTGCCTCCATGCCACCCTTCACATGTGCCCTTGAAGTCCACTTCCCGGTTTGCCCTCGGAGTCCTCCTCCCTCGG
Source organism: Boesenbergia rotunda (assembly GCA_024364735.1). NCBI lineage: Eukaryota > Viridiplantae > Streptophyta > Magnoliopsida > Zingiberales > Zingiberaceae > Boesenbergia > Boesenbergia rotunda. Next base: position 455,474 of record JAGFNQ010001671.1, on the reverse strand, counting down.
CTCTCGTCCCTTCATGACTCAGCTGACTCTTCATCAGCAGCCTTGACTATTGCCTTCGCACCCTCTTCGTCTTCGGCCCTCATCTCTCGGATGCACACAAGCCTCCAACTTGTCTCCATGTTATCCTTCACGTATGCCTCGAAGTCCGCGCCCCTCGGCTCATCATCCCTGCTATCCGAGGTCCCTCGAGTGCACACAAGCCTCCAACTTGTCTCCATGCCACCCTTCACCGTACCGAAGCCATCCAGCTAAGTTAATATATGTAAACCTGCACAACCTGCACACTCAACATACACATATTAGAACACAAGGGAAAACCTAACTTAAACCCTTTGCCTAAATATCAAAACATATGGTCACTCCGGACCATAGATTGCCTCAACAATCTCCCCCTTTTTGATGTTTGGCAATACGTTTAAGTTAGGAAAAACAAATAGTAATAAAATAGCAATAACAATGTTAAACAATCATTTGGACTTATGTTGCCAAGGCTCCACCTTGGACTTACACCGCCAATGCATATACAATGCAATCATGGATCTGTATTAATGCTTGTTTATACTAACTGATGTTTTGTTGACTTTTTGCAGAAGCCACAATGCTCACCTGATCAGTGAGTAAATTGCTCAAATGGGAGTTGGCTGAGGAAAAGTCATTAACTCCTCCCCACGTCTCGGGAGACCCTCCTTCCGAGTCAAATGGAGACTCCAGAGGACTCATACTTAGGAGTATATCCTTGTGGAGTCACCAACTACTCAAGAGCCAAGCCCCTCCTCCGCGCTCATAGTTGTAAGAGAGACCAGTGCCCCATCGGAACTTGTTACTCTTCCTGAAATCGACCCGGCTCGAGAAGCTAGTTCCCAACCATCCAAGCAAAGATTGCTTCTCCTACAATCCAAGAAGGGGGAGGAGACTGAATTACCCATCGACACCCGGAGGCAAGAACCAGCTCCCACCCCTCCAAAGCGTAAACTCTGATCAGGTCGTGCCTACGCCACTGCCCCTGAGTACGATGAGGATATTATTTCCCTGTCTAAACGTAGAAAGGGAATAGCCCCCACTGCAGAGGGGCTCGAGGATGTCATGCAGCCCGAAGAAGATCACCCAGACTTGACTCTTGGTGTCGAGTTGCCCAAAGAGTCCGAGAAACCAACTGAGAAGTTGGAAAGCCAACCCGTCCTTCTTTCCCCAATTTCTGCTAGGTCCAAAGGCAAGACTGTCCGGTTTGAAGAACCTGAGCTAATGAGTGGCCGCCTTCGAAAAAAGGTGTAAGTAGCTGAAAAGGCGGCTAGGATTGGTCAACAACGCCTGTAGATCAGGAAGTCGACTTAGGGGTTTCAGCCTAACGAAGAGATTTCCTCGAGCTCAGGTGACAGTTTTCCCAAGCTATCTGTTGTACCCATCGAGGCTATCTACTGGGTGGACCCCCCCCCCCCCCCCCCACCCGCCCCTTACAGCTACCTCGGGCATTCCTTCTCCTAGAAGTCGAGAGGCAATAATGAAACACAATGAGGAGTATATCATCTCTCTTAAAGAGGTGGGCTAGGCTAGGGTGACTGCCCAACTATACGAGTCCCTTTTGAAGGTACAATTCTGTACATTTTTCTTATTACACTTTCTTATACTGTGAGATTTTACTACTCCCAACACTAGGCCACGCCCGAGTGCTTGACTCTTGGGCGTTGAATGCCTCTGGACGTGAGATAGCGTCCTTAAAGTAGAAAGTGGTCGAGATCAAGGTCAAGGTCCGACGGGTTCAACAGGAGGGCCAAATGCAGACCGAGGTCACAAAAGACCTACGAACCAAGCTTAAACGCCATGGACAACTCTAGAGTGTTGGAGTCAACTCTGAATAGCGTCTTCCACAAGGAATGTCTTCTGGCGGAGAGAGTCAAATCCCTCTCGACTGAGTGCACTCAACTTTTCCCTTGATAAGGCTCAACTACAGACCCAGGAGATCCAACTGCTAGAGGATATTTGCCTCCTTATAACCTCCAAGGAGGAGCTGAGCGGCCAAGTCTAGGAGCAAAAGGAAAAGCTCGCTAAACATGAGACATATCTACAGACTTCCTTTGATTATATAACTGATCAACAAGAGACCATCGCTCAGGCTGAGTTTCTACTAGCAATGGCCCGGGAACAATGTGATGAAGCTCTCGCCGCACAAGATCAAATATTTGCCAAGGCGGAGAACTTGAAGACCGACCGGGATTGGACCCTCAAGGAGCTAGAAAGCTACAAAGCAAGAGACGAAGCCCGCAATCCAACATAGAAACAACCTTCAAGGCTAAATTCCTCCAGTCTGAGGAGTTTGCGACATCATGGTGGGTCAGGTCTTAAAGCGGCTAAAGCAAGGCTTTAACGGTGCTATCTAGCAAATTAAACGAGCCGATGTGCTGAAACCCAATATCGATATGAAGTTTCTCAATGTGGGCCAAGCTTGGGAGGAGTTGTCTGCTGAGGAGAAAGAGCTATGATTCCATCTTGTATTTGTTGTTTTGGCCAGCCAAAATGATCTTGAATTCTTATTGTCTATTACTTTAGCACTCGTTTTGCTCTTTTGCAAAGTATGTGTCTTTCTAATTGTAACATACATGTGCTTTCTGTCTTGGTCCTCTAAGAAATATGGTCCCATACAAGGTCTTAGCTTCTTTGCGAATCCTATCACTAATTTTCCAGACCCATGTCCAGCAAACTAGAATCCGGACTCCCTCTCGAGAAAGTGACAATACCGACTCTACGTCGAGTGACTTATCTCTATACAAGGAAAGTTAAGTTGAAGAGGCCAATAAATGAGATCTGACCTCGAACTGGGAAAATGAGTCCCGAACGGAACAATATGTAATAAACCGGTGTAAAACCAGTTAAGTATAGCCGCGACCAAGTCTATGCAGCTTGGGTATCCTTGGCACCCCAAGTTGGTAAGAACATCGACTGCTCCCGGCCGAGCATCCTTAGCATCACGGGCAGGTCTACGCAGATTGGGCATCCTCGTCACCGCAAGCTGGTAGCAACTTTGGGTGCTCCTGAACGGGCATCCTTAGCACTGTCGCCAGGTCTACGCAGCTTGGCATCCTCGGAACCGCAAGCTAGTAGGGACTTCGGCTACTCTCGGTCGGGCATCCTCAGCACCACGCCAGGTCTACTCAGCTTGGGCATCCTTTTCACCGTAAGCTGGTAGGAACTTCGGCTGCTCCTGGCCGGGCATCCTCAACACCGTGGCTAGGTCTACACAGCTTGGGCATCCTCGGCACCATAAACTGGTAGGAACATCAGCTACTCCCGGCCAGGCATCCTCAGCACCGCGGCCAGGTCAACACAGTTTGGGCATCCTCGGCACCGCAAGCTGGTAGGAACTTCGGCTGCTCCCACCGGCATCCTCAGCACTGCGGCCAGGTCAACTCAGCTTGGGCATCCTCTGCATCACAAGCTGGTAGGAACTTTGGGTGCTCCCGACCGGTCATCCTCGCCGCGTCCAGGTCTACACAACTTGGGCATCCTCGGCATCGTAAGCTAGTAGGAACTTTGGCTACTCCCGGCCGGGCATCGTCAGCATCGTGGTCAGGTCTACTCAACTTGGGCATCCTCGGACCCGTAAGCTGGTAGAAACTTCGCTGCAACACGCCTCGATGGGCACGGTCCTATGTACATGAACTCCTGAAAGAAATTTATCCTGTCAATTTAATTGACACAAACCAAGGGAATACAAATATATGTACATGTAGAAGTACTTCATGATAGAAATTACTGCGTACGATATGACTGGTGATGATTTGCATTCCATGGCCTATCCAACCTTTTGGTATTGACATTTTGCATATAATAACTGCCACCTGCGAGCTTTTCAATGATCATGTACGACCCACTCCATTGTGGCTCAAGCTTACCAACGTCGCCAACAGACTTGATTCTTTTCCATACCCGATCCCCGACCTGGAAAGTCCTGATGATTACTCGACGGTTATAGATATGCTTCATACGTTGCCAATATGCAGCTAGCCGGGTAGCAACTTTATCAAACACCTTCGTAACCAGGTCCAGGTCGAACAGACGCTCTTGATCATTGTTCTCCTTGCTGTAAAGCTGACGCCGAGTTGATTCTTCGCCTATCTTGACTGGAATCATTGCCTCTACACCGTAGTCTAGATGAAAAGGACTATGTCCAGTTCCCTCTTTGGGAGTAGTATGATAAGACCATAAGATGCTCGGGAGCTGCTCTACCTAGCTACCATGATATGTTCCAACTTTATCTTGAGCTCTCTGATTATTTTTCGATTGACAACTTCGGTGTGGTCGTTTCTCTAGGGATAAGCTACTAAAGTAAAAACTTACTGAATACCCAGCTCTTCACACTATTCCTTGAGATTGTGACATGAAAATTGTCTACCATTATAGGACACCGGTTTATGAGGAATTCTGTACCTGCAGACAATATCCTTTCACAGGATTTTCATCACAGCTGCCTCAGTAATTTGGGTAAGTGACTCAGCTTTAACTCATTTGGAGAAGTAATCCACCAGAACCAGTAAAAACTTCTTCTATTGAGCTAGTCGGAAAGGGACCTACTATGTCCATCCCCCACTGATTAAAGGGACAAGTGATTGTAGAAATTCGAAATAGTTTAGTCGGGCAATGAGGGATATGTTGATGCTTTTGGAAAAACTCGCACCCCATGACAAACTTGTTCGCATCTACTTGCAGTGTGGGCCAGAAGTATCTAGCTAGAATAATCTTCCTAGCTATTAACCGACCACCGATATGACTCCCGCATATGCCTTCATGAACTTCTCGCATAATATACTCAACATCACCCGAGCCGATGCACTTGAGTAATGTCCTGCAAATGCTCTTTTGTAGAGCTATTCCTCGACTAGCGTGAATCGAGCGACCCTATGCTTAAAGAGTCGACCCTAATTACGGTATCCGGGTACTGTCCCCTTGCGGAGGAATGTTATACAAGGTTTTCTCTAGTCAAGTAATGTGACGTCAACAAATTCTCCATCAATCTGAGCCATAGCTTCCTCTTGGATGATAGGCTCATCCAGCATCCATAACGCTAAAGAACTTGCTTACTTGGCTAGTTCATCAGCCTTAAAATTATCCACTCAGAAGATTTTCTACAGAGTTACCTCAACAAAAGTAGCTTTTAATTGATTATATGATGTTATATATCTCTGTAGCATTCATTCCAGACTTCAAAACTCCTTCGAGTTGTTTTGCCACTAGCTAAGAATCTGAATATAATATAACTCGATTAGCCCTGACCTGCCTAGCGGCTTACAATCCTGCTAGTATTGCTTCATATTCAGCTTCATTGTTGGTAGCTCGGAAGTTGAGTCGTATGGATAATTGTAGGGCAACTTCACGAAGGGATATCATTCAAACTCCGACTCCACTTGACCCCACTTGACCTTTGATTAGATGAGCCATCGACATAAATCATTCAGACTTCCTCAAAGTCAGGAATAGGAACTATCTCGAGCATGAAGTCAGCTAAAGTCTGAGCTTTGCTAGCCGTTCGAAGCTGATATTGGATCCCATATTTGCTCAACTCTATGGTCCACTTGATCAACCACCCAGAGACCTCTGGATTTGTGAGGACACACCTGAGCAGACTATTGGTGAATACCATAATGGGCTGTGCTAGGTAATAAGACCTCAACCTCCACGCAGTTAAGACCAGCATGTACACTAACTTCTCAAGGATGGTGCACCGAGTCTCTGCATCTTTAAGAAAATGACTAAAAAAATAGATGAGATACTGAATGTTACCTTCTTCCCAAATAAGTGTAATCCCATAGCTTGTTTAGCTGCAGATAGGTAGACAAAAAGAGTCTCCCCCCCAGCAGCTTGTATAATATAGGAAGACTGGGATAAGTATGCCTTCAGCTCCGTGAAGGATTTCTCACACTGGCGGTCCCATTCAAATTTGACTGCTTTCCTCAAGAATTAGAAGAAAGATAATGTCCGATCTATTGATCGAGATATTGAAGTTCTTTGAAGTTGCTTGGTGATGGCATGTTTAAAATAGCTTGCACCTTCTCCACATTTGCCTCAATTTCTGTTTCTGTCACCATGTATCCAAGGAAACACCTACTTTTCACCCCAAATCGACACTTAGCTAGATTCAACTTTAGTCCGTTAGCTATGAGAGTAACGAATGTTTCCTTCAGGTCGGCAATCATGTCCTTCCCTTTCTCGGTCTTGATCAGGATATCATCAATGTAAACCTTGATATTTAGACTAACCTAATGTCGAAATACCTTGTCCATCATTCATTAATAGGTAGCTCTAGTGTTCCTTAATCCGAATGGCATGACATTTTAACAGTAAGTGTCATCAGCAGTCACAAAACTTATTTTCTCCTAATCTTCCTGAGCCAGAGGAACCTGATGATATCCTTGCTATGCGTCCAACATCAAAATAAATTCACAACCAACTGATCAATGCGAGGCAAGGGGTAGCAGTATTTAGGACACGCTTTATTTAAATCTCTGAAATCAATACAAACCCGTCATTTTCTCCCAGGTTTAGAGACCGGTACAACGTTTGCCAGCTAGGTCGAGAATTGAACTTTCCGAATGTGCCCGACTTGCAACAACTTTGCTACCTCCTCCCTAATTATTTAGTCATGTTTTGGAGCAATGTGCCTTCACCTTTGTTTTACTGGTTGAGCTCCCGGAGTGATGTGTAGTCGATGTATAGTAAGAGCGGGAGGAACTCCTTTAATTTCGTCCATGACCCATGCGAAAACATCGTAATGACTGACCAAGCAGTTAATCAACCTGTGTCTAAGTTCAGGGCTCAGATCCGCGGCGATTCATGTAACTCCTCCCTCCTCCCGATTGATGAGGATGGATCTAGACTTCTTCATGCTCAATTGCCCGACATTCATCCTTGGCCTTTTCTTTCACCCGAGGACCAGTTAAGTCAATTTGCAGGGTCTCATAAGTCTTCTGGCTCTTGCGGGATTCTATTCTGACTTTCCCACTATAGCATTGTCGAGAGACTAACTGACTCCCTGACCTCAGCGACCTAATCCTCGACCAGGAACTTAATCTTCTGGTAGTAGATCGAGACCACAGCTTGGAATAGGCTGAGGGCTAGTCTCCCCAAAATAACATTGTATAATGATGGGGCATCCACCACTAGGAAGAGAGTCCTTATAGTCCTCTACAAGATATCATCCCTCAGAGACAGGGAGAGAGAGATTTATCCTAGCGGCTGCACCCGATGTCCAATGAAGCCAAACAACGGTGTTGAGATAGGATGCAGCTCATCCTCATCTACCTACATCTGATCCAGTGGGTCTTTCTATAGGATATTGACTGAGCTTCCTGTGTCAACAATGATACATTTAACTTCGTAATTAGCTATATGTGTGAAAATTACTAGTGCATCTTCATGAGGCGTCTTAACATCCTCCAAATCCTTGGGGTTGAAGGAGATGACAAGCCCCTTGCGTCTCTCCTACCTAGTCCCGACTACATAGTTTTCCAACCTATGCGTGTGAGGCTTCCAGGCCCAATTGGAGTCTTCGTCAGTCGGGCCTCCCAAAATCTTCCCGACGTGGCCCGATGGAGGCCCCCGGTAGGAGCTTTACCCTTCCCAGGGTCTCGTTTTGGAGAAGTAGATTGACGGGGTGAGGCATCCTTGGATCTCCCTTCGGAAGGCGACCGAGTCCGCCTCCTGTCCTCCTCCTCTTCCAATTGACCTCGCCTAGGAGATCGGCTTTGATGAGGTGACCTTCACCGATATCCCAAGTTGCTCCACTTCTTGCATGGCCTGCCACTAGAGTCTTTCCTTCCCATCTTTTTCAAAGTGCAACACTCTTCTGTGGAGTGCATAGTACTGCCATAAAAGTCACACTACTTTTTGAACCATGGTGGTACTTCAGTGTCCACCGTTTCCACCTGCTTATTCCTGTTGTCCCAGTGACTTTTGCCTGAGCGGGAGTCCTTCGCCCGAGCGGGAGCAGGTGGCTCCTTTCTCTCTGATTGTACCGAGATTTGAATAAGTGCGCCCCCCGAATCCTTTCGATGGACGCGGTATACTTCCTCCACATTGACGTGTTTGTCCAACCACCCCAATAGACCATCAAACCTAGTCGGTGATTTTTTCCAAGGGACTGGAAGAAGTCCCCTTTGGCAAGCCCTCGTATAAAGGCGCTGACAAGATTTTTCAAAGTGGCACTTGGCACATATCTGAGCCACCCGATTGAACCGTTATATATAGTCTTTCAACAGCTCCTTGCTAGCTCTTCTACTTAGAGTGAAGAGGTTGAGTGTCGTCTTCTGATATTGCCAAATACTAGGGAAGTGATTCAAGAAGATGGTTTTAAACTCCAAAAAAGAGTTTATGGTATCAATTGGTAGCCTCTGGAACCATCGCTACACTGCTCCTGACAGAATATTCAAGAACACCCGAAACTTCACACCATCTGTGTATTGGTGCAATAGAGCCACGTTCTCAAACTTGCAAACATGATCCTCATGACTTGTTTTCCCATCATATTCAATAATTCTTGGGTCTTGAAATTACTTGGGCATGAGATCCTCCACAATATCCCAGACGAATGGCGAAAGTGTATACTTTAGGAGAACTTTTACGGGTTCATTCTTTGCTTGCCCCTCTTCTCTGCATAGAGCGCTAGAAGTGGCTGTCTGTGCTTTCTTCAAATCTCCAATGGAGTCCCGCCGGTGCCCCTGGGTCACATTCATGGGCACACCTGGAGGCGACATGGATCTCCGATTACGGACATATGATACATATGCCCTCTGGGCGTCTGCTTGTAGTGGCCATTGCTCTTTGAGAGGTAGCTTGTTCGATTTGGTGATGCTCTAGTGCCCCTCGAATGGCGTTGGCGATTAGGTGATCTAGTTCTTCCCTCGTCAATGTGATTGGTTGTTCTTCCGGTTCTGCCATCGCAATGTTCCTTCAGGTACTTAGACAGTTTCCCACAGACAGTGTCAAATTTGTTTCGGAAGCAAAGATGTGGACAATAGGTCCCGGTGGTACGACCTTAGGTGACGACAAAGGGTGCCTGAGCCTGGGTGCCTGCAAGGATAACACGAGCGTTAAAGGGACACACCGAAAGGAGTTCCGATGGAGCCCTCTCTAACGCTTAAGTCAAAAAGCCCTTCAAAATAGAAAAAATGTCGAAAAGCAAGTTATGTTCAAAATCTAGAGAATTCAGAGAGTATTACCTAGGTCCCTTAGCACCTTATGTACTCACTGTCCCACTCCTTCGAGCGCTCAAACGTTATTGTAACTACCTCCCCTGTTTCCATGCGTTACTGGTTGTAACTGCCTGCCAACTGGTATACGCCGCTTCCCTGTTTCCATGCATTACGGGTTGTAACTGCCTGCCAACTATTATATGCAAGAGGGTGTTGGTAATCGCCACTGCACATATTAAATTTAACATTATCATTCTAGGTTGCTCTCCCTTCTCATCATTAAGGCTTTGCTAGTACTCCAAAGGTGTCTAGGGACTTCATGAATGAAATCTCGAGTGATAGACCAACCGAAGCCTAACACTCGGCTGAGCTCTCAAACATTTTCCCAACTGAGATCTCCCATTAGGGGTGAACTCCCAAGTCGGACTTGGATGTATTGCCTGGGCTCAAGCACTCCTCTCCTTCGATGGCCATGGGCACTTCTCTTCTGAGATGGACTCGGGCTCTTCTCTCTCGAGTTGGCCTCGGGCACTCCTCTCATGAGGTGGTTGTTGGAATTCAGATGGCTAGAGAGGGGGGGGGTGAATATAGCCAATCACTTGAACTTTAGCACTTATCAAAATTCTGCACTTAAACCGTTTAATAGCACAGCGGAAAGAATAGAAACAGAGTATGCAGAAAACCAAAACCCTAAGCTAAGCGCAAATGCAAGACGCTAACAAGAGGGTTTACAAGGTTCGGGGATAACTTGCCTCTACTCCTTGGCGTGACCTTAAGGTGGGCGATCCCTTGATCGTCGGCAGATCAAGCCCCGGTGAACACCAGATAGAAAGCAATCTCCTTCTCGGTGGAGTAACCTCTCCACAGCGTTTCAATCAAAGATATAGTTTTAAGCACAATAAAACACAAGAAAAATCTTACTTAGCACTTAGCACAGACAAGAACACAGCAAGCTTCTTCCGAGCTCCACCCAGCGACGATCTCATGCAAGAACCCTTTCTTCGTGTCTTCTCGCCGTTGGACTCACAACCTCTTGTTCCTTCCTCCAAGTGCTCAAGCAAGGGATGGTTGCTTCAAGATTGCAGTAGCTTGCTCAAGATGATGGAACTTCAGAATGCACAAGCAAGGTGTGGAGAAAAACACTTGCGCAGCAAGAACTCAAGCCAGAAAATTGTTCTACCAAACACTCCACTACGCCCTTTTGTTTCTCCATCGAGCGCCAGGTGACAACATCTCACTGCAGCCTCCAGCTGCTCACCTGCAACCACCAGCCACCACTGAGCTCTTCTGGATTCCCTGAGCTTCCCTCAGACCAGCCCCAATCAGCAGCTCCAGCCAGCGCCAGTGGCCATTGCAACCTGAGATGGAAAACGGACAAACCTACTCCAAGGAAAGGCTTCCATTGACTCTCCTTGAGTGTTTGAATCCTTCCCTGTCACCTGCAGCTTAATCAGAGCATTAGAACAGCATATCACTCAGTAAATCAAGTAGCAGGGATCAAATGCAGAGAATCGGATACGGTCAGACACGATCAGAGCGTCTGACAGTGCAATTTGAATTAAAGTGATCAGTCACCGGACCGATCCAGGGCTCGTGGGTCGGTCACCAGACCGATCCACAGCTTAGTTGGGACTCCCAGCTCTCGCGGCGACACAAGCCTGATCGGTCACCAGACCGATTAGAGTGAAGCCTGATCGGTCACCAGACCGATCAGGACAGACACTGTCCGATCAGGCTCAAGCCTGATTGGTCCATGTATGAGTGAACAGTAACCGCGGAAATCAAATCCTAAGTCTTTGATCGGTCACCGAACCGTTTGATAAGCACCATTTTATTGATTATTTTAGTTGCTAAAATCCATGTTTGACCCATGTTTTTATTGCTTAATTATGATTTTACCCTAGGTTTTGGAACTTTCTCTTATTTTGGACTTAATTGCAAATTTACACAATTTTGGGATTATTTGGCCACTAATTTTCTGATATATTTTTGTAGGCATGAAAGGATCCTGGACCTAGGGCATATTGGGTCAAACTTGAGTCGGATGTGAACCGGATCGAATTATCAAGCTTACAATTAATCCGGGCCGTCCGATTCAAGAGCGGCTAGATCTGAGCCATCCGGGACGATCTGAAGCAATCCGAGCTAGGGTTAGGGTTGATCAAGCTCTATGATCAAGATTTGAAGGTTTCATTTCAATCAGAGCTCAATCAACCGTTGGATCAAGCAAGGAGGGCTCTAGAGCGTCCATTCACAGATAGAGTTGATCTGGACCATCCGTTGCATATCTGGAGGATCCGAGCTACCACAAGGCAGATCCTGACCCCAGATCATCATCATAAAATTTTGGCTCAAATCAGACCAAGATCTACCGTTGGATCTCTTCCGATCAATCTGGACCGTCCATTGTTTCCTATTTAATCAGAAATTTGCCGCAGCCCAGCCTTGTCGCGTCTCTGCCGCAGTCATCTTCTTCTTCATTTCTTCACTGTTTTAGCTCGTTTTTCTTCATCAAAGGAGGCGTGTCCACTCAATCTCCACCTTGGATCGAGTTCTGAGTCTTTGGGGATCGATTTCTTGAAGAATTCTGTCCATTTGCGCTGGAACAGGGCTTGCTTGAGGGTTTCGGCATTTCCTCAGTCCGACTCCTTTCTTCTCAACCACAATCCACTTCCAAGCTTCTGAGCCATTTGTAGGGGTTCTCAGATGAGTTTAGAAGCCTCGCAATTCATCATCGCAGCTCACCCAATTGAGATGGAGTGAATCGGATCAAAATTTCCACCAAGTGCAGATTGGAGCAGATTTGAATTCAGAAATGAATTTCCACTGATTTGCTGTGCCTAGGGGTTCGAAGCCGGCTCTTGATTGACGACCAAGAAGTTCTTGAGCTTAGGGAGTGATTGAGTTTAGATTTCTTAGTTAAATTCGTTTGTTTGGCTGTAATTTCAATTACTGCTGTAGTTCTTATTGTTTTCGAATTTCAGAATTAGTTAACTTCATTTAATGCATTGGTTCCTGCTTAATTAGGATTAAATTCTTCTAGTTAAATAGCTTAGGGAGAGTTGAGGATTAGTTTAATTTAGGAATTTACAGTTTTCTAGCTGTAATTTTCATTCTGTCGCAAGTTCAATTCTGAATTTCTGTTTCAGTTAGTGTAGTTTTAGTTTCTTGATTGTTTTGCTTTAATTAGTGTTTCAATGCTATAGGTAGTTCGTTACATTGCTTGGTAGTGAGTTTTCGAAGTTAATTTCAGTTTATTTCATAGTGTAATTGCTGCGTGCCATATCTTTTCATGCGTATCAGCCATATTCTGCAAAGTTTCAGTTTATTCCCTGATTTCTGCATCTTGTTTCCCTGTTATTGCTTGTGTATCAACTCATTTGCTGCGTGCCAAGCTTTGTTTCATCCCTGCAATTGAAGACAATATTTAAGTTACTAATTCAATCGATTTGAGTTGTTAGCAAGTTAGATTAATTTCTGCGGTTAAGCACAGATTGTTTTGCATTGATTTTGTTTTTGCAATTCGATTTCTGATAACTCGATTCCCATATCTGCTGTTGAATTTATGATTCCAAAAGCTGCACATGAGTTCATTTCTGAAGTTATCATCCTTGTTCCTGAATTTCTGAATCCAGACCTGTCATTCAAGTCTCAAGTTCTGCCATCCACCTTTAATTTCTGAAATCTTCAGCTTATGCATTCTGAATTCTTGCATTTGAAGTTCTGCATTCAATGTTCTCTGAATTTCTGTAGCTGTTGGCAATTCATTTTGTTCTTTTCGGCAATCTCATGTGTAAATGGTTTGCACTTTATATCAAGCACAGCATTGGCATTTGTTTTGTATCAATTTGGTTGAAGATTGATTTCCATTTGGTTTGTTTGGTGTAATAACTCTTGAAGAAGTTCTTTGCATTAGTATCATTCAAAATTTGAATTGTTTCCACATCAGATTTATTTTCCAAACTAGGGTAAATTGCATTTAAGCTTACAAATTATTTGAGTTCATTGTTGGAATCACTTGGGTTAAGTTCCATAGCCGAGTCCTTGCCTTTTTCCTTGATGTTTGCATTTCCAATTGCAACCTAAAACCCAATTTTGATTTGAAACCCGAAAACACAAACGACACCTAAATACAAGCGCGAATCACGCAACGTCAACAGTCCCCGAGAAAAATACGACCTGTGGCCCCTATATTACATTTTCATACTTTTGATTGTAAAAGGGTTTCCAGCATTCATAAATTCTAAATTCTGATGGTCCCACAATTTGTGACAATTTAATCTAGTGTTTCGGGGCTGATCACGGACTGGGCACGAAATCTTAGCTTGGAGGGTTGGGTGAAAAGTCCCAACTTGGAGGGTTAGGTGAAAAGTCCCAACTTGGAGGGTTAGGTGAAAAGTCCTAGCTTGTTGGGCTAGGTTGGAGCCCCTGGATCGGTCTGGTGACCGATCAGGGAGATTGGCACGGTGCTCCTTCGTGGATCGGTCTGGTGACCGATCCAGCGATGACTGATCTATCTGGTGACCGATCAGGGAGTATGCGTTTCACTCACTGCACGGTTCCTGATCGGTCTGGTGACCGATCAGGGAGCCCACAGGTGGGTTGAGTTCCCCTGCTGCTCTGCTCCTGATCGGTCCGGTGACCAATCAGGGAGCATCCAGTAGGTTTTTGGGAACCTCACTGATCTGCTCCTGATCGGTCTGGTGACCGATCTGGAACACTGTTCAGACCGTTCTGGTGAACGATCAAGTGTCGCGAGTTCCTCACTATGGCCGATCAGGATGGAGCCTGATCGGTCTGAGCATGGCCTGATCAGTCTGGTGACCGATCAGGAGGGTTGGACTGTGAAGCTCAGAAATCGCTCTGCAAAGGGGTGGATCGGTCTGGTGATCGATGCACAACCTGAGATCGGTCTGGTGATCGGTCCAGGAGAGTCCCAGAGAAATCGCGATTTCTGATTGATCGTTGGGGACCGATCTGGATGGAGCCTGATCGGTCTGAACCCAACCTGATCGGTCTGGTGACCGATCAGGAGGCTCTCTGATCGGTCCAATGACCGATCACTTTAATTCAAAATGCACTGTCAGATGCTCTGATCACGTCTGAACACATCTGATTCTCTGCGCTTAATCTCTGATACTTGATTCTATGCTTGATATGCTGTGCTAATGCTCTGATTAAGTGTGTAGGTGACAGGGATGGATTCAAACCCTCAAGGAGAGTCAATGGAAGATTTTCCTTGGAGCAGGTTTGTCCATTTGCCATCTCAGGTTGCAACGGCTGGAGCTGTTGACTGGAGCTGTTGACTGGAGCTTGATTGAGGGAAGCTCAGGGAGTCCAGGGAGAGCTCAATGGTAGCTGGCGTTGGCAGGTGAGCAGCTGGGGGCTGCAGTGAGATGGCTTGACCTGAGATCAGCAGAGGAGACTTAAGTTCTTGGTGGCGAACAAGTCTCCACAACTCTTACTCGAACAACAATATTGCATACGCGCGATCAGTTCTCCATACTTTGCTTGTGCGATCTGTTGTTCCATCATCTTGAGCAAGCAACTGCGATCTTTGAAGCAATCATCTGTTACTTGAGCATTGGGAAGAAGAGTCAGAAAGCTTGGTGAGCCCATCAGCGAGAAGACACGAAGAAGGGGATTCTTGCGTGAGATCTGCGCTGAGTGGAGCTCGGGAGAAGTTTGTCTGAGTTCTTGCTGTCCTAAGTGCTCTGTAAGATCCTTCTTTTGTTTCACTATGCTTAAAACTTTATCCTTGTTGAAACGCTGTGGAGATGCTACTCCATCGAGAAGGAGGTTGCTTATTATCCGGATTTTCCGGGGCTTGATCTGCCGACGATCAAGGGATCGCCCACCTTACGGGCACACCAAAGAGTAGGGGCAAGTTATCCCTGAACCTTGTAAATCCTCTTGTTAGCGTTCTTGTTCTTGTGATTAACTTAGGGTTTAGTTTACTGCATACTCTGTTTTATTGCTTCCTCTTTGCTACAAAACCTTTGAGTCGCAGAAATTTTGAAAAGAGCCAAAGCTTAAGTGTCTGGCTACATTCCTCCCCCCCCCTCTCTAGCCATCCAAGTTCCAACAGGAGGGTCTCAACTCGGATGTTGGCTTTCGCCAATTTTTGGGTCAGATAAGAAATCAAGTCATATAATTCAGTTTCTGGATAACCTCTTACCGTGATTTGTCCATCCTCCGAAATTGTGAGTTTTCCGGTGTTGACGTCCTCGTCTGGTTCCGATTCTGTTCCGTAGTAGACGTCTTCTGAGGCGGTCAAGGCGAGTAGGTTCGCATGCAGGACTTCTTCTTCTTCTTCGGAGGATGACTCATCCAAGGTGGCTTGAAGAGTCTTCTTCCTCCGTGCCTTCTTGTTTTCCTTTAGGTTGGGGCACTCTGATTTGATGTGTTCCTTTTTGTTGCACTCGTACCAGGTGATGTTGCTTTTGCTCTTCAAGCTTGTCGAGGGTTCCGCTAGATCTTCCTTTATCCGGCTTGACTTCTTCTTGTTCGTTTGGTGCTTAAGTTCTTTGTGTTGGGACCGGGTGCATGTTGACATGGATGCGGGTTCGTAATTTTAAAAATTAATTATGTGCAGCAGAAGGTTTAACATAAATAATTTCTCCAATTATTTAACCACACATCTAAGCATGCAATTTTATCTTGTGTAGACATGATCATATATTTAAAATTTTGCAGAAAGGTAAACTAATTTACGTATTACCTCGCGTAACTCGAAGGAAGGGACGAGATCCAACCGTAAGTGTCCCTTGGAAGCTCCGCCTCTATTCGCGTCCACGCCGAGTATCTTCGGGATGACTTCGCAAAGCCACGAGTTTCGTGTTCTCGAGAACTACTAGATTCTCCGAGAACACAACAAGAAAAACCAAGAGAGAAGTCGGAAGACTAACCACAAAAGGATGGCCGGAATCAAAATTTCGGCGAAGCAAAAGAAGAGGCTTGCGGCAAAAAGATCCTTGTGGCAAACTCTAATTCCGGCAGCACCTTCTTCCGGCCAAGAGATGGCCGGAGCTTCCTTCTCCGGCAACAGGTGGTGGTTGGCAGGGAAAGGGCAGGGGCGGTCGGCTGGTGCTCCTTCTTGGGGCTGGTTGGCGCACGGCAAGAAGGGGAGAAGAGAAGGAGAGAAAGAGAGGGAGAGAGCCTATGCCTTCATCTCTTTATTTATCACCCAAGCCTTGCCTTGGGTCCTTTATATAGTGGCCTCTCAACCATCAAGCCTCTCAAATATGGAATAACTTATTCCATCATGCCAAGTTTGATTTTATATCATGGTTAAAATCATATTTTAATTCATGATAAAAATCAATCAAGTCTCTTCTCTCCTATGGAATAAATTTCCTTATCATGGTAAATCAATCCATGATTGATTTTATAAAATAAACCAATCCATGGTTTATTTTAATTTCCATGAAAAATAAACCAAACCTTGGTTTATTATATAAAAATTTATATCATCCATAATTTTATAAAACAAACCACACTTGGTTTATTTTATAAATTGAACCAAAACCTTGGTTCTCGCCCTTTGTTGTGGCCGGCCAAGCAAAGAGGATGGAGGCCCTCTTTGGCCGGCCCATCCAAGCCAAACCCCAATGAATTAAACTTATTTAACTAATCTATTAAGTCTTCAAAAGACTTTAGCCATTTTACGCTTCTGATGCATCTCTGAAAAATTCAGATTCGACTTATCGTTTGGCTCAACCAAACTTAATCTCTCTTGATTGGAAAATCCAATTTTCAACTCGTTTTAAATCCCTCGAATTACTCGTAGTGCGTGTGACTAAATAGGCTTTCGATTTATGTTGACCGTCTATAATTAATCAATTATAGAACGATCATGAGTGACACCTAGTAGTACATCATAATCCCCAATTAATCGAAAGATCAACGGTTGACCTCAGAAACAATTCTGAAATCTTTCAGCAGCTATAATGAATCGTGCCCCATTCCCTTCACCATCTTATACCCACTTGGTTCAGGACATGGTCTATGTGTGTCAGTCCCCACTAGGTTAACTACGTCACACCTAGCCCAAGTAACGTTTTCTCATCCTACGGATTCTAATTACTCTCATGTATTTAAGAGATTCATACTCTAAACATGTCATGCTCTGGCCAGAGGCTTCGAGTAACAATCCAACGATAGGCCTTTGGTATACATCTCCTCGCAAGGAGTGGTGAATCCTTTGTAGGTTGTTCAAACATTTTCGGGCACTTCGGCTTATACCCAATCATCCTGGGTCCACACCTCCTTGGAGATGCTTGCTTAAGATGTCAAAGTATAAGTCTCCATGACCAAGATGACTTGAACACCGCAAGTCAAAGGAATATCGCACTTAAGCTGCAGTAAGAACTTCACTGACATATCTATATGTAGACTACCATATGAAGTTTTACAGCCAGTCACTCCAATGAACTAGTCCCTTAACTAGCATTCATGTTTATCTCCGGACATCTCAATGTCACCAGCCAATGAGAATCAGCTGATTAGAGAATAACCCATGCTAGTCTCAACAGAATTGATAGTGTCCGTATTTATCAATTCATCGACTAGGGACAATTTCAATACTTCACAATTGCACATGTAAAGATAATCACTAGTTGTGAATTCATCACAAATTCTCTCATGCTGTGAATTGTATTGCGGGCATTCAGTAAATGAGTTTAAGATCTCAATCAAATACACAAACATGTATACTCAAATAGTGAATATTCATTTATTAGAATAAATGATTACAATCATAAGGCGATTGCCTTAGGACACTTCTCTCATATCACTAACAAACTCCCACTTGGCCTAATGCCAATCGCTACGGTACCCAATACCACAGGCTCTAACATAACCCTCAAACTTGCTTTGAGGCAAGGCCTTAGTTAAAGGATCCGCTAAATTCCTTTCAGTGGGAATTTTCTCAATTTGTATATCATTCCTACTTATAATCTCTCTAATCAGATGATAGCGGCGAAGCACATGTTTGGATCGCTGATGAGACCTTGGTTCCTTTGCTTGTTCAATAGCTCCATTGTTGTCACAGTAAACCGGTATTGCTTCATCAATGGTTGGAACCACACCAAGTTCTGAGACAAACTTTTTGATCCAGACTGCTTCCTTTGCTGCTTCCGAAGCTGCAATATATTCCGCTTCCGTGGTAGAATCCGCTATGGTGTCTTGCTTGGAACTCTTCCAACTTATTGCGCCTCAATTCAAAATAAATACGTATCCGGACTAAGATTTGGAGTCATCCTTATCTGTCTGGAAACTGGCATCTGTATACCCACGTATTATCATATCACCTTCTCTATATATTAGGAACACATCCTTAGTGTTTCTTAAGTACTTGAGGATTGTCTTGACAGCCACCCAATGATCCATTCCTGGATCAGACTGGTATCTACTTGTGACGCTCAGAGCATACGATACATCGGGCCTAGTACATAACATAGCATACATGATAGATTCTATTGCGGATGCATAAGGAATCTTATTCATGCAAATCCTCTCGTCTTCTGTGCGCGGACACATAGACTTCGAAAGGTTGATCCCATGCCTGATGGGAAGGTAACCTTTCTTGGATTCCGACATGCTAAACCTTTCTAGCACTCGGTCTATATATGTAGACTGCGAAAGACCAAGCAACCGTTTTTATCTATCTCTATAGATTCTAATCCCAAGGATATAGGTTGCTTCTCCCAGGTCTTTCATGGAGAAAGTTTTGGACAACCAAATTTTAACTGACTGTAAGACTGATATATTGTTTCCTATAAGTAATATGTCATCGACATATAACACTAGAAATACGACTGCACTCCCACTAACCTTCTTGTACACACAAGGTTCGTCAGGATTTTGTGAGAAATCAAACTCTTTGATTGTCTCATCAAAACGGATGTTCCAGCTCCTGGATGCTTACTTTAGTCCATATATGGATCGTCAAAGCTTGCATACTTTGGTTTTATTAACCTATGTGAAACCTTCAGGTTGTATCATGTATACATCCTCAAGCAGGTTTCCATTAAGGAAAACTGTTTTCACATCCATTTGCCATATCTCATAATCATAATGAGCTGCTATGGCCAGGAGCATCTGAATGGATTTAAGCATAGCTACTGGCGAATAGGTTTCGTCATAATCAATTCCTTGTTTCTGACGATATCCTTTTGCCACTAATCTAGCCTTAAAGGTAACAACATTACCTTCCATGTCAGTTTTCTTCTTGAAAACCCACTTGCACCCTATGGGCTTAATCCCTTCAGGTGGGTTAACCAAGTCCCATACTTGATTTTTGTACATGGAATCCATTTCCGACTTCATGGCTTCAAGCCATTTATCCCTTTCTAAATTTTTCAGAACATCTTCATAACTGATAGGTTCGTCATCGTTAATGAGTAACACGTCGTTCGATTCACTTATGAAAAATCCGTATCTCTCTGGAATATTGCATGTCCTATCAGACCTACGAAGAAGTGGTGTTGTTTTAGGTTCAACTGATAGCTCATCATTATGAGTTATTGGTTGTGGGCCTAGACTAGATGTCTCTGTAATGTCTATTGGAGTTTCTTGAACTTCTTCAAGTTCAATGCTACTCCCACTGTTTTCTTGTAAAAGAAATTCTTTTTCTAGAAATACAGCATGCCTTGAAACAAACACCTTTTGTTCCAAGGGATGATAGAATTGGTAACCCTTCGTTTCCTTAGGGTATCCAATAAATAGACATTTATCAGACTTAGTATCCAATTTATCTGATACAGTCCGTTTTACATAAGCAGGACAACCCCATATCTTTAGGTGAGATAAATGAGGTTTCTTACTATTCCACGTCTCATATGGAGTAGTAGAGATTACCTTGGTCGGGACTCTATTTAGTAAGTAAACAGCTGTCTTAAGCGCATAGCCCCAAAAGGATTTTGGAAGAGTTGTATGATTCATCATAGATCTAACCATGTCCATCAAGGTTCGGTTACGCCTCTCAGATACACCATTATGTTGTGGTGTATATGGCGGAGTCCATTGAGACAATATCCCATTGTGCCTAAGATAATCTTGAAACTCTTGACTTAAGTATTCACCACCCCGATCGGATCGAAGTATCTTAATACTTTTGCCAAGCTGTTTCTCTACTTCACTTCTGAACTCTTTGAATTTCTCAAAAGCTTCAGATTTGTGTTTTATTAAGAACACATACTCGAATCGTGAGTGATCATCGATAAAGGTAATGAAGTAGCTATAGCCTCCTTGTGCAAGAGTTGACATTGGTCCACATACATCAGTATGTATTAGACCAAGCAATTCTCCCACTGGTTTACCTTTTTCGGAAAAGGGTAATTTGGTCATCTTGCCTTTTAAGCATGATTCGCATGTATCAAATGAACCAGGTTCAAATGATTCTAGAATTCCACATCGGTGTAATTTGGTAATGCGTTTCTTACTTACATGGCCAAGACGACAATGCCACATATAGGAGTCTATTTGATTATCTATTCGAGCACGTTTGTTGCTAACTTCGATATTGAAAACGTCACCAGATAAATCTAACGTGTAGATACCATTGCATAAAGTTCCGGTCCCATAAAGAACACCATTTAAAGTTATGTAACAGCAATTGTTACTAAAAGTTAAATGATAACCCTTTTCATTTAAGCATGAAATAGATACAATGTTTTTTATTAACGAAGGAACAAAATAATAATTATTCAATTCTAAGACAAGTCTAGTAGGGAGCTTTAGCAAATATGTTCCGATGGCAACAGCAGCAATCTTTGCTCCATTTCCAACTCGCAAATTCGCTTCTCCCTTGACGAGTCTTCTTCTATTCCTTAGCCCCTGTATGTCATTACATATATATGAGCTACACCCAGTATCAAGTACCCAGGTGTCCGAGGAAATAGAGTGACATTCAATAACGAAGATACCTGAAGAGGATGGGGCATCGGATGCCTTCTTCTTCAAGGACTCAAGATAAACCTTGCAGTTTCTTCGCTAGTGGCCCTCCTTGCCGCAGTGATGGCAAGTGCCTTTTGGTGCCTTTTCAATCTTTTTGGCCTTTTTCTTCCTTCCCTTATTTTGTTCTTTGGGCTTCCTCTTAGAGACTTTCTTTGAGGAACCAACTAACAGTACCGTCTTCTGATCCTGCTTTACTGAAGGCTCTACAGTCTTCAGCAGGTTAAGCAACTCAGGAATAGTAGTCTCCAGTTTGTTCATCCAATAGTTCATCACAAACTGTGAGTAACTCTTGGGCAAACAATGCAGAATTAAGTCAATACTTAGTTCGTGATCCATTGTAAATCCGAGTGTGCCTAGTCGCTTAATGTACCCCAACATCTTCAATACAAACTGTTAAACAGAAGTGCCTTCCTGCATCTTAGAGGTGAAGAGGAGTCTGGAGACCTCAAACCTTTTGGATCTCGCCTGCTCATCAAACAGCTCATGAAGATGGAAGACGATGGTACGAGCATCCATATGCTCATGCTGCTTTTGTAGCTCAGGTACCATAGCGGCCAGCATGATGCAACTCGCAAGTTCAGAATCGGCCACATGTTTCTGATAGGCCACTAACTGGTCTGTGTTAATGCAGTCTGGCCCTGATTGTTATTTTGGTGTTGACATCGATTCTAGTTTAGGTTGATCATGTTGATTATGATTAAGTCCTGATCGGGGATCAGGCATGGTATGGAAAATCCTAGTCTGGAGGGCTAGGTGATGGAAAATCCTAACCTGGAGGGTTAGGTGTTGAAAGTCCTAGTCTGGGAGGCTAGGTGTTTGGAAAAGTCCTAGTCTGGGAGGCTAGGTATTGGAAAAGTCCTAATTCGGAAAGGTTGGGTGAAAAGTCCTAGCTTGGAGGGCTAGGTGAAAAGTCCTAACTTGGAGGGTTAGGTGCAAATTCCCATCCTGGAGAATTAGGTGAAAAAGTCTTGGCTTGGAGGGTCAGGTGCCTAGCTTGGAGGGCTAGGTTGGATGATGTTCTAACTCGGAAGGGTTGGGTGAAAAGTCCTAGCTTGGAGGGCTAGGTGAAAAGTCCTAGCTTGGAGGGCTAGGTGAAAAGTCCTAACTTGGAGGGTTAGGTGCAAATTCTCAACTTGGAGAGTTAGATGGAAAATCCTTAGCTTGGAGGGCTAAGGTGGATGGAAACTTAGCTTGGAGGGCTGAGTTTGAGTCTATGGATCGGTCTGGTGATCGATCAGGGATTCTGGCACGCTGCTCCTTCGTGGATCGGTCTGGTGACCGATCCAGCGATGACTGATCGGTCGGGCGACCGATCAGGAAGCACACAGTGAGGTTGGGAACCTACTGTGTTGCTCCTGATCGATCTGGTGACCGATCAGGGAGTATGCGTTTCACCCATTAACTGGCTCCTGATCGGTCTGGTGACCGATCAGGGAGCGAGCAGTGAGGTTGAGTTCCCTTGCTGAACTGCTCCTGATCGGTCTGGTGACCGATCAGGATCACTGTGTAGATCGTTCCGGAGAACGATCAAGTGTCGCAAGTTCCTCTCTATGATCGATCAGGACGGATCTTGATCGGTCTGTAGCCAGTCTGATCGGTCTGGTGACCGATCAGGAGGCTGCCTGATCGGTCCGGTGACCAATCAGAAGGCTTAGCCTGCGAGACTCAGAAATCGCTCAATATAAGGGTGGATCGGTCCGATGAACGATCCACGACCTGGGATCGGTCTGGTGATCGGTCCAGGAGAATCTCAAGGAAATCGCGATTTCTGATTGAGCGTTGGGGATCGATCAGGATGGAGCCTGATCGGTCTGGAACCAGCCTGATCGGTCTGGAACCAGCCTGATCGGTCTGGAACCAGCCTGATCGGTCTGGTGACCGATCAGGAGGCTCTCTGATCGGTCCGGTGATCGATCACTTTAATTCAAACTGCACTGTCAGACGCTCTGATCGCGTCAGAACACAACTGATTCGCTGCCACTTTTCTCTGATATTTGATATGCTGCTTGATTTGGTGCTCTAATACTCTGATTGAGTTTCAGGTGACAGGGGAGGATTCAAACACTCAAGGAGAAGTCAAAGAGAGCTTTCCTTGGAGCAGGTTTGTCCCTTTCTCCACACAGGTTGCAACGGCTGGATGCAAGACTGAAGCTGCTCAATGAGGCTTGGCTGAGGGAGCTCAGGAAGTTCAGTTAGGGTTCAGTGTAGCTGGCGCGTTGGCAGTGAGTCAGCTGTAGGCTACTGAAAGATGAGATCATCTGTCGCTTGGCGGAGAAACAAGAGGAACGAGAGTTGTGGTGTTCAGTAACGATTTTGATCCTTGTGCTCTTGAGTTCCTGAGTTGTGTTCCACATCAAGCTTGCTGTTCTTGAGTTCTTCAATCATTCTGAGCAAGCTATTGAAAAGCAATCATCATACTTGAGCACTTGAAGGAGAAGACAAGAGGCTTGGAGTCCGACAGTGGGAAGACACGGAGAAGGGTTCTTGCGTGAGATCGCCACTGGGTGGAGCTCAGGGAAGCTTGCTGTGTTTTTGTCCTTGCTAAGTGTTTGAGTAAGATCCTTCTTGTTGTTTCTTTGTGCTTAAACTATATCCTTATTTGAAACATACTGTGGAGAGGTTTCTCCACCGAGAAGGAGGTTGCTTCATATCCGGTGATTACCGAGGCTTGATCTGCCGACGATCAAGGGATCGCCCACCTTAAGGGCACGCCAAGGAATAGGGGCAAGTTATCCCCGAACCTTGTAAAATCTCCTTGTTAGCGATCTTGCTAATCTTGCTAGTTAGGTTTTGGTTTAAGTTTCTGCAAGTTTTGTTTTCATACTTCCGCTGTGCTATTAATAGCTTNCTGCTCTAATGCTCTGATTGAGTTTCAGGTGACAGGGGAGGATTCAAACACTCAAGGAGAAGTCAAAGCGTGCTTTCCTTGGAGCAGGTTTGTCCCTTTTCACATCTCAGGTTGCAACGGCGAGCTGAAGACTGGAGCTGAGACTGGAGCTTGGCTGAGGAGCTCAGTGAGTCCAGAGATAGATCAGTAGATGCTGGCGTTGGCAGATGAGTAGCTGGGAGCTACAGAGATGTGGTCACTTGTCGCTTGGCGGAGAAACAAAAGAAAACGCGAGAAGACGAGTCTGTAGAGTTTTGGAGCGATTCAGTTTGACAAGTTCTTCGTGTTCTTGCGTTTTGCTGCTACAAGCTTGCTGTTCTTGAGATCTTCAACCATTCTAAGCAAAGCTATAGAGGAGCAATCATCATACTTGAGCGCTTGAAGGAGAAAACAAGAAGCTTGGAGTCCGACAGTGGGACGACACGAAGCAGACAGGGGTCTGCGTGAGATCGCCACTGGGTGGAGCTCAGGGAAGCTTGCTGTGTTTTGTCCTTGCTAAGAGTTTGAGTAAGATCCTTCTTGTTGTTGTTTCATTGTGCTCATTATATATCATTGTGTGAAACACACTGTGGAGAGGTTTCTCCACCGAGAAGGAGGTTGCTTCATATCCGGTGTTAACCGGGGCTTGATCTGCCGACGATCAAGGGATCGCCCACCTCAAGGGCACGCCAAGGAGTAGGGGCAAGTTATCCCCGAACCTTGTAAACCCTCCTTGTTAGCGATCTTGCTAGTTGTGTTTGTTTTGCTTTCGTTTCATTTTTCTGCAAACTCTATTTTCCACTCTTTCCGCTGTGCTACTGATATTTGAGTTGCAGAAATCGTGATAAGTTTGCAAGGGGCAAGCGATTGTCTATATTCACCCCCCCTCTATAGCCATCTCGTTCCCAACAAGTGGTATCAGAGCAAGGGGCTCTATACACGGCTTAACAACCGAGAGTTTTCAACAAGATGGCTTTGAGAGAAGGCTTCTCCACCACCCGACCTCCATTCTTTGATGGCGCCGACTTCCAATATTGTAGATCAAAAATGGAATACTATTTGAAGATGGATATCCATACGTGGTTGGCGATGAAGGAAGGATTCATCCCTCCTAAGGATGATGAAGGCAAGGAACTCGAATCTTCGCGGTGGACTGCCGAACAAACAAGAAAAAGTGACGCCGAAGCTAAGGCGGTTGTCACTCTACAATGTGGCATGAACAAAGACCAATTAATCAAGGTTGGTCCCTTCACGAGTGCAAAAGACTTGTGGAACAAACTCATCGAGCTCCATGAAGGCACCCGAGACTCGAAGATTGCAAAGAGGGACTTGTTCCTCAATCAACTTCAAAATCTCTCCATGAAGGAGTATGAGTCGGTAAGTGAGCTCCATAGCCGGTTCAAGGAAGTTCTTAATGGACTTCATTCAATTGATGAAAAGGTCGAGAATCGCGACCTTGTGAGGTATGTCTTGAAAGCATTTCCAAGGAATGCTTTGTGGTCATCCATGGTGGATGCCTACAAAGTATCCAAGGATTTATCTTTTGTAAAATTAGATGATTTATTTTGTGAGATGGAATTGCATGAGATGGCTAACAAAGGCCCCAAGGAAAAGGGGATTGCCTTAGTTGCAGGGGACCGGAGCAACAAGAAGAAGAAGGAGAAGAAGAAGGAGAAGGATCATTCATCATCTTCATCCTCCTTCGAATCCGAGTCATACACGGAGGAAGATGGCAGTGATGCCTCTTCATCCGAAATGGCGAACTTCGTGCGGAAGATGATGCGAAGAGACCGACGTTTCAAGAGGAGAGGTAACACTAGTGAATTCAAGCTTGATAAGAATAATGCATCTTGCTTTGAGTGTGGTAGGAAAGGGCATTTCAAGAATGAATGTCCGAAGCTTAAGAAGGAGGAGAAATCTAAAAGAAAAGAAGAGAAATCCAAAAAGAAGAAGAAAGCTTTGAAGGCTTCTTGGGATGAGTCATCTTCTAGTTCATCCGATGATGAGAAGGAGGAGAAGAGCACAAGGCAAGTGGCTCTCATGGCTCTTGGAGAGGAGAGCAGTGAAGAAACTTCAAGCTCCTCAAACGCGGCTTCATCATCTTCGGATGATGAAGAGGTAACTTCTCCCGAGCTTGAAAAATGTTATAGAGCAATTGCATGTTTAACTAGTATGCTTAAGAAATCCAAAAACAAAGTTAAAGCATTGCAATTAGAGATTGACCAATTGAAAGCTTCTAGGGATGATAACATTGATGACTTGCATGTTGAATTACTAGAAGATGAAATTAAATCTTTGAAGCATGAGATTGTAAGCTTGAAATCCTCTAAGGTTGAGGAAATCAGTGATTTGCGTGATAATGAGTTAGTGGAGGAAAACCAATCATTGAAGAGTGAAGTTGAGAAGCTTAAGAATATTCTTGGGAAATTCTCAAATAGCTCTAAGACCTTAGATATGATTTTGAATGCCCAAAGAGCGGTCTACAATAGGGCCGGTATTGGTTACCGCCCTAAGGAACCCTCTTTTGTATCTCTCATGTCTAGGACTGACATGAAACAATCTAGGACACCCAAATTCTAAAAGAAAGTTGTCAAGGCATGGGTGCCAAAGTCATGCTTAGTTGATGCTTTAGGTTCCAAGGTTTGGGTACCTAAGACTTCTATTTTTCGAATTGTGTAGATTGTGATTGAGGGGGAGCATCTATCAACTTGGTTCGTTGATAGTGGATGCTCCAAACACATGACTGGGGATAGATCATTGTTTACCACATTTCACAAGAAGAGTAGAGGTAATGTATCATTTGGTAACAATGGTAGTCTTAAGGTCATAGGAATAGGAGACATTCAAATATCCGAATGTATTAGAATCTCAAATGTCCTTCTAGTCAAGGGGATAAAGTTTAATCTCCTAAGTGTCAGTCAATTATGTGACACGGGTTACACAATTGATTTCCAACCAAGTCAATGTCTAGTTAGACAAAATGACACCTTGGATACGGTACTAGTAGGAGCAAGAGTAGACAATATTTATCAAGTTTCATTTAAAAGTGCTACTAATGCTTTTGCTAAGTGTTTCATGTCAAAAGAAGAAGAGCCCACTCTTTGGCACCGGAGACTAGCACATGTGAACTTGAAGAACATCCGGAAGTTGGCCAACAAGGGACTAGTGCGAGGCTTACCAAGCATCAAGTATGGAAAAGATAAATTATGTGATGCGTGTTAAATGGGTAAGCAAACAAAATCTGCACATAAAGGTAAAAGCACTGTAAGTACTTCCAATGCTTTAGATTTCCTTCACATGGATCTATTTGATTGTAGTACCATCACATCATTAAATGGAAGTAGATATTACTTTGTTATCATTGATGATTTTACTAGATATACTTGGACTTACTTTTTAAAACATAAGGATCAAACCTTAGATATTTTCATTTCTTTTTGTAGAAGGGTTGAAAATGAGAAATCATCAACAATTAAGACAATAAGAAGTGATCATGGAGGTGAATTTCAAAACCAAAGGTTTCTAGAATTTTGTCAAGATAAGGGTTATAGGCATGAGTTCTCTACTCCTAGAACACCACAACAAAATGGTGTTGTAGAGAGGAAGAACCGTGTTCTTCAAGAGGCTGCACGAAGTATGATTAATGAGTACTCACTCCCGAGTTACTTATGGGCTGAAGCTGTGAATACAGCCTACTATGTGCAAAATTGAGTTCTCATCCATAGGTTTTTAGGAAAGACTCCCCATGAACTTTGGTTTGGGAAACCACCTACGGTTAAACATCTTAGGGTGTTTGGTTGTAAGGTGTTCATCCTAAACACCAAGGATCACCTTGGAAAGTTCACGGCAAAAGCTGATGAAGGGATACTAGTCGGGTACTCCCTCGTTAGTAAAGCCTACCGAGTCTACAACAAGAAAGCTAGACTAGTTGAAGAGTCTTCTGATGTGGTTTTTGAGGAAAGTCCAAAATCAATTGACCAATCAGAAAATGTAGGAGGAGCTCAACTTGAACTTAGGAGACTAAGTTTGAAAGAAACTCCAAGTGTTGTTGATGGTGATGAGTCTGATGACGGTGAGCCTAGACAACCCATTGAACAGCCGGATCCTGAGGCTGAATTTGTGTCTAGTGAACCTATTCAAGAAGCACCACCAACACCAAGGCAAACGAGACTAGCCTCTAGTCATCCCCAAGACCAAATTGTTGGAGACATCCATCAAGGGGTTAGGACTAGATCATTCTTCCGGAATGAGGCTAATGAAGTTGCTCTAATATCCGAAATTGAACCTAGAAAAATTGATGAAGCATTAAATGATCCCGATTGGATTATCGCGATGCAAGACGAACTAGGTCAATTTGAGAGGAGTCAGGTTTGGGACTTAGTCCCTAGGCCTAAGAAGACCACCGTTATTGGAACTAAATGGGTCTTCAAAAACAAATTAAACCACAAGGGAGAAATCATTAGAAACAAGGCACGCTTGGTAGCCAAGGGCTACAGTCAAGTTGAAGGTCTTGATTATGATGAGACTTATGCTCCCGTTGCATGATTAGAGTCCATCCGATTGATGCTTGCATTTGCAGCGCATCGAGGCTTCAAATTATTTCAAATGGACGTCAAATCGGCCTTCCTAAATGGTTTGATTAGGGAAGAAGTCTATGTCGAACAACCTCCAGGGTTTGAGAGTACAGAATATCCAAACCATGTGTACAAGCTCAAGAAGGCACTCTATGGCCTTAAACAAGCACCCCGGGCTTGGTATGAGCGGTTGTCAACATTCTTGATTGGAAAGGGTTTCGTTAGAGGTCAAATAGACCCTACACTATTTCTACGAAGAGATGGTGACAATATATTTGTAGCCCAAGTATATGTCGATGACATAATTTGTGGCTCAAACAACAAGGGCTATTTACGTGAATTTATCGGACACATGGAGAGTGAGTTTGAAATGAGTTTAGTGGGAGAGTTGACTTTCTTCCTCGGACTTGAAATCAAGCAGACTCGCGATGGTATCCATGTGCACCAATCAAAGTATACACATGAAATGCTTCGAAAATTCAATATGAGTGATTCAAAAGAGGTAACCACTCCCATGGCCACAAACACAAGATTAGATAATGATCTAACTCAATATCGAAGCATGATAGGTAGTTTGCTATATCTCACAGCTAGTCGACCAGATATACTATTTGCTGTAGGGATGTGCGCTAGGTATCAAGTCTGTGCCAAGGAATCTCACCTAATTGCTGTTAAGCGAATTTTGAGATATCTCAAGGGCACAATTGGTGTAGGTCTTTGGTATCCCCGTACCGAATCATTTGATTTGATGGGCTATACGGATTCCGACTACGCTGGATGTAAGTTGGACCGAAAAAGCACTAGTGGGGGCTGCCAATTCCTAGGACCGTCTCTAGTAAGTTGGTCGAGTCGGAAGCAACATTGTGTTGCTCTTTCCACTACCGAGGTAGAGTATATCGCCATGGGAGAGTGTATATCACAATTGTTGTGGATGATCCACACCTTAGAGGACTATGGATTGAGTTACAAGGGTCTGCAAGTGTTATGTGATAACATTAGTACAATTAACTTAACCAAGAATCCGGTCCATCATTCTAGGACAAATCATATTGAGGTAAGACACCACTTCATTAGAGATCATGTAGCTAGGGAGAACATCATACTCTCACATGTAGAGTCAAAGTCAAACCTAGCTGACATTTTTACCAAACCACTTCCCAAGAGTGAATTTAGTTTCCTAAGACGGGAATTGGGAATGTGTCGCGCTTCATGATTCTCAAATTGTGTACAAAACCCTTCATGATTAGTTCAAATTGTTAGGGAACAATTGGGTAACTTTGGGAACATTTCACACAAACTATAAGGGTTACCAAAATGTTTTTGTTTGCTAGATATGGGGTGAGATGTTAGGTTCAACTCAATTTCTCAAAATGTCATTGCATCAATTGAGAAATTAAGTTGACAAGATAATAATCACGGTGGTGACCAAGTATGGGGAAAACCATTGCATAACATATGTGTATATGGCTCCATGATCATACTTGGACATTCCATTCAAGGCAACTTGATTGGAAACTTGAAGTTGGAGTAGAAACTTGTTTGAATTTGCTTGATTGATTGATGGTTGAGTTTGACTTCATTAAGAGGGGTCAAAGTGTTTGTTGAACTTATAAGGACTTATGATTCTTGTTAAGGGATCAATTCTAATCAGAAAATCATGTCTAAGTTCGACAAAGTTCACCAGATTTCTTTTGAAAGTTTCAGAAGTTCTGAAACTGAACATTTCCGTTCGTATCAGGAACCCTGATCGGTCACCGGACCGATCAGGCATCGGGCTGATCGGTCCACAGACCGATCTGTGAGGCAAGCCGTGATCTCCCGAAATCTGACTAAGTGTTCTGAGCTAGCCTGGATCGGTCTCCCGACCGATCTGGCACCCTGTGGGGATCGGTCCACAGACCGATCAGGGGGCTCAGAATTTTCACTCCGGATCCTACTGATCGAATCCTGATCGGTCATCCGATCGATCAGGAGCGCGTCTGATCGGTCACCCGACCGATCAGGACCATTCCCGTCCGATCAGGATGTATTCTGATCGGTCGGGACGCGATCAGATCGAACGGTGATCCGATCAACCGCATTAAATTTTGGTTGGTGGACCGATCCACCAACCGATTAACTCTCCAAATCTTCGTTTTCCCGAACCCTAGCGCCGAAACAACCTTGTGCGAGCGAGCGAGAGAGTCTTGTGTCTTCCTTCTTCACTCGAGGGCGAGCGAAAGCTTCTACAGGCGTTCTCTCCGAACTCCTTCTTCACGCGCGTGCGTGCTCGAAGTGTTCTTGCAATCTCTTCAAACAAACTCCAATGGCGCCTAAGTAAGATTTGATTTCAAGTTTCCCTTCACAACAGCTCTTAGAATATATGTTTGTGAAGCTAATCATATTTTTGTTCTTGTTCTTGCTGTGATGTCTTGATCCTTGTGTCTGTGCCGTGACCCTCTTTTCATCTTATGAACAAAATTTTATATCTTTTGATTGGGTCTCCTCTTATGATCAATTCTTGTGCTTCAATCTATGTGTCATGATCCATTCAAACCTCCGTAGAAAATCTACTAAGGGCAAGGAGATAGCAGAGGGAAGTTCTAGAGAGAAAACCTCTTCATCCTCCCAAAGGCTTCCTCTTATGATCAATTCTTTTGCTACTTGTTTGGATGCTTTCATGCCTTGACCTATATATTTCTATCTGCCATGCTTATCTACTATTGTTGATGCCATGACTGATTATGTACCTGTTATTTGCATGATTGTTCGATTGCCATATTCATGCTTACATTGCCATGTTTAGTTGATACTTATGAATATTATGGCATGCTTTGGGAGTCTATATTTCATACTCATATGATGCATGTGATTGCTATGTCTTGCTATAATTTTTCACATGTGTTCGTATGCCAATTCCACAAACTATTACATTTTTGATGAGTTGGGATACCTCTAGGATTGAGGGGGAGTTCATCTTAATCTTGACAGTCCCTCTTGTCCCTTTTCGATGTTCGACAAAGGGGGAGAATGTGGATTGGTTAAGTTTAGCATGATCATGTTGTAGGGGGAGGATCTGGATTCCCCTATGATTCTAAAGTTGGAATATTGATTGAGAATCCATAAACTTAAAATCGGGTTGTCAAACAACAAAAAGGGAGAGATTGTTGATGCAGTCTGGCCCTGATTGTTGTTTTGGTGTTGACAACGATTTTAGTTTAGGAGGATGATTATGATTAAGTCCTGATCGATGATTAGGCATGATTTGTAAAATCCTAACCTGGGAGGTTAGGTGTGTTGATTATGATGTTTATGATTAAGTCCTGATCGAGGATTAGGCATGATATGAAAAATCCTAACCTGGGAGGTTAGGTGTGGAAAATCCTAGCTTGGAGGGCTAGGTGTTGGAAAAGTCCTAATTCGGAAGGGTTGGGTGAAAAGTCCTAGCTTGGAGGGCTAGGTGAAAAGTCCTAACTTGGAGGGTTAGGTGCAAATTCCCATCCTGGAGAATTAGGTGAAAAAGTCCTGGCTTGGAGGGTCAGGTGCCTAGCTTGGAGGGCTAGGTTGGATGATGTTCTAACTCAGAAGAGTTGGGTGAAAAGTCCTAGCTTGGAGGGCTAGGTGAAAAGTCCTAGCTTGGAGGGCTAGGTGAAAAGTCCTAACTTAGAGGGTTAGGTGCAAATTCCCAACTTGGAGAGTTAGATGGAAAAATCCTTAACTTGGAGGGCTAAGGTGGATGAATTCCTAGCTTGGAGGGCTAGGGTTGAGTCACTGGATCGGTCTGGTGACCGATCAGGGACATTGGCACGCTGCTCCTTAGTGGATCGGTCTGGTGACCGATCCAGCTATGTCTGATCGGACTGGTGACCGATCAGGGAGCGCACAGTGAGATTGGGAATCTACTGTGTGGCTCCTGATCGGACCGGTGACCGATCAGGGAGCAGGCTGCTTCCTTGCTGTCTTGATCCTGATCGGTCTGGTGACCGATCAAGGATCAAACGGTAAGTGAGTTCCCTTGCTGATCAAAGTCTTGGATCGGTCTGGTGACCGATCAGGGATCTTGGATTTGATTAAAAAGTTACTGTTCATCTGCCCTGATCGATCTGGGTGACCGATCAGGATCCAATCTGATCGGTCTGGTGACCGATCAGGCTTCACCCTGATCGGTCTGGTGACCAATCAGGCGTGTATAGCTGTGAGAGCTGGGAATCTCAGCATAGCAGTGGATCGATCTGATGACCGATCCACACACCCTGGATCGGTCCGGTGACCGATCACTTTAATTCAAATTTCACTGACAGACGCGGTCAGAGCGTCTGATCGTATCGAATTTGCTGATGTATGTTTCTGATATGTGATATGCTGCGTGATCTTCTGCTCTAATGCTCTGATTGAGTTTCAGGTGATAGGGGAGGATTCAAACACTCAAGGAGAAGTCAAAGCGTGCTTTCCTTGGAGCAGGTTTGCCCCTTTTCACATCTCAGGTTGCAACGGCGAGCTGAAGACTAGAGCTGAGACTGGAGCTTGGCTGAGGAGCTCAGTGAGTCCAGAGATAGCTCAGTAGAGGCTGGCGTTGGCAGATGAGTAGCTGGGAGCTACAGAGATGTGGTCGCTTGGCGGAGAAACAAAAGAAAACGCGAGAAGACGAGTCTGTAGAGTTTTGGAGCGATTCAGTTTGACAAGTTCTTCGTGTTCTTGCGTTCTGCTGCTACAAGCTTGCTGTTCTTGAGATCTTCAACCATTCTAAGCAAGCTATAGAGGAGCAATCATCATACTTGAGCACTTGAAGGAGAAAACAAGAAGCTTGGAGTCCGACAGTGGGAATACACGAAGCAGACAGGGGTCTGCGTGAGATCGCCACCGGGTGGAGCTCAGGGAAGCTTGCTGTGTTTTGTCCTTGCTAAGAGTTTGAGTAAGATCCTTCTTGTTGTTGTTTCATTGTGCTCATTATATATCATTGTGTGAAACACGCTGTGGAGAGGTTTCTCCATCGAGAAGAAGGTTGCTTCATATCCGGTGTTAACCGGGGCTTGATCTGCCGACGATCAAGGGATCGCCCACCTCAAGGGCACGCCAAGGAGTAGGGGCAAGTTATCCCCGAACCTTGTAAACCCTCCTTGTTAGCGATCTTGCTCGTTGTGTTTGTTTTGCTTTCGTTTCGTTTTTCTGCATACTCTATTTTCCACTCTTTCCGCTGTGCTACTGATATTTGAGTTGCAGAAATCGTGATAAGTTTGCAAGGGGCAAGCGATTGTCTATATTCACCCCCCCCCCTCGTCTATAGCCATCTCGTTCCCAACAAAGAGGAGTTTAGAGACCTCAAACCTTTCGGATCTCGCCTGCTCGTCAAACAGCTCATGATGATGGAAGACGATGGTATGAGCATCCATATGCTCATGCTGCTTTTGTAGCTCAGGTACCATAGCGGCCAGCATGATGCTACTCGCAAGTTCAGAATCGGCCACATGTTTCTGATAGGCCACTGACTGGTCTGGAGTTGCATCTTCAGGAGGATGGTTGGGAAGTTGTTTTTCAAGGACATAAGCAAGCTTTTCTGCATTGAGGACTATCCTCAGGTTTTGAAGCCAGTCCATGAAGTTTGGCCCAGTCAGCTTATTGGTGTCCAAAATGGAATGCAAATTCAGAGAAGACATGATCAGGTGATTATCCTAGAAATACAAATTGAGGTTATGTGATGAGAATGATAAAGAATGCATCAATATACATTAATTAAATCCTATTTATTTTTCGAATTGAATAACCCTTTTTATCAATTCGGGAGATCGTAGGAATATCTCCAAATAGGTTGATATCCAACCATAGATAAGAACAACCATGGCTAGAGTCCATCAAGTTATTCTTAGCTATGAAGGTAGGTAATTATACCGATTACATATTATACATATGTAACTATCACATTATGCTATCAACTAATTGAATGTTTGCATAAATCATTGGGTTGTTAACTCATTAACAAGTATACAACAATATACATAGCACCCAACTGCACCTCTCTTTACATCGACCTTGGCTATGGCACAACAAATCGATGCTCCAAGCTTAAGGCTGACCCATTAATCAAGAAATAGTTTTAATATGGTTGGAGCTCATTCAATCGTTTAGTCAGGCTTGGATGTGTCCAACAACCAAAACTAAGGATTGACCTCTGACTCCGACTATATTAATCATAAACTAATTCCATGGTTTGAACATGTTGAGGTTCAAGCCGAGCATGTAACGCCCGCTTTTTTTTTTTGACCACCATAAAGCGGCGTTACGTTAACATACTTAGGGCATGTAGACATCATAACGCAGCGGAAAACATTAAACTTACACCTACATGCACTTCTTATCATTCCTAGCATCATAACATACTTAGCATCATGTCATACTTAGCATCATGTTATACTTTAGCTTTCTGTCATACTTTAGCATCATATCATAGAGTCATAGTCATATTCAAGTACTCAGTAGTAAAGGTAAAGTTCCATCATAAGGCAAGCAAACATATGGTCTCTTGGCCAAGTCACTATCACACACATTCTGCAAAGCCCTCCTGCTGCTTCCTTACTGTTCCTTTGCGTGATCTGCGGTATAAGAAAATAAAACTATAAGCACACAGGCTTAGTAAGACTCTTTCCTACTCACTAAAACCGTCCGTCACTTAATCATAAACATATGAAACATTAGCACTCTTAGCGCTTTACTTAGAACATCATCCCTAGCATCACTTAGCATTCATTTGACATGTCATGGGCATAGCTTCACCCCATTCATAACATGACATAAACATAACCATAAACATTCGGGTATGGCATAATTATTGACATAACATAAACATCGTACACAATCATAGCATGGCATAATACTTGATATAGACATAAATAAAATCATGGCATAAATCTAATTACAATCATGGCATCCCACACTAGCATGAGCATGAACAAAATAATGGCATTCTAACGTAACATAAACATAATTAAACCATGGCATCCTAAATTAACATAAACATCAATAAACTCATGGCATCCTAACCTAGCATACACATAATTAAAACATGGCATTCTAAACTAGCATAAAATCATGGCATCCTAAACTAACATAAACATAGATAAAATCATGGCATCCTAAACTATCATAAACATAATTAAAGCATGGCGTTCTAAACTAGCATCAAATCATGGCATAAACATAAATAACATCATGGCATAAACCTAAATAATATCATGACATAAGCTTAAATAATATCATGGCATAAACATAAATAAAATCATGGCATAAACATAAATAAAATCATGGCATAAACATAAATAAAATCATGGCATAAACCTAAATAAAATTATGGCATAAACATAAATAAAATCATGGCATAAACATAAATAAAATCATGGCATAAACATAAATAAAGTCATGACATAAACATAAATAAAATCATGGCATAAACATAAATAAAATCATGGCATAAACATAAATAAAATCATGGCATGAACATATCTTCATAATATACTTTTCGTAAACATACTTTTCATAACATGATGCATAACATGAATGGATGCATGTGGCAATCGTGCATATATATATATATATATATAAGGATGCTTAATCTTGAAAACATGCTTTTAACATAATCATAACTTTCATTGGGCCCTGGCTTGTACCATATTCATTCATCATATGCGCGCATCCCTAAGTAAATACGAGGTAGCTAATCTCGACCTACTAGGGTAAGGACAGCTTCATCGGTAGTCCCGAACCGTAAGGACAGCATCATCGGTAGTCCCGAACCGTGGACAACATCATCGGTAGTCCAGAACCGTGGACCTTACTTAGGTCCGGTACAAGCCCATAAAATAAAATAAATGCTTTCATATGCTTCTTCATTCATCATCATTCATAGCATATTCATTCGTTCATCATACTTAGCCTTCATTCCTCGTTTCCATTATTAGACATGGCATAGGTACACATCATTCATATAGTATGGCATACACACGCAAGCATGACATACATTCATATCATTCATAAGACATGGCCTACATACATATCATTCATACATCATGTCATACATACATATCATTCCTAAATCATGGCATATGTCTAAACATTCTATGACCTAACGTATATTTCATGACATATAAGCTATAGGTTTAGTTAACATGGTATTCCTTCACCTTACTTAAGCATACCTCCTAATTACCTATACCCTAAGGTACTCTAGGGTACCCCCAAAAATTCCTAAAAATTATATTTACTTACTACACATCATAAGGGAACATTAATCAACATCATCAAGATTTTTGGCATAATTATAGACCCCAAAATCATGGTGGTCGAAACCCACAAACCTAGGGTTCTTGGTTTCCTTTCCTTGTTGTTGGCTGAAACTCATAGGGTCTCTAGGGTACTCCAAAAATTCCCAAAAATTATAATTAACTTCTAAACATCATAAGGAAACAGTAAATAACGTTATCATGATTTTTAACGTATTTTTAGACCTTTAAAACATGCTGGCCGAAACCCTTGAACTTAAAGTTCTGGGTTTTGCTTCCTTCATGTTGGCCGAGACCCTAGGGTGTCCTAGGTTACTCTAAAAATTCCCAAAAAATACAGTTAACTTATAAACATCATAAGGGAACATAAAATAATATTATCATGATTTTTATCATAATTATGGACCTTTAAAACATGCTGGCCGAAACCATTGAACATAGAAACCATGATTTTGTTTCCCTTCAACATTAAATCCGAAACTAACCCATATATCATGCCAAAAATCCCCAAAAATTTCAATTTACTTCTAAACATCATAAGGGAGCATCAAATAATATTATCATGATTTTTAGCATAATTATGGACCTTTAAAACATGCTGGCCGAAACCTTTGAACCATAGAAACCTGGATTTTGTTTCCCTTCAACATTAAATCCGAAACTAACCCATATATCATGCCAAAAATCCCCAAAAATTTCAATTTACTTATAAACATCATAAGGGAACATCAAATAATATTATCATGATTTTTAGTATAATTATGGACCTTTAAAACATGCTGTCCGAAACCTTTGAACCATAGAAACCTGGATTTTGTTTCCCTTCAACATTAAATCCGAAACTAACCCATCTATCATGACAAAAATCCCCTAAAATTTCAATTAACTTCTAAACATCATAAGGGAACATCAAATAATATTATCATGATTTTTAGCATAATTATGGACCTTTAAAACATGCTGGCCGAAACCTTTGAACCATAGAAACCTGGATTTTGTTTCCCTTCAACATTAAATCCGAAACTAACCCATATATCATGCCAAAAATCCTAAAAAATTTCAATTAACTTCTAAACATCATAAGGGAACATCAAATAATATTATCATGATTTTTAGCATAATTATGGACCTTTAAAACATGCTGGCCGAAACCTTTGAACCATAGAGACCTGGATTTTGTTTCCCTTCAACATTAAATCCGAAACCCACCCATATATCCAGCCAAAAATCATGGAAAACGTTGGTAACTATTATACCGCAGGTGAGGGAGTCTTACCTTAGATTTCTTGATTTTTAGACCTTGGATGGAAAGAAGGAAGAAGACTTGACCACACCTAGCCCTTGGAAACTTGAGAAGACCTTAGATCTTGGAGGATGAGACTTTTTGTGAAGTTTTCTCAAGGGAGAAGTCCTCCTTGAGTGCTCGGCAAGAATGGAGAAGGAAGAGAGGAGCAAATGCACTTGATGGCATGAAGAATGAAACTCCCAAACCCCCTTATTAATCAACCATTAAGGTGGTGAATGAAGAGTTTTCTATGGCCCTTCATCTTCCTCTACCATTTAACCACCATTCACTTCCTTTCCTCACAAGAATTCCTTGCTAGGTGAGTTGGTTAAAGCATTCATTCTTGTCCAAGAGGTCCAAGGTTCAATCCTTGGCCCATGCACCTTTATTTTTTATTTTATTTTATTTTATTTAATCATTTTTCTCATTTTCGAAAATTTCCCTTTTATTTCGAAAATTCTCCAAAAATCACCCATAATTATGCCAATATTCCCAAATAGAATCCTTTTATATTTATATGAATTTTACCCAATTAATACCCATTTTTTTGGAGCCCATTTAAGGCCCATTAGTACCTAATTCCTCAAATTAAATAGGAAAATTAAACTAATACTTACCCATAATCATGCTAATATGTCCAATTAAATCCTATTTATCTTTATACTAATTTTCACCTAAAATCCACCGATAATTATGGTACTAGAAAGCCCATATAAGGCCCATTAGTGCCCTTTTTCCCAATTTAAATGGGAAAACATGGATTTTCTAGGCCAAAATTTGTATTATTACCTCTAGGTCCTTAGGAAAATTATCTAGACATGCTTAATATTTTAATAAAATATTAAAAGGATTTTCCGGGTCATTACAGAGCATGAATGTGTCCATCAACCCAAATGAGAAACAAAACTCCGGTTCTAATCATATTAATGGAAGGTATTGGCCTTAATATTTTGTAAGGGGTTTTGGGTCTTGTAACACCCAATAATTTTCATGCATTATTAGGAATTTTTCTAAATTTTTTGGCAATTTTTAGAAATAAAAATAAAAAGAAAAAGAAAAGGGTTGGGTAGAGGTTTGATCTCGCAACCAGGCGGCAAGCCAGCCCTTAAGCGGGCTCGGCTAACCGGAAGGTTGGGGGTATCAAGCACAAAAAAAGATGGATCGAAATTATGTTATAGGTAAGTAAGTCCTTTTCATGAAGAGGTGTTTCAACATCCGCTTAAGTTGCGTTAAATCCCCTTTTAGGGATTGTGGTCGGCGGAAAATAGGGGCAAGGGAGGCTACGAAAACAGGAAGAAAACAAGAGTTTTCTTCCTCCTTCTTCTTCCTCTTGAGTAGAGAACCTAGGGTTTCTTCCCTAGGGCAAATGAGTGAAGTTTCTCGCAAGGAAGAGAAAAGGAGTCCTACGCTAGGATTTTACTACATACTAGTGAGTTTTCTTCAAGCAAAGGGGGGTAAGTAGATCACTCACTGCAATAGAAGTAGTTTCGTCATGAATTTCTTGTTGTAGAACTATGTTTTGTGATCTAAGTGCATGCTTTAAGACTATTTTAAATTGTGTGTTTAATTTTCTCAAGAAGACATATTTCTTATTATAGAACTTAAACGTGGGTAGGTTTTGTGTGTGTGAATCTAAGCATGATAAGACCAAGTTCTTGAAAAGTCCCAAAAATGAGTTTTGGGTTAAGGGCACGCAAGGTGCTCGATGAAAGTTCCAAGTAAGAAAGGTAAAGGTTTGTAGTGCCCGTTTTATGAAAAAAAAGATAGCTTGATAAGTATAAATATTATGAGTAAGAATGTATTTTACTTTTGTAAAGTGACATGTACCGGGCAAATGAGAGGCCCACAGAAAGTTAGAAAGAAGCTCTAATAGGGTGCGGTGGCTAGCTACCCCGAAACCTATTAGGGATGCGCGCAATGGTACATTGATACCAGGTACAATGTCAAGGCCTAGAATGTTGATTATTATTTAGAAGTATATGAGTATATGTAAGTGTTTTCAGTTAAGTACATGTTTTGTTATGTATGTTGGGACTGGGTGCATGTTGACATGGATGTGGGTTCGTAATTTTAAAATTAATTACGTGCAGCGGAAGGTTTAGCATAAATAATTTCTCAAATTATTTAACCACACATCTAAGCATGCAACCTTATCTTGTGTAGACATGATCATATATTTATAATTTTGCAGAAACGTAAACTAATTTACGTATTACCTCGTGTAACTCGAAGGAAGGAACGAGATCCAACCGTAAGTGTCCCTCGGAAGCTCCGCCTCTATTCGCGTCCACGCCGAGAATCTTCGGGATGACTTCGCAAAGCCACGAGTTTCGTGTTCTCGAGAACTACTAGATTCTCCGAGAACGCGATAAGAGAACCAAGAGAGAAGTAATCATATCGGAAAAACTCACCACCAAGGTTGGCCGGAATCACAATTCCGGCAAGAAGGAGGAAGATGACTTGCGCCCAATCCCAAGGTGATGATGGCCGGAGAGGAAGATCGTCCCAACGGAAGAACTTCGTCGCCTCGGTGATTCTCCTTGTGCTCACGGCAAGAAGAAGGGGGAGAGGCTTGTGGCCGGCCAAGAGGAAGAAGGGAGGAGAGGGAGAGAGCCCAAGCAAGAATACTTAGATTATTTCGAATGAATTCCAAGCCTTGCCTTGGGTCCTTTATATTGTGGCCTCTCAACCGCCAAGTCTCTTTTTTCTTATGGAATAAATTTTCATAAGAAATTTATCATATAAATTTTCTATGACTTATTCCATCTTGCCAAGTCTTGATTTTATATCATGGTTAAAATCATATTTTAATTCATGATAAAAATCAACCAAGTCTCTTTTTTCTTATGGAATAAATTTTCTTAAGAAATTTATCATATAAATTTCTTTATATAAATTTCTTTATCATGGTAAATCAATCCATGATTGATTTTATAAAATAAAATAAACCAATCCATGGTTCATTTTAATTTTCATGAAAAATAAATTTCTTTATATAAATTTCTTTATCATGGTAAATCAATCCATGATTGATTTTATAAAATAAAATCAACCAATCCATGGTTCATTTTAATTTCCATGAAAAATAAACCAAACCTTGGTTTATATAAAAAATTTATATCATCCATAATTTTATAAAACAAACCACACTTGATTTATTTAATAAATTGAACCAATCAATTTGGTTCCCTCCCTTTGTTGTGGCCGACCAAGCAAAGAGGGTGGGGACCCTCTTTGGCCGGCCTATCCAGGCCACGCCCCAATGAATTTAACTCATTTAATTCATCTATTAAGTCTTCAAAAGACTTAGCCATTTTACGCTTCCGATGCGTCTCTGAAAAATTCAGATTCGACTTATCGTTTGGCTCAACCAAACCTAATCTCTCTTGATTTGAAAATCCAATTTTCAACTCGTTTTAAATCCCTCGGATTACTCGTAGTGCGTGTGACTAAATAGGCTTTCGATTTATATGGGTCGTCTATAATTAATCAATTATAGAGAGATCATGAGTGGCACCTAGTAGTACATCATGATCCCCAATTAATCGAAAGATCAACGGTTGACCTCAGAAACAATTCTGAAACCCTTCAGCAACTATAATGAATCGTGCCCCATTCCCTTCACCATCTTATACCCACTTGGTTCAGGACATGGTCTATGTGTGTCAGTCCCCACTAGGCTGACTACGTCACACCTAGCCCAAGTAACGTTTTCTCGTCCTACGGATTCTAATTACTCTCATGTATCTAAGAGATTCATACTCCGAACATGTCATACTCTGGCCAGAGGCTTCGAGTAACAATCCGACGATAGGCCTTGGGTATACATCTCATCGCAAGGAGTGGTGAATCCTTTGTAGGCTGTTCAAACATTTTCGGGCACTTCGGCTTATACCCAATCATCCTGGGTCCACACCTCCTTGGAGATGCTTGCTTAAGATGTCAAAGTATAAGTCTCCATGACCAAGATGACTTGAACACCGTAAGTCAAAGGAATATCACACTTAAGCTGCAGTAAGAACTTCACTGACATGTCTATATATAGACTAGCATATGAAGTTTTACAGCCAGTCACTCCAATGAACTAGTTCCCTTAACTAGCATTCATGTTTATCTCCGGACATCGCAATGTCACCAGTCAGTGAGAATCAACTGATTAGAGAATAACCCATGCTAGTCTCAACAGAATTGATAGTTTCCGTATTTATCAATTCATCGACTAGGGATAATTTCAATACTTCACAATTGCACATGTAGAGATAATCACTAGTTGTGAATTCGTCACAAATTCTCTCATGCTGTGAATTGTATTGCGGACATTCAGTAAATAAGTTTAAGATCTCAATCAAATACATAAACATGTATACTCAAATAGTGAATATTCATTTATTAAAATAAATGATTACAATCATAAGGCGATTGCTTTAGGACACTTCTCTCATATCACTAACAATGTATGTTAACATCGTTATGTTACAAGCATGTTAAAAAGCAAGAGCAAGGAAGTTAGTGTTTTAAAGTATGGAAACGTATAAGTATCAAGTCTCCAAAAGAAATTATGAGCATGTTAAGTTTGCAAGTGTTTTAATGTAAGTAGATGTTTTCAAGCATGATTGAGCATGATAATTATATGAAAGTTCCCTTGTGCAAGTATTTCCAAGTGCATGTATTTTGAAGCGAGCATCCTTTGAAAAGAGCATGTTTATCATTGATGGCATGGATTTTTGAGTTAGGATTTACTTACTAAGAAAATCGCTTATTAGTTGCATTTTCTTCTATTGCAGATAAAGGTAAAGAAAAAGCATAAGCTAAGGAGGCGAACGGGACTTGCATTGATGTTCAGTGGCGGCGGAACCGTGGGAGAGATCTTTGGGTTATGTCTGATAGAAACATGTGGTTGGTGTTTTGGATTGGTAGAACGTAATGATTTTGTTTAAACTTTCCATAGAGACAAAGTTGAGTACAAACTCTAGTATAGATTTCATATGTTTTGATAGTTTATTAAATTCCATAGAGATCCTAATTGCAAGTTAATGGATTTGTTTTGGGTTGCTAAGATGCTTATAAAACTAGTATAGAGTATAGATTTGAAGTTATTTACCTATATGCTTTGGAAGTGTATGAATTATGGACCCTTGAAAGGATTTCCCAGGTCTGAAACTGCAACTTTCAGGCGTGCCAGCCGACTGGGTCAGATACCAGTCGACTGCCATATCGAACAGAACCCCTTCTGTTTGATGCACCAGTCGACTGGTGCCGCACACAGAATGTTTCTGTGGCTGACACCAGTCGACTGGTGCTGCACACAGAAAATTTCTATGGCTGACACCAGTCGACTGGCCTTCTAGCAGTCGACTGACCTTCTATCAGTCGACTGGTGCCTTTGGAAAAAAAAATTTCAGAGCAAGCTAAGGGAAGTCAAGTAGTTGTAACCTATGGCTAAGGATAAGGTAAAGTTAAGGTTAAGTAAAAGTGGCGTCCGCCTTAAGATAGAGAAGTCGGGTCGTCACAGAGTGGTATCAGAGCAATATTTCCACCCTTCCGCCACACTGACATCAAGCATCAATCCTGCCGCCTGCCAAGTAAGAAGTTCATATGTTGTAGTTTTGTATGCTTTTCATTATTGACTGCTAGTATCAGTAAGTGCATGATGATAAGGAAGTATGTTAGTATTATTATATGCTAATATGTGCATGGAGATAATGAAATAAGTTAGTAAGGGATAATGAGCTTTTATTTTCTTTACATTATAGAGTAAGAGAATGGCAAGAGGACGTCCCAAAATTGTCCGAAATGAGGAGCCAACTCCTAGAGAACAGGAGTCAACGGAGTCAGTACCACCATCAGACCTTCAAGGAGTGGTGGCCCAGCTTCAGAGGCAACTTGCTGAACAGCAGCAAGTCATTGCCACCTTGATGGCTAATCAGCAGGCCACCCCTGTTACCCCTCCAGTGGCGCCAGTGGCGCAAGTAGTGGCACCAGTGGCGATAGAGGTTCCCCCAGTACCTCTGGCAAGAGAAGTAAGACAAGAGGCATATCTGATCCAGTGGCAGAGACTGAAGCCCGAGAATTTTTTTGGAACAAGTGAACCATGGGATGCTCAGGCATGGTTCAAAACGGTGGAAAGTATAATGGAGTTACTGGACTGGCCTGAGGTGGAGAAGATAAAGTGCACATCCTTCTGCCTTACTGGAGACGCCAGGATGTGGTGGGAAAGAGTGAAGGCTAAGAGAAATGTGAGTCAGATGACCTGGGCCGACTTCGAAGCAGAGTTCTTGGAGGAGTACTTTCATATGAAGGTAACAAACAAACACTATGATGAATTCACGAGGTTCCGTCAAGGAGAATTGTCTGTAGATGAAGTCGTGAAGAAGTTTAATCGACTAGCTCGCTTGTGCCCAGAGTTAGTTAGCACTGAAAAGGAAAGGGTCAGGTTAATGCTCAAGATGCTGAGGCCTCAGATAGCTCTGAATGTGGCCGGCGGTGGTAATAGACCGCAGACTTCGGAAGAACTAGTAAGTAGTGCTTTGATCACTGA
This sequence comes from Boesenbergia rotunda, assembly GCA_024364735.1. Classification (NCBI taxonomy): domain Eukaryota; kingdom Viridiplantae; phylum Streptophyta; class Magnoliopsida; order Zingiberales; family Zingiberaceae; genus Boesenbergia; species Boesenbergia rotunda. The sequence continues at coordinate 410,825 of JAGFNQ010001671.1, read as the reverse complement.
ACACTACTTAAATAGTATAAAGGCCACACGTGTGCAACAACAACAGGCATCAGCCCAGAAGTCCCAAGTTAATCCTCAAAACCAACAAAATTGGAAAGGAAATTCAGGCAAGAGGAAGCAGTGGGACCAGAAGTCTTTTGAGGGCAATAAAGGGGGCTCGTCAAACAAGTAGCTCAAGTATTCCCCTTGCCCAAAATGTGGGATGATGCATCCCAGAGTATGTCGTCAGGGCATGAGCGGATGCCATATTTGCGGAGCAGAAGGACATATGATGAAGGCTTGCCCTAACCGGTCGAGTATGGGCGGATGTTATATCTGTGGAGTAGTAGGGCACCTGGCCAAGGCTTGTCCTAAAGCAAAGCCGCCTCCACCACAGCTCCTTCAGTACGGGGGTGGATCAGCCCAGTTGCACCAGATGCAGCCAGCAATGGAGGGACCCTATTTCAGTCAAGCGAGAATGGAAGCCCCACCAGCCATGACCAACGCCAGAATTTTCACCATCACCAAGGAAGAGGCGGCAAATTCTCCTAATATGGTCACAGGTCGAATACTCATCTCATCCCAATATGCTGTTGTGCTATTCGATACTGGGGTAACCCATTCCTTTGTATCCATGTTTTTCTCTAAGAAGTTAGGGATCCCACCAGAAAGATTGAGTCAGGAGTTCTTAACAACTTTACCGTCGGGGGAAGTAATAGCCTCTACTGAGAGGCTGAGGGCAGTACCAATCTGGATTTCCAACAAAGAGCTCTACAGTGACTTGGTAGTCCTTGAGATGAAGGATTACGATGTCATTTTAGGGATGGACTTCTTGAGCAAGTACAATGCTTCTATAGACTGTCGCAAGAGAAAAGTCAAGTTCACACCAGAAGCAGAACCTCCATTCGAGTTTATTGGAGACCCAAAGAGAAAGACAAAAAGGTTCTTATCTACCTTACAAGCTCAGAGAATGTTAGAGAAGGGGTGTTCTGGTTTTCTAGCTCATGTAGTAGATGCAAGTCAAAGAGAAGGATTAAAGAAAGAGGAAGTGAGGATAGTCTGTGACTATCCGGAGGTGTTTCCTGAAGAGTTACCAGGACTCCCTCCTAATCGAGAAATTGAATTTGAAATTGAACCCAATTTCAAAGGCACCTTATCGCATGGCACCAGCAGAACTAAAAGAGCTGCAAGAACAGTTACAAGAGATGCTCGACAAGGGTTTCATCCGCCCTAGTCATTCACCTTGGGGAGCTCCTGTGTTGTTCGTCAAGAAGAAAGATGGATCCATGCGAATGTGCATAGATTATCGAGCCTTGAATAAGGTAACCATCAAGAACAGATATCCCTTGCCAAGGATAGATGATTTATTCGATCAGTTGAAGGGAGCCACGGTGTTCTCCAAAATAGATCTGCGATCAGGTTATCATCAACTCAAAGTGAAGGAGAGTGATTTGCCAAGGACTTCTTTCAGTACAAGATATGGGCACTACGAGTTTGTGGTCATGCCCTTTGGAGTGACAAACGCCCCTGCGATATTTATAGATCTAATGAATCAAGTGTTTAAGGATTTTCTTAACAAGTTCGTCATTGTCTTCATTGATGATATCCTAGTGTATTCAAAGACTCAGGAAGAACATGACGAACACCTGAAGATAGTGTTGTAGACCTTACATCAGAGGGAGTTGTACGCCAAATTCTCAAAGTGTGAGTTTTGGCTTGACCAAGTGGCCTTTCTAGGCCACATCATTTCCAAAGAAGGCATTATGGTAGACCTAGCCAAGATTGAAGCAGTTAGTAACTGGAGTCGACCAACGAATGCTAGTGAGATCAGAAGTTTTCTGGATTTAGCAGGGTACTACAGAAGGTTTGTAGGAGACTTTTCAAAGATACCTGCTCCACTTACAACCCTTACCAGAAAGAATAAGAAGTATGAGTGGACTGAAGACTGTGAGCAGAGTTTGCTTGAGTTGAAGAAGAGACTGACAAGCGCTCCTATTCTTACAGTACTCGAAGGTGATAAGAGCTTTGATATATACAGTGATGCATCAAAGCTAGGACTTGGAGCTGTACTTATGCAAGAAGGCAAAGTCATAGCTTATGCTTCCAGGCAACTCAAGGATTATGAAATGAACTACCCCACTCATGATCTGGAGTTGGCAGCTGTAGTCTTCGCTCTAAAAATATGGAGACATTACTTGTATGGAGTGCAGTGCAAGATTTATACAGATCACCAGAGTCTGAAATATTTCTTCACTCAGAAAGACCTCAATATAAGGCAGCGAAGGTGGCTTGAGTTAGTGAAGGATTATGACTGTGAGATCCTTTACCACCCTGGTAAGGCAAATAAAGTAGTAGATGCACTAAGTAGAAAGACATGTGCCACTTTGATGTCCTTGTCATTATTATCACCACCATTACAGAAGGAAATAGTAGATTATGGAGTTGAGATCATTTATGGGCAGTTAGCTCTATTGACACTAGAGTCAACCTTGCTTGAAGATATACAGAAAGAGCAAGCTGGGGATTTTGATATCCAAAGGATCAAGCAAGAGATACAAGCAGGAGAAAGTAAAGAGTTTAGAGTATCTGACAGTGGGATACTCTATTATGGTGACAGTTTATGTGTCCCCAATAGGGAAGACCTGAGAAAGAAGATTCTTGAAGAAGCCCATAGAACTCCCTACTCAATGCACCCTGGTTCCACTAAGATGTACCAGGACTTGAAAAGAAGATTTTGGTGGTCCAGGATGAAAAAGGACATAGCTAAGTATGTCAGCACCTGCCTGACATGTCAGAGAGTTAAAGCAGAACACCAGAGACCAGGAGGTGTCCTACAACCCATTCAGATTCCAGAGTGGAAATGGGAAGACATAGTCATGGATTTCATAGTCGGTCTACCAAAGACAACTAATGACTATGACGTTATTTGGGTAATAGTAGACAGATTGACCAAGTCTGCCCACTTCTTGGCAATCAAAGTGTCTTATTCGATTGAAAGATTAGCCCAGCTATATGTACAGGAAGTGATCCGACTACACGGAGTCCCGAAGACCATTATCTCTGATAGAGATGGTCGTTTCACTTCACACTTTTGGGAGTGCGTACAGACAGCGCTAGGCACCAAACTGAAGTTTAGCACAGCTTTCCATCCCCAGACTGATGGACAGACAGAGAGAGTGAATCAAATTCTGGAAGATATGCTCAGAGCTTGTGCATTAGATTTTAAAGGCAGTTGGTGCAAATATTTATGTTTAGCTGAGTTTGCCTACAACAACAGCTACCAAGCTACTATTGGTATGACACCCTATGAAGCTCTTTATGGTAGGAAGTGTAGATCTCCCCTCTGTTGGTATGAAGGTAGTGAGAAGAAAGAAATGGGGTCTCAGACTGACCTTATAGATGATACCACAGAAGCTATAAAGAGCATCCGCCAGAGAATAGAAGCAGCTCAGAGTAGGCAGAAGAGTTATGCCGATGTACGCCGTAGACCATTAGAGTTTGAAGTTGGGGATACAGTTTTCCTTAAGGTAGCTCCTATGAAGGGTGTAATGAGATTCGGCAAGAAAGGCAAGCTAAGTCCTCGATACATAGGACCCTACCTAGTGACGAAAAGAGTTGGCAAAATAACTTATGAGTTAGAGCTACCTCTAGAGCTGTCAGCAATACACAATGTGTTCTATGTCTCAATGCTAAAGAAGCATATACCAGATGCAAACCAAGTGATTGAGCCACAGATGGTACAAGTTCAAGAAGATCTCAGTTATGAAAGTTGACCTATTCAGATAATAGATCGAGCAGATATGAAGTTGAGAAACAAAGTGGTACCACTAGTAAAAGTCTTATGGCTGAATCAGAAGTATGAAGAGGCAACCTGGGAATCAGAAGATAGCATGAGACAAAGGTATCCAGAGCTGTTCTAAGTTCGAGGACGAACTTTTTATAAGGTAGGGAGGATTGTAACACCCAATAATTTTCATGCATTATTAGGAATTTTTCTGTATTTTCTGGCAATTTTTTGAAATAAAAATAAAAAGAAAAATAAAAAGAAAAAGAAAAAGAAAAGGGTTGGGCAAAGGTTTGATCTCACGACTAGGCGGCAAGCCAGTCCTTAAGCGAGCTCGGCTAACCAGAAGGTTGGGGGTATCAAGCACAGAAAAGGATGGATCGAAATTATGTTATAGAAAAGTAAGTCCTTTTCATGAGGCTCAATCCAAAATTCAATTTAGGAAATTTAATTATAACAACTAACTATAAATTGGACGGCTCCCCGATGCTCAATCCAAAATAAAGAATTTTGTAAATAATTTAATTTCTAATTATAAATTTAAATGCCAATTAATATTCCTATAATTTGTCTAGACTTTCTTGAAAGAAAGTGCCCAAAATTGTGAGCTTTCCATAAATGGAAAGTTTCCAAAAATAAAAGGTTTTCAGAATAATTGTAAGTTTCTGGTACAAAGAAAACTTACGTTTTTCCAAAATTAGAAAATTTTCAAAATAGGCAATTTCCAAAATTGGAAAGTTTCCAAAAATGGAATGTTTTCATAATTATCATAAAAATATCTGAAACAGAGATATTTCAAAAGTTTACGAAATTTCATGAGGATTTCCAAACTTTGAAATTCCTAAATCGAAAATTTACCATAATTGGAAAGTTTCCATAATTGAAAATTTTCCAAAATTGAGATCATGATAAAGCTTTCCGCAAAACAATTATATGATTATGCCGAACACAAACCACGACTCTGATACCACTGTTGGGACCGGGTGCATGTTGACATGGATGTGAGTTCGTAATTTCAAAATTAATTACGTGCAGCGGAAGATTTAGCATAAATAATTTCTCTAAATCATTTAACCACACATCTATGCATGCAATTTTATCTTGTGTAGACATGATCATATATTTAAAATTTTGCAGAAACGTAAACTAATTTACATATTATCTCGCGTAACTCAAAGGAAGGGACGAGATCCAACCGTAAGCGTCCGTTGGAAGCTCCGCCTCTATTCGCGTCCACGCCGAGTATCTTCGTGATGACTTCGCAAAGCCACGAGTTTCATGTTTCGAGAACTACTAGATTCTCCGAGAACGCGACGAGAAAAACCAAGAGAGAAGTCGGAAGACTAACCACAAAAGGATGGTCGGCTGGTGCTCCTTCTTGGGGTTGGTTGGCGCACGGCAAGAAGGTGAGAAGAGAAGGAGAGAAAGAGAGGGAGAGAGCCTATGCCTTCATCTCTTCGATTCACACCCAAGCCTTGTCTTGGGTCCTTTATATAGTGGTCTCTCAACCATCAAGCCTCTCAAATATGGAATAACTTATTCCATCATGCCAAGTTTGATTTTATATCATGGTTAAAATCATATTTTAATTCATGATAAAAATCTTCTCTCCTATGGAATAAATTTCCTTATCATAGTAAATCAATCCATGATTGATTTTATAAAATAAATCAATCCATGGTTCATTTTAATTTCCATGAAAACAAACCAAACCTTGGTTTTTTATATAAAAATTTATATCATCCATAATTTTATAAAACAAACCACACTTGGTTTATTTTATAAATTGAACCAAAAACTTGATTCTCTCCCTTTATTATGGCCGGCCAAGCAAAGAGGATGGAGACCCTCTTTGGCCGGCCCATCCAAGCTAAGCCCCAATGAATTAAACTTATTTAATTCATCTATTAAGTCTTCAAAAGACTTAGCCATTTTACGCTTCTGATGCGTCTCTGAAAAATTCAGATTCGACTTATCGTTTGGCTCAACCAAACTTAATCTCTCTTGATTGGAAAATCCAATTTTTAACTTGTTTTAAATCCCTCGGATTACTCGTAGTGTGTGTGACTAAATAGACTTTCGATTTATGTTGGCCATCTATAATTAATCAATTAATTATAGAACGATCATGAGTGACACCTAGTACTACATCATGATCCCCAATTAATCAAAAGATCAACGGTTGACCTCAGAAACAATTCTGAAATCCTTCAGCAGCTATAATGAATCGTGCCTCATTCCCTTCACCATCTTATACCCACTTGGTTCAGGACATGGTCTATGTGTGCCAGCCCCCAATAGGCTGACTACGTTACACCTAGCCCAAGTAACGTTTTCTCGTCCTACGGATTCTAATTACTCTCATGTATTTAAGAGATTCATACTCTGAACAGTCATGCTCTGGCCAGAGGCTTCGAGTAACAATCCGACGATAGGCCTCGGGTATACATCTCCTCACAAGGAGTGGTGAATCCTTTGTAGGCTGTTGATAACCATCATTTTGTTGATTATTTTCGGCTCTAAAATCCATGTTTGATCCACATTTTATATACTTAAGTTTGCAATTGTATTAGGTTTCATGTATTCCCTTCATTTTGGCTTTTAATTCTAATCTTTGTATATTTGGGATATTTTTAGCACTAAATTTGAATATCATTTTGTAGGCTTCAATTGATCATGGACCTAGATCAAATTGGGTCAAACTTGAGTCAGGATTGGATCCAGATCAAAAAGATCAAGCATCGGATTAATAGGAGCCGTCCATTCCAGAGAACGGCTAGATCTGAGCCGTCAGTCAACTTTTGGTCGATTCGAGTCCAAGATAGAATCCATCATGACTAGAGATCAAGATCTGAAAATTTCAGCCAAATCAGAAGTGATCTGACCGTTGGATCGAGCTCAAGATGTTCTAGACCATCCATTCAAGAAAAAGGAAGATCTGGACCATCCACCACTGATCTAGTTAATCCGAGCTAGGGGTAGGTAGATCAGGACCATCGATTGGGATCTGTGGAGTTTGGTTCAGATCGGAAGAGATCCGACCGTTGGATGAAGTCAGATTGATCTCAGCCATCTGTTGCTGCCATCCTATGATTGAACCCAAAAGCTGGGTTAACTCAAGCTGAGCTCTGGCTGGGCTGAACTGACCCAAGGCTGGACTGAGCCAATTGCTGGTTGAGGTTGACTGAACCCAAAGGGGCTGAGCTGAATCCAAGCTGGAATGGACTGCTGACTGGGATAACTTGAAGTTGGCTGAGCCAAACCCAATCGCTGCAGCCAGGGACACAAAAAAAGGAAGCAATCGCGGAAGCTAGGGCCGATCGGCCACACACACAGATCCCGACTCACTCCATTCCATCTCCAGTTCTCCATTTTTCATCGCCGCCGGCCATTGCACAAGCTAGGGATAGGGGGTTCCGAACCCTAGCTGGCCGGAGGTCCATTCCTTTTTCTCCTCCAGCTCTCTCTCGGGTTGAGGGAAGGTAGGAAGAGAAGATCTCCATCCACCATCGCCGCTGATCACAGCTAGGGCTAGGGGGTTCCGAAGCCGTAGTTGATCTCCTCGCCAATCAACCACTCACCCCCCGGCAACACAGTAGCAGTTATTCATCCGATCCAGCAATTCTTTACAGCACTAGCAGAATTTCCTCTCAGCAACTCCTTCATCCAGCTTTTATCAGTTTCAGCAGAACCTAAATTTGTAGCAATTCATCACAGCAGCTCAACATTCCTTCACAGCAGCATCCTTGGATCAATTAAGAGTTTAAATTTGATTCGGTTGTTAATTGTGTTGATATTTAGGTTGTTTGTGATTGGTAGTTAAATGCTTATATTGGATGAATCTTTCCTATTTTAAATTGCACTTACTTGAATCAATTTCAATCATGCATATGAGGTGTTTGGTCAAATGCCTGTTAGAACAATTTCTTTTAATTGTGATGTTCCTAGTTGCTTAACTCATGTTTTGTGTTGTTCATCCTATAGCTTTAAGTTTCATGTCTTCATTACATGCAATTAGGTTAGGAAATTAAATTTCTTTAATGTTGTAGGTTTTTGTTCCATGCTTAATTTTGTTGATGCTTAATTTCTAGTTGTTCTTTTCTTTACCGCAATTGTAGTCAGGCTAAATTAGATTTCTTTACCTGCACTGTCTTTCCTTAATTAGACTAGATTTCATACTTGTTCTGCTATTCATTTCGTAGTCATAGATCTTAAATCCAAAACTCAGTTTGATATCAAAAATCCAAAAGCAATAACGTACGATATTGAGAATTATCATGCATCAACTACATTCGTTGGGAGACGACTCGAGTTACTCTATGCTATATTAGTTTAGAGGAATTCGGTACTTAAATTGTATTTGAAACCGTAACACGACAAAAACGATTATCAGCTGTTCAAACATCTTCGGGCACTTCGGCTTATACCCAATCATCCGGGTCCACACCTCCTTGGAGATGCTTGCTTAAGATGTCAAAGTATAAGTCTCCATGACCAAGATGACTTGAACACCGTAAGTCAAAGGAATATCGCACTTAAGCTGCAGTAAGAACTTCACTGACATATCTATATGTAGACTACCATATGAAGTTTTACAGCCAGTCACTCCAATGAACTAGTTCCCTTAAGTAGCATTCATGTTTTTCTCCGGACAGCTCAATGTCACCAGTCAGTGAGAATCAGCTGATTAGAGAATAACTCATGCTAGTCTCAACAGAATTGATAGTGTCCGTATTTATCAATTCATCGACTAGGGACAATTTCAATACTTCACAATTGCACATGTAGAGATAATCACTAGTTGTGAATTCATCAGAAATTCTCTCATGTTGTGTATTGTATTGCGGACATTCAGTAAATGAGTTTAAGATCTCAATCAAATACACAAACATGTATACTTAAATAGTGAATATTCATTTATTAAAATAAATGATTACAATCATAAGGCGATTGTCTTAGGACACTTCTCTCATATCACTAACATGGTCAGCAGCCGCTGACCACTCCCTGCTTGACATCCTTTGTCTTCTTGGATGATTTCTAGCTAACTGGAGTTAGTCTCACCCGAACCCGACTCTAGCCTTTTGCCCTTCGAGCGTCCTTCCTCCCGGCTTCTTGTCCCTCATATGCCGTGTCCGTCCTTCTCGATCCACTAGTGTACTCTTCCACAGAGCTCTGCGTCCCTCGAATGTACCAATCCCATTGGCTCCCATTCCATTCCATCCTTCTCAACTACTACGTCATTCGCTTGACTTTCTGTGCTCCTAAGTTCTTGTACACTTAGACACAGGGGTTAAAAACACCAGAACCTATCTTAAATTTGTGGTCCACATCAAAACTAACATGGCGTACTTACATTGGGCACGAAGTCTTAGTTGCGGATTGGGAATGAAGACCTAGCCGAGGATTGGGCACCGAAGTCCTAGTTCGAGGAATTGGGCATGAAGTGTAATGACCCAGCCCGTCTACCGGCCCATTTACCGGCCCATTTACCGGTCCTCACGACCGTCATACCGTCGTACCGTCGACCATCGACTGTGCCGTTACTCATACTAGGTCTTCCCACCCCTGGGTGTGGATTTTTGCGTTCCCAGGATTCGAACCCTAGACCCAGGCTTAAATCTAGTTCTTTGTGAATCCTGAATACCAATTGAGCTATAGCTCAATTGGTATTCAGGATTCACAACGAACTAGATTTAAGCCTAGGTCTAGGGTTCGAATCCTGGGAAGGCAAAAATCCACACCCAGGGGTGGGAAGACCTAGTATGAGTAACGGCACGGTCGATGGTCGACGGTACGACGGTCGTGAGGACCGGTAAATGGGGCGGTAAATGGGCCTGTAGACGGGCCGGGTCATTACAATAAAAAGGCGCCTTTTTATTTAACGACCCAGCCCGTCTACCGGCCCATTTACCTGCCTATTTACCGGTCCTCACGACCGTCGTACCATCGACCATCGACCGTGCCGTTACTCATACTAGGTCTTCCCACCCCTGGGTGTGGATTTTTGCCTTCCCAGGATTCGAATCCTAGATCCAAGCTTAAATCTAGTTCTTTATGAATCCTGAATACCAATTGTAGCTCAATTGGTTACCAGGATCAGTTAGGAACTCTAGTACATTAGCCTGGAGGTCTAGAGTTCGAATTCTGGGGAAGGCAAAAACCCGGTGGCCAGGGGCGGGAAGACTAGTAGTAGAGTAACGACACGGCCAACAGTTAGACAAGGCCGGGTCGTTACATAAAAAGGCGCCTTTTTATTGTAACGACCCGGCCCGTCTACCGTCCCATTTACCGGCCCATTTATCGGTCCTCACGACTGTCGTACCATCGTACCGTCGACCATCGACCGTGCCGTTACTCATACTAGGTCTTCCCACCCCTGGGTGTGGATTATTGCCTTCACAGGATTCGAACCCTAGACCCAGGCTTAAATCTAGTTCTTTATGAATCCTGAATACCAATTGAGCTATAGCTCAATTGGTATTCAGGATTCATAAAGAACTAGATTTAAGCCTGGGTTAAGGGTTCGAATCCTGGGAAGGCAAAATCCACACCCAGGGTGGGAAGACCTAGTATGAGTAACTACACGGTCGATGGTCGACGGTACGACGGTCATGAGGACCGGTAAATGGGCCGGTAAATGGGCCGGTAGACGGGCCGGGTCGTTACAATAACCAGCTGCTCTATAGCTCAATTGGTATTCAAGATTCATAAAGAACTAGATTTAAGCCTGGGTCTAAGGTTCGAATCCTGGAAAGACAAAAATCCACACCCAGGGGTGGGAAGACTTAGTATGAGTAACGGCACGGTCGATGGTCGACGGTACGACAATCGTGAGGACCGGTAAATGGGCCGGTAGACGGGCCGGGTCGTTACAATCAAAATGCGCCTTTTTATTGTAACGACCCGGACCGTCTACCGGCACATTTACCGGCCCATTTACCGGTCCCCACGATCGTCGACCATCGACCGTGTCGTTACTCATACTAGGTCTTCCCACCCCTGGGGGTGGATTTTTGCCTTCCCAGGCTTCGAACCCTAGACCCAGGCATAAATCTAGTTCTTTATGAATCCTGAATACCAATTGAGCTATAGCTCAATTGGTATTCAGGATTCATAAAGAACTAGATTTAAGCCTGGGTCTAGGGTTCGAATCCTGGGTAGGCAAAAATCCACACCCAGGGGTGGGAAAACCTAGTATGAGTAACGGCACGGTCGATGGTCGATGGTACGACGGTCGTGAGGACCGGTAAATGGGCCGGTAGACGGGCCGGGTCGTTACAATAAAAAGATGCCTTTTTATTGTAACGACCCGGCCCGTCTACCGGCCCATTTACCGGTCCTCACGACCGTCGTACAGTCGACCATCGACCGTGCCGTTACTCATACTAGGTCTTCCCACCCCTGCGTGTGGATTTTTTGCCTTCCCAGGATTCGAACCCTAGACTCAGGCTTAAATCTAGTTCTTTGTGAATCCTGAATACCTATTGAGCTATAGCATAATTGATATTCAGGATTCACAAAGAACTAGATTTAAGCCTGGGTCTAGGGTTCGAATCCTGGGAAGGCAAAAAATCCATACCCAGGGGTGGGAAGACCTAGTATGAGTAACGGCACGGTCGATGGTCGATGGTCGAGGGTACGATGGTACGACGGTCATGAGGACCGGTAAATGGGCCTGTAAATGGGCCGGTAGACGGGCCGGGTCGTTACATGAAGTCCTGGTCAAGGATCGGGTAATAGACTTAGCCGAGTGAAGACTACGGATAGAAGTAGATATTGGTCGAGGATCGTACGTCTCAAGATTCGGAAGTCTCGAAGGCCAAGCAAAAGTCCAACCGGAGGTCCTAGTTGGCAAAGGGTAACTTCTGTAGAGTGGATTAGGTAAGGACACATTCCCCGGGAAAGGGAACATTAGGCGTTGGTTCGATCTAGGATTTCATTTGAAATCCAAAGTCAGAACCAGATAGCTCCGGCTGTCAATCATTAAGGCTTATGATTATTTATTTCTCTTGTGTTTGTTTGTCTTGCAGGAATCTGAAGTTGGATTCAAGATAGGAGAGAAAACACAAGAGAACAAGGTCTTGTGATAGGGCATCCCGGGCACCCCTATCAACCATGGCGCCTAAAAGGGATCAAGCACCCGAGAACCTAGGCGCCTAAATGGAATCAGGCGCACCAGAGGGATTGTTCAGCAGGTGGTTGGTTGGACGCACCACATCAGCTCCTGTTGGGACCGGGTGCATGTTGACATGGATACGGATTCGTAATTTTTAAAAATAATTACGTACAGCGGAAGAATTAGCATAAATAATTTCTCAAATTATTTTAACCACGTATCTAGCATGCAACCTTATGATGTGTGGACATAATTATAAATTAAAATTTTATAGAAAAGTAATCTAATTTACTTAGAACCTCGCGTAACTCGAAGAAAGGGACGAGATCCAACCGTAGCGTCCCTTGGAAGCTTCGCCTCTATTCGCGTCCACGCCGAGTTCTCTTCGGGATGACTTCGCAAAGTCACGAGTTTCGTGCCGACATGAACTACTAGATTTTCCAAAGGCACAACTAGAATATCAAGAGAGAGATATGGAAACTAACCACCAAATAACGGAATCAAGATTCCGTGAAGGGAGGAAGGAGACGCGACCCGCTTCATCTTGGTGGTGGCTCACGGCTAGGGAAGGTGGCGCCGGCCCTAGAGGGAGGAGAGAAGGCGCCAGCCCTAGAGAGAGAAAGGGGCGTCGGCCATAGAGAGAGAGGGAGAGAATAAGAGAGAGAGAGCTTGCTACTTGATCTCTTCATTGGAATTCAAGCCTTGCCTTGGTTCCTTTATATAGTAACCTCTCCATCGCCAAGTCTCCCTTTTAACGGAATAAATTTTCATAAGAAATTTATCCTATAAATTTTCTTATGAATTATTCCGTTATGCCAAGTTTTATTATAACTAAATTTATAATAAAAATAAACACATCTCTCCTTTTATTATGGAATAAAATTTATAAGAAATTTATTATATAAATTTTTCTTATCATGGAAAAATCAATTCATAATTGATTTTACAAAATAAAATAAACCAATCCATGGTTCATTTTAATATCCATAAAGGAATAAATTTTTATAAATTTCTTTATATAAATTTCTTTATATAAATCACTTTATATAAATTTCTTTATATAAATTTATTTATCCATAATTTTATAAAACAAATCGTGCTTGATTTATTTTATAATTTTATTCAAATAAATTGGTTTCCCTCCATGTGGTGGCCGGCCAAACCAAAGAGGGTGGGGACCCTCTTTGGCCGGCCAGACCAAGTCGCCTCCTCGCGAATTAAACTCATTTAATTCACCTAATAAGCCTTCAAAAGACTTAGCCATTTTAAGCTTCCGATGCGCCTACTGATAAATTCAGATTCGACTTATTTCTCTTGATCGGAAAATCCAATTTTCAACTCGTTTTAAATCCCTCGGATTACTCGTAGTGCGTGTGACTAAATAGGCTTTCGATTTATGTTGGCCGTCTATAATTAACCAATTATAGAACGATCATGAGTGGCACCTAGTAGTACATCATGATCCCCAATTAATCGAAAGATCAATGGTTGACCTCAGAAATAATTCTGAAACCCTTCAGCAGCTCTAATGAATCGTGCCTCATTCCCTTCACCATCTTATACCCACTTGGTTCAGGACACGGTCTATGTGTGTCAGTCCCCACTAGGCTGACTACGTCACACCTAGCCCAAGTAATGTCTTTCTTGTCCAACGGATTCTAGTTACTCTCATGTTTTTGAGAGATTCATACTCTGAACATGTGATGCTCTGGCCAGAGGCTTCGAGTAATAATCCGACGATAGGCCTTGGGTATACATCTCCTCGCAAGGAGTGGTGAATCCTTTGTAGGCTGTTCAAACATCTTCGGGCACTTCGGCTTATACCCAACCATCCTGGGTCCACACCTCCTTGGAGATGCTTGCTTAAGATGTTAAAGTATAAGTCTCCATGACCAAGATGACTTGAACACCGCAAGTCAAAGGAACATCGCACTTAAGCTGCGGTAAGAACTTCACTGACATGTCTATATATAGACTACCATGTGAAGTTTTACAGCCAGTCACTCCAATGAACAAGTTCCCTTAACTAGCATTCATGTTTATCTCCGGACATCCCAATATCACCAGCCAGTGAGAATCAGCTGATTAGAGAATAACCCATGCTAGTCTCAACAGAATTGATAGTGTCCATATTTATCAATTCATCGACTAGGGATATTTTCAATACTTCACAATTGCACATGTAGAGATAATCACTAGTTGTGATTCCATCACAAATTCTCTCATGCTGTGAATTGTATTGCTACATTCAGTAGATGAGTTTAAGATCACAATCAAATACACAAACATGTATACTCAAATAGTGAATTTTCATTTATTAAAATAAATGTTTACAATCATAAGACGATTGCCTTAGGACACTTCTCTCATATTACTAACAAACTCCCACTTGGCCTAATGCCAATCGCTACGGTCTCCAATACCACAGGCTCTAACATGACCCTCAAACTTGCTTTGAGGCAAGGCCTTAGTTAAAGGATCCGCTAAATTCCTTTCAGTGGGAATTTTCTCAATTTGTATATCATTCCTACTTATAATCTCTCTGATCAGATGATAGCGGCGAAGCACATGTTTGGATCACTGATGTGACCTTGGTTCCTTTGCTTGTGCATTAGCTCCATTGTTGTCGTAGTAAACCGGCACTGCTTCATCAATGGTTGGAACCACACCAAGTTCTGAGACAAACTTCTTGATCCAGACTGCTTCCTTTGTTGCTTCCGAAGCTGCAATATATTCCGCTTCCATGGTAGAATCCGCTACGGTGTCTTGTTTGGAACTCTTCCAACTTATTGCGCCTCCATTCAAAGTAAATACGTATCCAGACTGAGATTTGGAGTCATCCTTATCTGTTTGGAAAATGGCATCTGTATACCCACGTATTACCATATCTCCTTCTCCATATATTAGGAACACATCCTTAGTTCTTCTTAAGTACTTAAGGATTGTCTTGACAGCCGCCCAATGATCCATTCCTGGATCCGACTGGTATCTGCTTGTGATGCTCAGAGCATACGATACATCGGGCCTTGTACATAACATAGCATACATGATAGATCCTATCGCGGATGTATAAGGAATCTTATTCATGCAAATCCTCTCGTCTTCTGTGCGCGGACACATAGACTTTGAAAGGTTGATCCCATGCCTGATGGGAAGGTAACCTTTCTTGGATTCCGACATGCTAAACCTTTTTAGCGCTCGGTCTATATATGTAGACTGCGAAAGACCAAGCAACCGTTTTGATCTATCTCTATAGATCATAATCCCAAGGATATAGGTAGCTTCTCCCCGGTCTTTCATGGAGAAAGTTTTGGACAACCAAATTTTAACTGTCTGTAAGACTGATATATCATTTCCTATAAGTAATATGTCATCGACATATAATACTAGGAATACGACTGCACTCCCACTAACCTTCTTGTACACACAAGGTTCGTCAGGATTTTGTGAGAAATCAAACTCTTTGATTGTCTCATCAAAACAGATGTTCCAGCTCATGGATGCTTGCTTCAGTCCATATATGGATCGTCGAAGCTTGCATACTTTGGTTTTATCAACAGATGTGAAACCTTCAGGTTGTATCATGTATACATCCTCAAGCAGGTTTCCATTAAGGAAAGCTGTTTTCACATCCATTTGCCATATCTCATAATCATAATGAGCTGCTATGGCTAGGAGCATCCGAATGGATTTAAGCATAGCTACTGGCGAATAGGTTTCGTCATAATCAATTCTTTGTTTTTGACGATATCCTTTTGCCACTAATCTAGCTTTAAAGGTAACAACATTACCTTCCATGTCTGTTTTCTTCTTGAAAACCCACTTGCACCCTATGGGCTTAATCCCTTCAGGTGGGTTAACCAAGTCCCATACTTGATTTTCGTACATGGAATCCATTTCCGACTTCATGGCTTCAAGCCATTTGTCCCATTCTGAATTTTTCAGAACATCTTCATAACTGATAGGTTCATCGTCTCTTATGAGTAACACGTCGTTCAATTCACTTATGAGAAATCCGTATCTCTCTAGAATATTGCATGTCCTATCAGACCTACGAAGAGGTGGTGTTATTTTAGGTTCAACTGATAGCTCATCATTATGAGTTATTGGTTGTGGGTCTAGACTAGGTGTCTCTGTAATGTCTATTGGAGTTTCTTGAACTTCATCAAGTTCAATGCCACTCCCACTATTTTCTTGTAAAAGAAATTCTCTTTCCAGAAATACAGCATGCCTTGAAACAAACATCTTTTGTTCCAAGGGATGATAGAATTGGAAACCCTTCGTTTCCTTAGGGTATCCAATAAATAGACATTTATCAGACTTAGCATCCAATTTGTCTGATATAGTCCGCTTCACATAAGCAGGACAACCCCATATCTTAAGGTGAGTTAAGTGAGGTTTCTTACTATTCCATGTCTCATATGGAGTAGTAGAGACTACCTTGGTCGGGACTCTGTTTAGCAAGTAAACAGCTGTCTTTAGTGCATAGCCCCAAAAGGATTTTGGAAGAGTTGCATGATTCATCATAGACCTAACCATGTCCATCAAGGTTCGGTTGCGCCTCTCAGATACACCATTATGCTGTGGTGTATACGGCGGAGTCCATTGGGACAATATCCCATTGTCCCTAAGATAATCTTGAAACTCTTGACTTAAGTATTCACCACCCCGATCGGATCGAAGTATCTTAATACTTTTGCCAAGCTGTTTCTCCACTTCATTTTTGAACTCTTTGAATTTCTCAAAAGCTTCAGATTTGTGTTTCATCAAGAACACATATCCGAATCGTGAGTGATCATCGATAAAGGTGATGAAGTAGCTATATCCTCCTTGTCCAAGAGTTGACATTGGTCCACATACATCAGTATGTATTAGACCAAGCAATTCTCCCACTGAATTACCCTTTCCGGAAAAGGGTAATTTGGTCATCTTGCCTTTTAAGCATGATTCGCATGTATCAAATAAACCGGGTTCAAATGATTCCAAAATTCCACATCGGTGTAATTTGGTCATGCGTTTCTTACTTACATGGCCAAGACGACAATGCCACGTGTAGGAGTCTATTCGATTATCTATTCAAGCACGTTTGTTGCTAACTTCGATATTGAAAATATCACCGGATAAATCTAACGTGTAGATACTATTACACAAAGTTCCATTCCCATAAAGAACGCCATTTAAAGTTATGTAACAACAATTGTTACTAAAAGTTAAATGATAACCCTTTTCATTCAATCATGAAATAGATACAATGTTCTTTATTAGCGAAGGAACAAAATAACAATTATCCAATTCTAAGACACGTCCAGTAGGGAGCTTTAGCAAATATGTTCCGATGGCAACAACAGTAATCTTTGCTCCATTTCCAACTCGCAAATTCGCTTCTCCAATTGACGAGTCTTCTTCTATTTCTTAGCCCCTGTATGTCATTACATATATGTGAGCTACACCCAGTATCAAGTACCCAGGTGTATGAGGAAATAGAGTGACATTCAATAACGAAGATACCTGAAGAGGATGGGGCATCGGATGCCTTCTTCTTCAAAGACTCAAGATAAAACTTGCAGTTTCTTCGCCAGTGACCCTCCTTGCCACAATGATGGCAAGTTCCTTTTGGTGTTTTTTCAGTCTTTTTGGCCTTTTTCTTCTTTCCTTTATTCTGTTCTTTGGCCTTCCTTAGAACCTTTCTTCGAGGAACCAACTAACAGTATCGTCTTTTGATCCTGCTTTATAGAAGGCTCTACAGTCTTCAGCAGGTTGAGCAACTCAGGAATGATAGTCTCCAGCTTGTTCATCCGATAGTTCATCACAAATTGTAAATAACTTTTGGGTAAACAATGTAGAATTAAGTCAATACTTAGTTCATGATCCATTACAAAACCGAGTGTACTCAGTCGCTCAATGTACCCCAACATCTTTAACACAAACTGTGAGGCAGAAGTGTCTTCCTGCATCCTAGAGGTGAAGAGGAGTCTGGAGACTTCGAACCTTTCGGATCTCGCCTGCTCTTCAAACAACTCATGAAGATGGAAGATGATGGTATAAGCATCCATATGCTCATGCTGCTTTTGCAGCTCAGGTACCATAGAGGCTAGCATGATGCAACTCGCAAGTTCAGAATCGGTCACATGTTTCTGATAGGCCACTAACTGGTCTGGAGTTGCACCTTCTGGAGGACGGTTGGGAAGTTGATCTTCAATGACATAAGCAAGCTTCTCTGCCTTGAGGACTATCCTCAGGTTTCGAAGCCAGTCCATGAAGTTTGGCCCAGTTAGTTTATTAGTGTCCAAAATGGAACGTAAATTCAGAGAAGACATGATCGAGTGATTAACCTAGAAATACAAATTGAGCTTATGTGAGAAGATGATAAAGAATGTATCAACATACATTAATAAAATCCTATTTATTTTCAAATTGAATAACCCTTTTTATCAATTCGGGAGATCGTAAGTCAATACTTAGTTCATGATCCATTGCAAAACCGAGTGTACTCAGTCGCTCAATGTACCCCAACATCTTTAACACAAACTGTGAGGCAGAAGTGTCTTCCTGCATCCTTAAGGTGAAGAGGAGTCTGGAGATTTCGAACCTTTCGGATCTCGCCTGCTCTTCAAACAATTCATGAAGATGGAAGATGATGGTATAAACATCCATATGCTCATGCTGCTTTTGCAGCTCAGGTACCATAGAGGCTAGCATGATGCAACTCGCATGTTCAGAATCGGTCACATGTTTCTGATAGACCACTAACTGGTCTGGAGTTGCACATTCTAGAGGACGGTTGGGAAGTTGATCTTCAATGACATAAGCAAGCTTCTCTGCCTTGAGGACTATCCTCAGGTTTCGAAGCCAGTCCATGAAGTTTGGACCAGTTAGTTTATTGGTGTCCAAAATGGAACGTAAATTCAGAGAAGACATAATCGAGTGATTAACCTAGAAATACAAATTGAGCTTATGTGAGAAGATGATAAAGAATGTATCAACATACATTAATAAATCCTATTTATTTTCGAATTGAATAACCCTTTTTATCAATTCGGTGAGATCGTAGGAACATCTCCAAATAGGTTGATATCCAACCATAGATAAGAACAACCATGGCTGTGGCCATCAAGTTATTCTTAACTATGAAGGTAAGTAATTATACCGATTACATATCACATATATGTAACTATCACTTTATGCATCAACTAATTGAATGTTTGCATAATCATTGGGTTGTTAACTCATTAACAAGTATGCAACATTATACATAGCACCCAACTGTACCTCTCTTTACATCGACCTTGGCTGTGGCACAACAAATCGATGCTCCAAGCTTAAGGCTGACCCATTAGTCAAGAAATAGTTTTAATATGGTTGGAGCTCATTCAACCGTTTAGTCGGGCTTGGATGTGTCCAACAACAAAACTAAGGATTGACCTCTGACTCCAACTATATTATTCATAAACTAATTCCATGGTTTGAACATG
>JAGFNQ010001671.1:357867-371495 GCA_024364735.1 Boesenbergia rotunda | reverse complement strand
GCTCAATGTACCCCAACATCTTTAACACAAACTGTGAGGCAGAAGTGTCTTCCTGCATCTAGAGGTGAAGAGGAGTCTGGAGACTTCGAACCTTTCGGATCTCGCCTGCTCTTCAAACAACTCATGAAGATGGAAGATGATGGTATAAGCATCCATATGCTCATGCTGCTTTTGCAGCTCAGGTACCATAGAGGCTAGCATGATGCAACTCGCATGTTCAGATTCCGGTCACATGTTTCTGATAGACCACTAACTGTCTGGAGTTGCACCTTCTGGAGGACGGTTGGGAAGTTGATCTTCAATGACATAAGCAAGCTTCTCTGCCTTGAGGACTACCTCAGGTTTCGAAGCCAGTCCATGAAGTTTGGCCCAGTTAGTTTATTAGTGTCCAAAATGGAACGTAATTCAGAGAAGACATGATCGAGTGATTAACCTAGAAATACAAATTGAGCTTATGTGAGAAGATGATAAAGAATGTATCAACATACATTAATAAAATCCTATTTATTTTTCAAATTGAATAACCCTTTTATCAATTCGGGAGATCGTAAGTCAATACTTAGTTCATGATCCATTGCAAAACCGAGTGTACTCAGTCGCTCAATGTACCCCAACATCTTTAACACAAACTGTGAGCAGAAGTGTCTTCCTGCATCCTTAAGGTGAAGAGGAGTCTGGAGATTTCGAACCTTTCGGATCTCGCCTGCTCTTCAAACAATTCATGAAGATGGAAATGATGGTATAAACATCCATATGCTCATGCTGCTTTTGCAGCTCAGGTACCATAGAGGCTAGCATGATGCAACTCGCATGTTCAGAATCGGTCACATGTTTCTGATAGACCACTAACTGGTCTGGAGTTGCACATTCTAGAGGACGGTTGGGAAGTTGATCTTCAATGACATAAGCAAGCTTCTCTGCCTTGAGGACTATCCTCAGGTTTCGAAGCCAGTCCATGAAGTTTGGACCAGTTAGTTTATTGGTGTCCAAAATGGAACGTAAATTCAGAGAAGACATAATCGAGTGATTAACCTAGAAATACAAATTGAGCTTATGTGAGAAGATGATAAAGAATGTATCAACATACATTAATAAAATCCTATTTATTTTCGAATTGAATAACCCTTTTTATCAATTCGGGAGATCGTAGGAACATCTCCAAATAGGTTGATATCCAACCATAGATAAGAACAACCATGGCTGTGGCCATCAAGTTATTCTTAACTATGAAGGTAAGTAATTATACCGATTACATATCACATATATGTAACTATCACTTTATGCTATCAACTAATTGAATGTTTGCATAAATCATTGGGTTGTTAACTCATTAACAAGTATGCAACATTATACATAGCACCCAACTGTACCTCTCTTTACATCGACCTTGGCTGTGGCACAACAAATCGATGCTCCAAGCTTAAGGCTGACCCATTAGTCAAGAAATAGTTTTAATATGGTTGGAGCTCATTCAACCGTTTAGTCGGGCTTGGATGTGTCCAACAACCAAAACTAAGGATTGACCTCTGACTCCAACTATATTATTCATAAACTAATTCCATGGTTTGAACATGTTGAGGTTCAAGCCGGGCATGAATGTGTCCATCAACCCAAACGAGAAACAAAACTCCGGTTCTAACAATATTAATGGAAGGTGTTAGCCTTAATATTTTGTAAGGGGTTTTGGGTCTCATCCTTTCTTTTCTAAGCACATTCATGACATATAATTATGTCATGACTAACGATTTCCTTAATAAAGTATGTATGTGACTTAATTTATCAAGTCTCATTAATTGAATTAGGAACCGGATTTCCTAATTCTAATTTCATACTTTATTCCTGGAATTGTTTTGGGAAACAATTTCCTAAATTGTCATAATCAATTTCGGAAATAATATGTTTAAGATTTTGATTTCTCTAAATCAAATCTTATTAAATTAAGAGAGAGATTCCCTTAATTCAATCACATATTATTTTCATGAAAATCTCATTTAAAAAAACTCTATAGGAAACCATTTTCCTAATTAATTTTGGAGACAACAATATGTAAGAGCATCACCTCTTAAATCAAATTTCCAAGATTTGATCACATATTCCATTCATGGATTAATTAATTACAACAAATTATTTTCTAAGGGTGGCTCCCCGAGGCTCAGATACCCAAAGAAAAGAAATTTGTCGTAAATCCAATTTGGTCCGCTCCCCGAGGCGTAACCAAATTAAACATGACAATTTTATTCAAAATAGGAAATTAAATTACAACAACTAACTTTAAATTGGACGGCTCCCCAAGGCTCAATCCAAAATAAAGAATTTTGTTAATAATTTAAAACCAATTCGAATTTAATTGTCAATTAATGATCCATAAATTTGTCTAGACTTTCTTGAAAGAAAGTGTCCAAAATTGCGAGATTTCATAATAGGTTTTCAGAATAATTGTAAGTTTCTGGTACAAAGAAAACTTACATATTTCCAAAATTGGAAAATTTCCAAAATAGGAAATTTCTAAAATTGGAAAGTTTCCTAAAATGGGAAGTTTTCACAATTATCATGAAATTTCAGAAACTAGGATATTTCAAAAATTTGCGAAATTTCATGAGGATTTCCAAACTTTGAAATTCCTAAATCTAAAATTTATCATAATTGGAAAGTTTCCATGATTGAAAAATTTTCCAAAATTGAGATCATGACAAAGTTTTCCGCAAAACAATTATATGATTATGTCGAACACTAACCGGCTCTGATACCACTGTTGGGACCGGGTGTATGTTGACATGGATACGGGTTTGTAATTTTTAAAAATAATTACGTACAGCGGAAGAATTATCATAAATAATTTCTCAAATTATTTTAACCACGTATCTAGCATGCAACCTTATGATGTGTGGACATAATGATAAATTAAAATTTTACAGAAAAGTAAATTAATTTACTTAGTACCTCGCGTAATTCGAAGAAAGGGACGAGATCCAACCGTAGCGTCCCTTGGAAGCTTCGCCTCTATTCGCGTCCACGCCGAGTTCTCTTCGGGATGACTTCGCAAAGCCACGAGTTTCGTGCCGACAAGAACTACTAGATTCTCCAAAGGCACAACTAGAATATCAAGAGAGAGATATGGAAACTAACCACCAAGTAACGGAATCAAGATTCCGTGAAGGGAGGAAGGAGACGCGACCCGATTCGTCTTGGTGGTGGCTCACAGCTAGGGAAGGTGGCGCCTCACGGCTAGGGAAGGTGGCGCCGGCCCTAGAGGGAGGAGAGAAGGCACCGGCCCTAGAGAGAGAAAGGGGCGCCGGCCCTAGAGAGAGAGGGAGAGAATAAGAGAGAGAGAGAGCTTGCTACTTGATCTCTTCATTGGAATTCAAGCCTTGCCATGGTTCCTTTATATAGTAGCCTCTCCATCGCCAAGTCTCCCTTTTAACGGAATAAATTTTCATAAGAAATTTATCCTATAAAATTTCTTATGAATTATTCCGTTATGCCAAGTTTTATTATAACTAAATTTATAATAAAAACAAACACATCTCTCCTTTTATTATGGAATAAAATTTACAAGAAATTTATTATATAAATTTTTCTTATCATGGAAAAATCAATTCATAATTGATTTTATAAAATAAAATTAACCAATCCATGGTTCATTTTAATTTTCATAAAAGAATAAATTTCTAAAAATTTCTTTATATAAATCTCTTTATATAAATTTCTTTATATAAATTTATTTATCCATAATTTTATAAAACAAATCGCGCTTGATTTATTTTATAATTTAAACCAAATAAATTGGTTTCCCTCCATGTGGTGGCCGGCCAAACCAAAGAGGGTGGGCACCCTCTTTGGCCGGCCAGACCAAGCCGCCTCCTCGCAAATTAAACTCATTTAATTCGCCCAATAAGCCTTCAAAAAACTTAGCCATTTTAAGCTTCCGATGCGCCTCTGATAAATTCAGATTCGACTTATTTCTCTTGATCGGAAAATTCAATTTTCAACTTATTTTAAATCCCTCGGATTACTCGTAGTGCATGTGACTAAATAGGCTTTCGATTTATATTGGCCGTCTATAATTAACCAATTATAGAACGATCATGAGTGGCACCTAGTAGTACATCATGATCCCCAATTAATCGAAAGATCAACGGTTGACCTCAGAAATAATTCTGAAACCCTTCAGCAGCTCTAATGAATCGTGCCTCATTCCGTTCACCTTCTTATACCCACTTGGTTCAGGACACGGTCTATGTGTGTCAGTCCCCACTAGGCTGACTACGTCACACCTAGCCCAAGTAATGTCTTTCTCGTCCAACGCATTCTAGTTACTCTCATGTTTCTGAGAGATTCATACTCTGAACATGTGATGCTCTGGTCAGAGGCTTCGAGTAACAATTCGACGATAGGCCTTGGGTATACATCTCCTCGCAAGGAGTGGTGAATCCTTTGTAGGTTGTTCAAACATCTTCGGGCACTTCGGCTTATACCCAACCATCCTGGGTCCACACCTCCTTGGAGATGCTTGCTTAAGATGATAAAGTATAAGTCTCCATGACCAAGATGACTTGAACACCGCAAGTCAAAGGAACATCGCACTTAAGCTGCGGTAAGAACTTCACTGACATGTCTATATATAGACTACCATATGAAGTTTTACAGCTAGTCACTCCAATGAACTAGTTCCCTTAACTAGCATTCATGTTTATCTCCAGACATCCCAATGTCACCAGCCAGTGAGAATCAGCTGATTAGAGAATAACCTATGCTAGTCTCAATAGAATTGATAGTGTCCGTATTTATCAATTCTTCGACTAGGGATATTTTCAATACGTCACAATTGCACATGTAGAGATAATCACTAGTTGTGATTCCATCACAAATTCTCTCATGCTGTGAATTGTATTGCGGACATTCAGTAGATGAGTTTAAGATCCCAATCAAATACACAAACATGTATACTCAAATAGTGAATTTTCATTTATTAAAATAAATGTTTACAATTATATGGCGATTGCCTTAGGACACTTCTCTCATATTACTAACAGCTCCCAGGCGCCTCATTACTCCCAGGCGCTCCATCATCCTAGGTGCCTGGGATGCTAGTTTTTATCCTTGAGTTGAGTTCGCTGGCTGGATCAAGTTTGACCACTTATGTGGCGCCTCTATTCGCTCTAGGGCGCCTGGATGAAGTGTATAAAAGAGGATTCGTGCCGTTCTTTCGTAACATCAACTCTCACATCTGTTTACTTATTCTTTCTGAAGAAAAAGTGCTAAAATGAAGCTCTAGGACAAAGGAGGCTCCAAGAGGAAGTGTGCGACCCTTCGGAGTTTCGGATTGGTCGGGATCGTCAATTCTATTCAGTTTGCTTTTATTTACAGGTTATATTTATTCTTCCGCTTTGTGCTTGTATTTAAACTGTAAGACTGGTTTCTCCACCTCCGAAAAACTTACGGAAAGGAGACCACCAGTGGACGGATGCTTCTCGTGATTTGGCCTTCGACGTACTGACCCAGGGGGTTGAAAACTAAGTAAAAAATCCCGCTTATTATTGATGTGTGTTTTTCTTATTTAATATTCCACTACGTACTAACACTCTGATAGCAAGAACGAACGGACGGACGACAAAGTTCCGATGAAAAGAATATGAGACGATATTCACCCCCTCTATCGATGCTATCGATCCAACAGTTGGTATCAAAGCAGGTGGCTGTGATCGGACTCGCCGCCGAATGAGCAAGAAGGTCAAGGATCGAGGGGGAGTCAAGGGTGAAAGAAGTATATTTTTATTATGTTTAATTTTAAATTTCATATAATCTATTTCATGTGCAGGGAGAGAGGACACTATAAAAACAAGTTCCCTACTCATAAGATTCAAACACCACCGGCGGCAATGGAGGTACTAGCGCTAGGAGTCCGAAGGAATAAAAGTCACATCAAATGGTTCAAGTGCCAAAAGCATGAACACTACAATAACCAGTGTCCAGATTGGAGAATAATCCGACCCACAATGCCAGAAAATGGTACGAAGGTAAAAGTGGTACAAAAATTTAATTTCTTCAAAAATATTTTTCAAATTCTTGCAATGTTACATAATTTTTCTAATAATTTAAATAATGATGATTTTTCTATCAAATTAGATTTTTTGCATGAGAAATTAGAAATATTACCTGATAGTGTAAAATCATTAAAATCAATTCTGAAATTTTTTCAATTAATGTTGCAATATAAAAAATTAATTTTGAAATTTTACCACATATGTTTTCAGATAATACTCAAACATCAATTAATAAATTTTCAGATAATCCAGATAATCCTGAAGATAATCGTAATAATTCATAAGATAATACTTTAATTAATAATTGACAAGATAATACTTTAATTAATATTTCTAATGATAATGCTCATCCCTTAATTAATGATAATTCAAATAATCTTGAAGATAATTATGGAACCATAATTAATAATTTACATAAAAATCAAACATTAATTAATAATAATTCAAATAATTCTGAAAGTAATAATGAAACCTTAATTAATAATTCTCAAGATAATTCTAATAACTTTGAAGATAATTATGAATCATTAATTAATTAATTATTCTACTTATTTTGAAAATAATGATACAACTTCAATTAGAAATTTTGAAAATTATTCTACTTATTTTGAAGATAATAATACAACTTTTATTAATTCTGAATATAACTCTGAAGATGAGGATGAATATGATTATGAAGATGAAGATGAAAATGAATTTATCAAAATTGAAGCTACAATTAAAAAGGCTTATAAGAACTCAAATAAAATATAAGTAGTAAATAAAATTGAAAATTTAATATCAAAAGAATAATAGATAAATCAGAATTTTTTAAATTAATAAAAATAATGTAATTAGACCCAAAACTATTATTTAATTCTTAAAAACTTAAATCTTAATTAATAATCAAAAATCTTAAATTCTAATTTAATCCTTAAAATCTTAAATTTTAATTAATTAATTAATTACAAATCTTAAATTCAAATTTAATTCATAAAAACTTAAATCATAATTAATCACAAATCTTAAATTATTATTTAATTCTTAAAATTCTTAAATCTTAATTAATAATCACAAATCATAAATTATTATTTAATTGTTAAAAACATAAATCTTAATTAATAATCACAAATCTCAAATTTTAATTTAAATCTTAAAAAGTTAATCTAAATTAATAATCGTAATTCTCAAATTCTAATTTAATTTTTAAAATTTAAAACCAATTTAATAAATTCTTAATTCAATTTTAATTGGAAAAGCAATCATGAAGAATATTATGAGAAAAAAAAACTGAATTACAAATCTATTTACAAAATAAGAAAATGCAGAATTTTATTATCAAAAAGAAAAAGGTCTAGAGTAACTAAATTGCTATTCAATTAATATTAATTGAAAATAGACCCCATCAACGGCACAAAAAATTTATTTGTCTTAATCGCAAGTGCACTATTATATCGTCAAATAATAAAAATATCGATCCACAGAGACTATTGATTAAGAACTAGTCAACTTCACAATGTAAGTTATCTAGACAATTTAAGGTTGTGAGAATGCAAGCAAGCACGAGAGAGAGAAGAGAGAGAGACAGAGAGATCAAATAAGTGCAAGATGTTCGAAATGGGAAGACTTGGTTTGGGGAAGTGATTCCATAATTTCAATTTTATCATAATCCTAGTTAATGTTATATGAAATTTTCATCTCCCTACCTCCATGTTATTGCTCTTGTAGGGATTCTAACTAAATACCGATACAGACCCATGAAGTTTTTAATAGTGTTTACCCCATTGGATATCAATGCTATTAAGTCTAAGTATCCTGGATGAGTTTTGATATGGTCAACCGAGTTAAGTTAGGTCCAGTAGGTATCTGATCCCTATGTCTAAGTGTGCAGAAACATAGGAGCATAGGAAGTCAAGCAGAAGATAAAACAGACGAGAAGGATGGAATGGGAAGAGAGTCGATTGGCTCGGTGCATCCAAGGGACACGGAGGTCTATGGAAGAGTACGCCGGTGGAGTGAGAAGGATGCACCCGATATCCGAGAGACAAGAAGCCTAGAAAAAGCATGCTCGAGGAGAAGGCCAGAGGAGGGTTTGGGTGAGCTCAACTCTGGATGGCTTAAGATCACCCAAGAAGACTCACTGGAAGACTAGTCAGCAAAGTGTTGACCAATGTCAACCTAGGTGCCCGAGTCAAACTTCGGTGCCTGTGAATGGGAGCACCCTCATTAACTCAAGATCCCGTGTTCTCGGGCATCTCAATCAACACAGGCACCCGAGAGATCAAATTTCATCTTGAAGTAGTCGTTCGTGACCATTACAATGAGGATAGCCATGGTGCCACATGTCAAGCCCCCATGTGCACTCGGGTGCCCGTGTAGGGCCACGTCAGCAACGGGATAGACTTTCACTGGGGCTTTAAATAGACCCCAAAGCTCAGTTACTTTTAACAATTCACTTGTAATTAATTTCTTCATAAGATTTCTCTATTTTCCTATAAATTCTAAATCTATAATGAGGCTTCTCTGCCCCAAGGAGTTAATCAGGAAATTGAGCTTTACTTTATCTTTGATTAGCATCCTTCCCAGCCAGTCGTCGGTGTTGGACCCCGACAGCCTACGTGAACACAGACGATTGACATCGACGCTGACGTCGACGTCAGTGTCACCGACGAATATTTTTTTAATTTAATATTTTAATTAAAATTTTAATAAATTTAATAAATAAATAAATTCAATTTAAAAATTAATAAAATTATCTAAACAAATTCTAAAGGGTAATACGATAAAATATTATATTATGTTATAGACTATTTCCTCTAAACAAATAAGATTTTATTTGATTACCTAAATTGAACCAAAAAACTTCAGGTTATGTTTTATTCCCCATTACCTTGGTTATGTGATTACTTGGTAATCACATAACTAAGGTTATATATGATAACTTGAACCAAACGCACCCTTAGAGTAATTATTTTTGACATTAGAACTTCATGAATCTCAGTACGCAGGAAAGAATAAGACAGACAACATCGCCCTAAGCACAAGAAAGATCCAACAAGAGGAGAAATCATCAGCTAATGAAGAAGAAACAGTGTATATGGTAAAAAAACTATCTAAATATTTTAAATCTAAAAAGTTTAATAATGTGCAAGGTAAGAGGCATTCCCCAAAGTAAAGGAAGATCAGCTGCTATAATTTCAAGTAAGAAGGGCACATCAAGGAGAACTACCCAAGGCTAAATGTAAAGAAGTCAAAACAAAAGAACCTGAAGGTCACATGGGACGAATCATCATCAGATGAGTCCGATCTCATGAACACACCGGACTAACACTGATGGCTACCTATCTGGATAAAAGCATCGATGAAAAGGGAGCCTCTGAATTCGAAAATGACCTGGTAAGTGAGGTATGTTTACTTCCACCCGATCAACTCTATTTTGGCATTAAGAAAATGACTAAATTGCTTTGTAAATTAAAATTTAAGAATGTAGATTTGAAAATGAATTTAGCATCTGCATGCCCAATATATATGTATGATAAACTGAAATTACAAAATAAGAACTTGAAGGCTCAAGTACAAAAAATTGAAAAAATCATGCATGTTCAAAATATTTTCAAAATTCAAAAGTCATATTTTTAGAGGATTAAATTCGTATTTACAGTATCACAAGGGTCAAATTGTAAAAATTTTAGAAGTTATATTCCATCTAAATTTTATATTAACCTTATTGGTAAGAATTTATTTTAGGTCCCAAAATCTATAGTAAATTGTTAGATTTTATTTAATACTTATTTGTCAATAGTTAATATTTTTTTGTGTGTTAATTAATGCTTTATTTGTCATTCTTTGAAAATTATTATTCGAATATGTAATTATCACAGAAAATTTAATTTTACATTTTTTGATAATAGAGTTCATTGTGAGTTATCCATAAAAAAAATCAAAATTTTCAGTAGTTAAATGGATTTTTAATGATTTTTAATTATTTTTCATTCAAAAATGTATTTTTTAATACTTAAAAATTAATTATTGTCAAATCACATTTTTTTTAATATCTATGAATTATCTTTTGAATGTTGAGAAAAATTTTCAAATTTATTTTAAGTCAAAATTCAATTTTAAAATTAATCTTTCAAAAAATATCAATTCAAAATTCAAAATTATTTTCTTATAGTTAGAAAATTTATTTTACTTTGGCAATTTTTTAAAAAGATGAGTCTACTTGATTTCTAACTTAGATAAAAATTTGAGTAATTTTTTACTAAGAATAAAATTTTTATTATTTTTTATACTAATCGGACTTTTAATTTTAAAAAATAATTTCTCCTCCATTTTGAAAAATTGGATTTTTAAAAGATTAATTATTACTTGTAACATGTTATCAAAATTTTTTGAAAATTTTATATGTTTAAATAATTTTCTATGAATTTTTTATTTTGTTTAAAAATTACATTTGCTTTTAAAAGTTACTTGGTCATTTACATTTGCTTTTAGTTTTTCCTTCAAACTTGGTCAAATTTTTGTAAGTATCTAGTTTAAACATTTCATATTAATGTTGATTTTACCCTTAACATGTTTTTTATGTGATCAAAGTGGGAGAAAATAAGATTAGGTTAAGAGGGAAACTTAATTTTTAATTTTTTTGAATTACATCGTCAAATATTAATTTCTGTCATTTTATATGTTGTTTAACCCTGACTTAACTCGGGTTGATGCACATCAAAAAGGGAGAGATTGTAAGTACCCCCGGTGAGTTTTGATGTGGTCGACCAAGTCAAGTTAGGTCCTATACGTATTTGATCTCTATGTCTAAGTGTGCAGGAACTTAGGAAAATAGGAAGTCGAGCGGAAGATGCAGCGAACAAGATGGATGACACGGGAAGGGAGCCGAAGTGGTTGGTGCATCCGAGGGACATGGAGGTCTAAGGAAGAGTACGCCAGTGGAGCAAGAAGGATGTACATGGCATCTGAAGGACAAGAAGCTAGTAGGAAATACACTCGAGGAGAAGTCCAGACAAGGGTTTGGTTGAGCCCAACTCTGGAAGGCTCGAGATCACCCAAGAAGACGCATCGGAAAACTAGTCAGCAAAGTGTTGATTAAAGTCAACCCGAGCACACGAGTCAAACTCGAGCGCCCATGAATAAGGGCACCCTCATTGTCAATCGCCCGTGTCTCTAGGCACCCCAATCAACATAGGCGCCCAAGAGGTCAATGTTCATCCAGAAATAGTTGTTCGAGAGCGTTGTAACGAGGACAATCCTAGAACCACATGTTAGGTGCCTGAGTGCACTCAAGCACTTATGTAGGGCCACGTCAGCAAATGGATGGACTTTCATTGGGGCTATAAATAGACCTCAGAGCTCAGTTACATTTAATAATTCACTTGTAACGAATTTTTTCATAAGCTTTCTCTATTTTCCTCTAAGTTCTAAATCTGTAAAGAGGCTTCTCCGTCGAAGGAGTTAATCAGGAGATTGAACTTTACTTTGCTTTGGATTAGCAACCTTCCATATTGCAAACCAAGTAAACTGTTTGTTCATCTTTTCTTTCTATTTGCTTTATTAATCTATTTATGTTATTTATGTGGTATTAACTTCTATCTTTGTTTAAGACGAACAAAAGATTATTTTTATTTTCAGGTGCAATTCACCTCCCTCTTGCTAATCGCTCAATCCCCAACATTAAGTAAAGAGGTTAGATAGAATGCTCGATTAAAAAAAAATACCCCTGTTACATAAGGGGTTCCCGGTTTTACAGTTTAGATTACGCAAGTCATTTCCTAATATTAAATTGATGAAAACCCATTCAACTCTAATTAGCTAATCCTTGTAGAGAATTGACTCATATTTCAAGGTGATACTCTAGAAAGCCTGATTAAAGGGACACTCTCAGTCACTATGTATCCCCCGGTCATAAATCTAAAGCACCTACTCTCTACATAGTGACCAATCCTTTGTTAGGATCTTACCGTGAAGCTAGATGGGGGGTGAATAGTTTTTTCTCGATTTTTCTACCAACAATGTTAGCGCGCAAGCGAAAACACAATGAAAATGAAAATAAAACTAACAACTAATAGAACACACCGATTTACGTGGTTCGGAGATGAAACTCCTACTCCACGACAGTCCGTAAGGTGGACAATCCCGATCCTTCGGTGGATGATTCCTCGGAGCACCTCCAGCTAGATCATGTCGCTTCTTGTGGGTGGAGAAACCTCACCACAAACCTTGGACAACCCTTGAGTACTGTAGGCTACTAACCAGCAATAACCAACCAAGTTTCGCTAAGATTCTCAGCCAAAACCAAGCTCCTTTAAATAGTGCTTAACGCTGAGAAGACCGCCACCAGTCGACTAGTCCATTACCAGTCGACTGGTCCCACATAGATTCGACCGTTACAGCTTAACGCCCGAATTTCCAAGTGCCATCAATTGACTGCTCCAGGAGCAGTTAACTGACCAATAGTCGACTGGTCCATTACCAGTTTACTGATCTTTCTGTGGTATACGCTAGTCGACTGCCCTGGCACCAGTCAACAGATCCACCTCTACACTTAAGGTTTCCCTTCCCCGAGTACACTTCTCTCAGCACTTGAACCCTAAGATTTCCCGAATACATTTCCCTCAGCACTCGACCCCTCACGACCTGGTTGACTCTTCATCTAGCAGCCCATTGCGCCCTCTTTGTCTTCGGCTCCCATCCCTCAGATGCGCACACAAGCCCTCGGCTTGCCTCCATGCCATCCTTCACGCATGCCTCAAAGTCTGCATCCCTCGGCTCATCGTTCCTGCTTCAGCAGCCTCGATCTGTTGCTTGCAAGCCCACTTCATCTTTGGCCCTCGTCCCTCAGATGTGCACACAAGCCCTTAGCCTACCTTCATGCCATCCTTCACGTACACCTCGAAGTCCGCTTCCCTCGGCTCAATAGCTCTGCTTTATCCATGGTCCCTCGGATGCGCACACAAGCCCACAGCATGCCTCCATGCCACCCTTCACCGTACCTGAAGACATCCAACCAAACCTATGTATATCCTGTAAACCTGCATACTCATATACACATATTAAATACAAGGGTGAACCTAACTTAAACCCTTTGCCCAAACATTAAAACACATGGTCACTACGGACCATAGATTGCCCCAACAATCTCTCCCCTTTTGATGTTTGGCAATACGTTTAAGTTAGGGAAAACAAATAGCAATAACAAAGCTAATAACCATGGACTTACGTTGCCAAGGCCTCACCTTGGACTTACACCGCCAAAGCAATGCAAACATGCATGGATCCTATCACAAGGGATCCCCCCACCTAACCTCCCCAAGAGATTAGGATTTATACCAAAATGAGTTTTTAAAGCCTCTCCAAGGCTCCCCTAATTAGACCTACAATGGTTTTTTAAGAATCTCTCCAAGGTTCCCCTTACGCCACCAAATGAGCAACAATGCTCCCTCTTAACCAAGGCTCCCCCTTGACCTAGGATTTCTTGCAAAGGGTGTTTGGTTTCCCACTTAAACCCAACACTTTCAAAGGCTTTTTAAGAACCTCTCCAAGGTTCCCCTTATGCCACCAAATGAGCAACAATGCTCCCCTTAACCTAGGCTCCCT
>JAGFNQ010001671.1:302689-330781 GCA_024364735.1 Boesenbergia rotunda | reverse complement strand
CAAATTTAAGCTTCCAATTTAAGCTTCCATAATTCCTACTTCCAAGTGCTACAAACTTCATTGCTTTCAAACTTTTCCATGGCACACTTTTTTTTTCACTTTTCTGTTTTTTTCTTTTTTTTTTCTGTTTTTTTTTCCGTGTGCCATTTCTTCTATTACAGATTTTTTTTTCAAGATTTACTTCACCTCCAATTCACAACTAAATTTCATTAAACCTTGATACCAAACTCCACTCCAATTGGCAATTTGACTTCAACTCAACATTGAAATGATTTTTTTTTCAAATGTTCCATCACACTATCCACTCCCCACACTTAATCTTTTGTCCGTCTCGGGCAAAATAACATCAAAGAACATCTCCAAACGAACAAGTCCCTAGAAGCATGGTTAGGAATAGGAAATAAGGAAAGAAAATAGGATGAACATGATTTTTGCCAAAAATTGACATGGAAAGGTAAA
Source organism: Boesenbergia rotunda (assembly GCA_024364735.1). NCBI lineage: Eukaryota > Viridiplantae > Streptophyta > Magnoliopsida > Zingiberales > Zingiberaceae > Boesenbergia > Boesenbergia rotunda. The sequence continues at coordinate 330,322 of JAGFNQ010001671.1, read as the reverse complement.
CAAATTTATTAGCCTCTATAGAAATGATCTAAACATTGAAATATGACTTTGAAAGAACCTAAGCAAGTTCTAGAGTACAATCACATGTATGTTCACAAAAATAAGGCTAACCCTCACTAGGTAAAAATAATTCATCTCAAGTCCTCAATCAAGAATCCATGGCCAAGTAGTACTCAAGCATCCAAGATTTCATCCATGAGCTCAAACCCTAAGTTTTAACAACCAAATTTAATTTGTTTTCAAAAGACTCTAAAATGCTATGAAAATAACCTAAAGGGATACATTTATTCCTATTAATCAAGGAAAAGTGCCAAAAGACATAAAATGGCATTTATATACCTATTTATTAATTCTACTCTATTCAAGCATTTATTAGCAAGAATTTATTTCAAAAGAAAATTCTACTTCTAGCAAGCATAAAGATGAAATAGGCATGAAAGAAAATGCAAGAAAAAGTAAACTCCCTTTTATTTCTGGCGGTCGGAGTCTATCAAGGAATAATCTCCATCTTGGTAGTGGAGGAGTAGGAGTAGCTAAAACAATTTCCTTCATTTGCTCAATTTTATTTTGCATCACTCCCCCACACTTATTCTTCACAATAAAATGTCCAGGTGGCCGAAGGTGATTTAAATACAATAGCCACTTCTGAGGTGGAGTGTTATAAGTTAAAGCAAGTTCATCCCTCCCTCTTTATTCTTTCTGAAAAATCTCCCAGGTGGTTGAAGACTGTCTAGATGTAGTACCCACTCAAGAAATCTCTGGGACCCTGCAAAACCATGTAAAACCTTCCTCAAGCGTGCAGGGTAAGATAAAAATGCAATATCATCAATCTCTACATAACATGTATCTAAAAATGCATCACATCCAATAAAGTCAATTTTGGGTACCTCAATGAATTTTTCACTAGCATATTCTATCAAAGATGTATCAAGAAATGTTCCACAGTCAATATAATCAAGCTCAGGTACCTCTAAAAGTTTTTCACATTCAATTTCAGCATAAGAAATAACCAGAGATTCTTCACAGTAAACAACTTCAATTTCAGGCTCTAAAAATTTTTCAAAATCAATTTTAGCATAATCTGTCTCAAGAATATCATAACAATGCATAAAATCAAGCTGGATACCTCTAAAGAATTTTCACAATTATTTTCACAAATGATGAATCAAGATATTTTCACATGCAAATCTAGACATCTCCCTGAAATATTCTAAGGAAAAGAAGAAATACTTACCTGATCTGGATGAGAAATGTCTATGGATCTACAAGAAATACCTCCATCTCGGGCTCAAAATCTGGTGAAAATCAACTGAATAGGTGATCCTTGGGTACTTGCTCCAATTTTGCAAGTCCCTACACTTCTGAAAGTGGTGGTGGTCCCTGGGGCTCTGTGCAATCCCCTACACCTATAGAATAATCTCCTGTGCATGCCTCCTGAGTAATCTCTGCAACAACATCATTAAAAAGAATAGGGCTATCAAAAATAATATCATCACAAAATACAAAACAAGAAAAATCAGGTGATCCTCCTCTGAAACCAACTCTCCTCTCACTATGTCAAAATACCTCATCAGCAACGCTGGTGCCTCAACAATCTCATCTGCAGTGTCTATGCTCAGAATAGAACGATTTCCCTTAGGGTCCTTCATGGCGTCAAAAATGCTAAACTGGACACTGTATCTCCCACCTCCATCGAAAGGGTGCCAGCATATACATCAATTTTGGTTCTTGCAGTCTTCAGAAAAGGCCTTCCGAGGATAAGTGGGGATCTACGTGCAAGGTACTCTCCCTCCATGTCTAGGATGTAGAAGTCCGCTGGGAAAATCAATTCTTTCACTTAACCAACACATCTTCAATACTCCTGCCGGGCGGGTCTGACTCCGGTCTGCTAACTGAATCATAATTCCAGTGGGCTGTAGAGGTCCAATGCCAAGCATCTGGAAGACTGTCCTGGGCATGACATTAATAGAAGCTCCTAAATCAAGCATGGCATCATGTAGCGTGGTGCTTCCATCTCACAAGATACAGTGAACATGCCAGGGTCTTCACATTTCTGAGGATAGCATGGATGAGTGATGAAACATTCTTCCCCATGCTGACCATTTCATTCTCCTTAAGCTTTCTCTTGTTAACACAAAGATCTTTCAAAAATTTCGCATATTTAGGAACCTGTTTAATCATTGTCAGCAAGGGTACATTAATTTCAACTTTACTAAAAAGTTTTACCAATTCGTTGTACTCTTTTGCTTTCTCCTCTTCCCTTGTCTTCTGGTTGGAGTTCTCCCATTTGGAAAAGGCAAAGGAATAGGAACTTCCTCCTCATGAACCAAAATGGGTGGGGCTGATTTTTTTGTTGCTGCCCTGTTTTCCGTAGCTGCTGTAGGAACTGTCTCGCCACTGTTTTGTGCTCGTTTTCCACCAAAATTGGAGGATTGCTAGATGAAGAAGTTGGGCACGAGCTAGGGGTGGTATCCACTGAAATTGGAGTGGTTTCGGCACTGATTTGGGCTGGAAACGAAGATCTGCCCTGTTTTCAGAAAAATCTGCTCTTGGGTCATTTGAGTTGATGCACCTTCCCACTCCTCAAATAAATTGCGCTAACATTTCCTCTAGGGTTAGGAACAGCTTGGGAAGGTAATAGGTCCGATCCTTGAGCTTTACTTTGATTTATATTACTAGCCATTTGCCCAATTTGTTTCTCAAGATATTGAGTGTGTTGTTGTTGTTGTTGTTGTTGTTGGAGCACTTGTTGTAGCATCTCCATCATTTGTTGTTGCTGTGGATCTCCTCCATTTGAGTTCCCATAGCCTCCTTGATTAGCATAGGTCCTTGATTGACCTTGATATGATGAGGAAGTAGGCTGAAATTGTTGGATTTGCTGGGATCTTTGGAAATGTGGTTGTTGGGCTTGTTGGGGCTGAAAACTTTGGTTCCAAGGCTGGAAATTTTGCTGTGGTTGTTGAACTTGTTGCTGTGGAGGTTGATATGACTGTGGATAACTCAAATTACCTTGAAATCCTTGTTGAAACCCTTGAAATGGCTGCTGAAATTGTTGTTGGAAAGGCTGATTTAGGGGCTGAATTTGCTGATTTTGTTGCTGTGATTGTAATGGTTGCTGCTGCCCTTGCTGAAACATTTGTTGGGGTTGCTGTGATTGATGTTGAGGTGGGCCTTGTTGGCAAAAGAATTCCCATAGTTCAAGTTTGGATGATCCCTCCACACGGGGTTGAAGTAGGCGAATATGGGTTGTTCCTAGCTTGAAATTGTCCCCTAACCAAAGCTGCTACTGACTCATCTTGTTGAAGGTTGGGACATAAATCTGAAGTGTGTTCCTTGCTAGAACAAATACCACATACACTCATCACCATTTGATTTGATTGTGGAGGTGTTGAAGGAATTGAATTTTTACTTGAAATCTGAAGACCCATTTGCTTAACAGCTGATGTGAGTTCTAACAATGCACTACTAATCTCCTTTTGATCATTAGAAACCCCTTGAACTTCATTAACCCCTCGAGTAGATAATGCCCTGCCTCCAAATTGTTGTGAGTTCTCAGCCATATTTGAAATAAGCTCCCTGGCTTGATATGGTGTCTTGTTAACTAAAGCCCCTCCAGCTGCTGCATCAATCAAAATCCTATCCATCTGTAATAATCCCTCATAAAAGTACTGGATGAGGAGCTGCTCACTAATCTGATGCTGGGGGCAACTGGAGCAAAGCTTGTTGAATCTTTCCCAGTAGTCATAGAGTGTCTCTCCCACTATCTGCTGAATGCCACAGATACTTTTTCTGATAATTGCTGTTCTGGAGGCTGGAAAATATTTTTCTAAGAAAGCCTTCTTCATGGAAATCCAACTAGACACATACCCAGTAGGTAAGTAATAAAACCAGTCCTTAGCTGCTCCAGTCAAAGAAAATGGAAAAGCCCTCAGTTTGATGTCTTCCTCTGAAATACCCTGAGGCTTCATAGTGGAGCAAACAACATGAAACTCATGCAAGTGTCTGTTTGGATCTTCTCCAGATAAACCTTGAAATTTAGGCAAAAGATGGATAAGTCCAGATCTGAGCTCAAAATCTCCACCCAGCTCTGGATAGGCAATGCTAGAATACTGGAATGAAGCATCTGGTGCTGCTAGTTCTTTCATGGTCTTCTGGTGGTCTGCCATCTGATCAACTGAATAAGTGGAAATAGACTGAGTAGGAATAATGCCAAAAGCCTCTGAAACACTGAGCTGGTTCCTCCTAGCTCTGAAAGTCCTCTCAATCTCAGGGTCAAAATCCTCTAGGTCACCACCTGTAGACCTGGTCATAAAAACAAGAACAAATCGCAGTACAAGTATATAGAAAGATGAAACAAATAGAATCAAATCAGATGATATAGCAGTAAATGCAAGAAAAATGGATCAAGAAAAATATGAAATGAGTACACAAGCAAAAATCAATCAACTCAACTAGTATGTTCCCCGGCAACGGCGCCAAAAATTTGATAGACCCAAAATGACTGTCACGAATGTGGGTCTCAAATTTAGATATTTATAAATGAAAGCTGGAAACCCTTTTTGCAATCAAAGAAGAAAAGCGTAGTAAAGGGGCCACAGGTCGTATTTTTTTTTCCAAGGGCTAGTTCAAGTTGTGTGAATCGTGCTCGAGTTTATGTGTCGTTAATGTTTTCTTGGGTTTCAATTAGAAATTGGGTTTTGGTTGCAATATGAAATGGCAATGCAATGAAAAAGGAAGGAAACTGACTCAATGAACTAAACAAAAGAAATGCAATTTGTGAACTTATCCAATGAGAATTTAGTCTACCTAGGCAGCTAAAACAAATTTGGACAAAACACAAGTTATACCGAATGCAGATCAAAGGCTAAACAATGAAGTAGCACAATATCTGAATTCACAATTGAAACTAGTGCAAGAATTCACTTGATGCAAGGGCAGGAATGAAACAAGTAATATGCAGAAAAATGAAACTGTTATGCCGGAAGCTAACTTTACATGAAGAAGCTGTAATTAACACTCCAAAAATGACACTGATACACTTCAGCTTGGAAAACAAAGCTAGCAATGAAGAAATTTGAAGGAGAGAATTAAGGAAATCAAGTCACAAACTGTTCATTTCAGACACAATTCCTAAATTAAACTAAACATGCAGGAATGCAGGAACTGTTGCAAGAAGTTCAACAAACAAATTGGACACCAAGCAATCATACGAACTGAAGTTGATGCACTAACCTAAAGATTAGAGAGCTTAAGTAGAACTCATGTTTACTTGATACAACTCAGAATTTATCAGCTGAAATTACAGAAAAGGAGCTAAACGTGCAAAATTTGGAAGAAGCAGAATTCCAAATGCAGAAATAAACTGCAGCTAATTGCAAATCAAACAAACATGCTCAAATTCCAGGATTCAGATCTAATGTTTAATGGAAGATAACAGAGAACTAATTGTCGCAGTTATCCAATTAAGATCTCACAAGAAGAAGTGATACACAGAAATAGAGACTTAAACGCAGCTAAAGTTGAAATGCAGGAAACGAATCTGATACGCAAGAATTTAAACAAGAAATTTAACTGAATTGTAACTATGGCTCACTAAACGAATTCCCTAACTGATTGTCTTGCAGGATTAAAGCCTAATTTGAGCTGGAGAAATTCAGAAATGAAAGTGAGAAAGCTGATACGCAACAGTTACAAAAAAAACTGCAGAAACCAATTCGAATTCAGAAATTGATCGAAGCTATAAACTGACTTGAATGCAATTATTCATTTAACAAACAACTTAGCTAACTAGATTGCAAGTTTGAAAAGCTATCAACTACAAGCAACGACCTAATAGAACTGATACAAACTTCAGAAATTACAGCAGATACGAAAAACAGATTTGAAGGACATTTGAAACTGAAATTACATCTGAAAACAGAAATTTACTAAGGAAATTAACTCTCAACCACTCTCTTGTCTCGAGATCACCTTGTTCGTCACGCAAGGGCAAGCCAAGAAACCTTAAACTCGCAAATCAGTGGAAGAATAGGCTCCAATTCAGATCTGCTCCCAGATTGCATCAGCTGGAAAATTCCCATTCGATCTCCTAGATCTCAATGTGAAAGGCTGTGATGATGATTTGGAAATCATCTGAGCTCATCCTAGGACCCCTACAAATGATTCAGATGGGAAGAAATGGACGCGGTTGAGATCTAGAAGCTCAAATTGCGGATCTGCCGAAACCCTCGCACAGCTCTGCATCCGACGCAATCTCGAGCTAAAATCGCTATGAAACTCTCTCCCAATGATCCCAATCTTGATTCAAGGAGCTGATCGAGTTGGCCACGCTTCTGATGGAAGAAATTTGGAAGAAAACGGTGATAAAATGAGAGAAAACGAGCTGAAGAACTGAGGAAGGAAAAATGAAGCTGAGCTGAGAAGACGCGACCCCGAGATCTGCCGAGGGAATTTCCGATTTAAACTTAACCCATTTAATTTGAACGGCTGAGATTAATCCCGCTTCATCCAACGGTGGATCCTCGTCCGAATTGATTCAAAATTTCCAGATCTTGATCAGAGGTCAGGATCATCCTCGGGGTAGCTCGGATCTGCCAGATCTATAGCGGATGGCTCAGATCAAGCTGATGTTTGAAATGGATGGTCTAGATCACTCTGATCGTGATCCAACGGCTAGATGATCTCAGATTAGGCTGAAACTTTCAGATCTTGATCTGATCACTTGATTAGACTTAAACCCAGCTCGGATTGATCAGAAGTTCTCAGATGGTCTAGATCTAACCGTTCTTGCATCGGACGGTCCAAATGAGTCGACGCTTGATTCCTTTGATCTGGTCCACTTTTGACTCAGCCTTGACCCAACATAACCTAGGTCATGATCCCTCCGAGCCTGCAAAAGTTGATCAAAAATTTAGTAGCAAAACAACTCGAAAATATCAAAATTTGCAATTAAGTCCAAAAAGAGTATAAATCCTAGAATCTAGAGTAAATCCACAATTATACAAGTAAAATATGGATCAAATACGGATTTAAGCATATGAAATGATCAACAAAATGACACTTATCATAAACATAACTTAAACACTTTGCCCAAACATCAAAACACATGGTCACTCCGGACCATAGATTGCCCCAACAATCTCCCCCTTTTTGATGTTTGGTAATACGTTGAAGTTAGGAAAAACAAATAGCAATAACAAATCTAATTACCATGGACTTACGTTGACAAGACCTCACTTTGGACTTACAACGCCAATGCAATGCAATCATGCATGGATCCTGTCACAAGGCATCCCCCCACCTTACCTCCCCAAGAGTTTAGGACAATTACCAAAATGAGATTTTCAAAACCTCTCCAAGGCTCCCCCTAAATTGGACTTACAATGACTTTTTAAGAACCTCTCCAAGGTTCCCCTTACGCCACCAAATGAGCAACAATGCTTCCGCTTAGCCTAGGCTCCCCATTGACATAGGATTTCTTGCAAAGGCGTGTTTGGTTTCACACTTAAACCCAACACTTTCAAAGGCTTTTTAAGAACTTTTCCAAGGATCCCCTTACTCCACCAAATGAGCAACAATAGTTAGTAGGAGCCCTAGAGCCAATTATGTGATGATTGACTAGAGGCATTTTGAATCATATTCTATCATTAATAAAGGCATGTTTGGTTATTATACTTACTTTGTATTATGTGCCGAATAACTAAGTATAATAATGTCCTTGTGTAGTAGGTTCTTATCTACATTATATCGATTGGTTGAATCGATAGTGAGATAATCTAGAGAACATTACACTAAATTATTCCTAGTCAAGCATTAATATTCAGGGACAATATTGATGCATGGAGACTAGCATGTAGGTCAACTGATGACTTGAGCTCACAAGTCATGGATTTGTGATATCAAGTTGACACATGGGTATACATTGGAGAATGCGTATTGAATGACCCGCCATGAGAAAGTTTCATAGATTGTCATATGAGTGTCATAGACTTTCTCATGTGACTATTGGTATGAATAGTCCTTGGACCTGAAGTCACTATGGTTCCCTACATAAGGAGTTATGTACTTTGGTATCGTCAAACGTCACCCGTAACAGGGTGGACTATAAAGGCGATCACTGGGTATGTAATGAATTATGCGGAGGGATGTGAGTGATGTAGATGGGATCTATCCCTCTCATATGACGGGAGTGATATCTGTGGGCCTCTTGATCGAGTAGGACTACTGAAACGCATGGCCATGCTCAAATGAGTCAATATGAGATATTGAGCTCATTTGTTTGAGTGAGTCTACTCGGGGATCAAGAAACACAAGATTGATTGAGAATGACACGGTCTATGCCTCATTGGTCAATCTAGATATCAAGGATAGAAGGACAAGGTCATACACTATCATAGTCACGGAGGTTTAGTCGGATCTCGACTTTTCTTGTTACTTGGGTAGCAATGATGCATTGCTAGATGCCACTCATTGTTTATGTGTCTAAAGTGTTTAGGCGCATTGCCAACGTCACGAGAACCTATTGGGTCACACACAAAGGACATAATACTTTGGGAAGGTTGATCGGCAGATCTGAGCCCGAGTTGGGAACTCGGGAGATCTGAGCTCGAGTTGGGAACTCGGGAGACCTAAGCCCGAGTTGGGAACTTGGGAGGTCAATTCGGGGGACTCGAGTTGGGAGCTCGGCGGGCCGAGTCGGAGCTCGGCGGGTCGAGTCGGAGCTCGGCAGACTGGGTCGGAGCTCGGCAGACTGGGTCGGGAGCTCGCCACTCGGGAGACTTGGTCAGGAGACCAAGTCGGAAGCCTGAGAGGCCCGGTCGGAGTTGCATGGAGGAAAGAGAAAAAGTCTCTTTTCATTGGATGAAAAGATTCTTTTCTTGCATGGGAAAGAATGAAGAGCCACATAAAAAGATGTGCTCTTTATTGGGAAGCCAAAGAGACACAAACCTCTTCATATTCATGGAATGATTATAAAAGAGGGTCTTGTGACTTTGGATGACCTCTCCTTCTTCGAGCCTTAGCTTTTCCCCTTCCCTTCCTCTCTTCTTCCTCTCCTCCACTCATGGCCGAAACCTTATTGTAAGGTTCTTGGTATTTTTCGAGCTACCTCAAGTTGCTAGCACAACTAAGGTAGCTCTCCCGAAGTTGAGAGATTGTGTTCGTGTGGATACGAATAGAGGCACGGATGCTTGAATGTGCAAGAGATCCGGCGCATCTTGCACTAGCGGGATAACCGAAGGGCACGCTTCAAAGGTATAAACAGTAGATAAATCTATTAGATAGATAGCTTTGTACGGGTTTTCTTTCGCATGGATCGCTCGTGGATTCTTGTTTCCGCTGCGTTTTTATTGTTTTGTGCCGGGAGAACCCAACAGCAATGCTCCCCCTTAACCTAGGCTCCCCCTTGACCTAGGATTTCTTGCAAACGCGTGCTTGGTTTCCCACTTAAATCCAACACTTATCCTCCTTTGCCATACATCGAAAAGGCTTCAATAATTCTCTCTTATTGGATGTTTTAATCTCTAATGACCATAAACACAGTGTACTAATCTCCCATAAAATTACATAATTATTTGACATCATTTGACACCTTTTGACTACTGAAAAACCATTTCAGGCCATATCAGTCGACTGCCCCTTGGACCGGTCGACTGGCACCCTGAAAAACCCAATTTCAGCATTTCTAACCCAAATTGAGAAATGCACCAGAAATCCCACAAATCTTCAATAATTCTGAAATTTTACGGAGATGTTTGTGGTACCCATATCTACATGGGAAAAATACATTCACACATGTATCTATCGTCATTCCCATGATTGACAGAAAACCCAAAATTAGCTAAATGGTTCAATTGAACCTTGACCTAAAGTCCTAGTTTTGACCTCCTATTGATGAGATTTCCCATACCAATCCACAATGCATCCTAGCATTGATTTATATAACATCTACACATCAAAAACCAATTCCCATGCTTTATAACCTCAATGTCATATTTTCACGCACGAAACTCAAACCAATGTGCCATCTCCATAGAATTGAGACTCCAAATCCGTCTCCAACTCCGTTGGCACACTTCATGACCCATCTAGACTTCCGAGAGGAATCCTCCCAAGATCCATAAACCATGGGTCCCAACTTGGCTCCTAGAGCTTCCCCTTAGCCTTAGTCACCTTCCTAGGTGACTCAACAAACGCTAGAACATATCGGTGTACCTCCGGTGACTTTTGGTCAACAACCCTAACCTTGTTATCCTTGGACCACTTGTCCTTAGTTAAGACTTTCTTCTTGCTTTTAAATGACACCCCCTTGTCATTTTTGGACTTCCCCTCATTGCTATAGTTATATGCTACCCTAGCATATTTCTTTTCATTGGCATCGGAGAACTTTGATCGGTATCCTAACCCTAATCTATCCTTGCTGGATTTTTGACTACCCAACATCATACCTAAACCCTTAGATTCAATAGTGAATTTATCTAGGGTCTTTTCTAATTTCTCAAGCTTTTCCCTTAAAACTTGATTTTCCCTTGCTAGGTTCTTAAACCTAGAATCAACATGTTCACCTTGGACATTCCTAGACCTACCCATCCAAGACATGTGTCTCCTCTTCTTGGGGTTAATACCTTCGACCATAGGTCTAATGGTCTTGGATTTATCATGATGCATGATTTTCTTAGGGTTTTGATCTGCAATATTAACCCTACTCCTATCATGATATTTAAATCCAAAGTTAAGCATGGGTAAATAATTGACCTTATTACTAACATGCATGGAGGAATTTGAATTAAATCTAAAGTTAGAGATTACCTCCCTTACCCTTGTAGCTCCCCCTAGATGTGAGCTTTTCTTCTTCTCCTTCTTTTTCAATTTTCTCAAATGCTCTAATTTCTTATATTCTCCTTTTCTTGAGCATTTGGTGTGGTAATATCCTAGCTCACCACATGTGAAGCACCTTATATGCTTCTTATCCTTCTTTGCTCCATCCCTACAACTCATGTTATTTTTTTTCAAACTATTTGAATTGAGTTTAGGGTTTACTCCTTTTTCTTTCCCAATGGACACTTGTCCTTGTAGTGTCCCTTTTGATTGCACCCAAAGCAAATTACATGATCCTTTGACTTTACTTTGATGGAGGTGGGAGCTTCTTCTTGCTTCGGTGTTGAGGATAGTTTCTCCTCCACCTTAATCCTTGAAGTGGAGACTTCTTCTATTTCTTTCTCACTTGAGGATATGGATGATTCAACTCTCTCCTCCTCTTCGAATGTTGAACTTGACTCAACTTCTGATTGGTCCTTCTCCTTCTCTTGGACCAATGACACCTTTTCCTTGGACTCTTCTTCTCCTTGTCCTTGTGTCAAATTTTCATGTAGCGCAATCACCTTTCTCCATAGCTCATATACATTCTTATATTCTTCTACATTTGACACAATATATGAAGGTAATAAATTTATTACAATTCTAGTTACCTCCTTATCCGCCTCAGCTTCCTCCGTTTGATCCTTGGTCCAATATTGAGGTCGAAGGTGTTTTCCTTTCTTGTCCGTTGGAGCTTCAAATGGAAAATCCAATGCAGTCCAATGATCCTAATCCATTTGGAACCACATCTCCTACCACTTCCTCAAATATTCAAAGTCATCTCGATCGTATGGAGGTGGGATCTGAATATCTCATCCTAGCGGACCTTCTGATTCTAACTTCCTCTAGCTCTTTTTGCTCTCCCGACGATTAATCCGTAGATGAGTGAGCCTCGGTCTAATACCACTTGTTAGGATCTTACCGTGTAGCTAGAGGGGGGGGGGGTGAATAGTTTTTTCTCAATGATAGCGCACAAGCTGAAGCACCATGAAAATGAAAACAAAACTAACAACTAATAGAATACTTATGTGGTTCGGAGATGAAACTCCTACTCCACGGCAGTTCGTAAGGTGGACGTTCCTGATCCTTCGGTGGATGATTCCCCGGAGCACCTCCTACTAGCTCTTGTCACTTCTTGTGGGTGGAGAAACCTCACCACAAACCTTGGACAACCCTTGAGCACTGTAGGCTATTAACCAGCTTTAACCAAGCAATTATTGCCAAGACTCTTAGCCAAAACCAAGCTCCTTTAAATAGTGCTTAGGGCTGAGAAGACCGCCACCAGTCGACTGGTCCATTACCAGTCGACCGGTCCCACTTAGATTCGACCGTTACATCTTAACATTCGAAGTTCCAAGTGCCATCAATCGACTGCTCCAGAGGCAGTTGACTGACCACCAGTCAACTGGTCAGTTACCAGTCGACTGATCTTTCTGTGGTATACGCCAGTCGACTGCCCTGGCACCAGTCAACTGATCCATCTCTACACATAAGGATTCCCTTCCTCGAGTACACTTCTCTCTGCACTCGAACCCTAGGATTTTGTGAGTACATTTCCCTCAACACTCGACCCCTCACGAGCTGGTTGACTCTTAATCCAGTAGCCTCGATCTATTGCCTTCGCGACCTGTTTGTCTTCGGCTCCCGTCCCTGAGATGCGCAGACAAGCCCCTGCTTGCCTCCATGCCATCCTTCACACATGCCTCGAAGTCCGCGTCCCTCGGCTCATCGTTCCTGCTCCAGCAGCCACGATCTGTTGCCTTCAAGCCCTCTTCGTCGCCCTCATCCCTCAGATGTGCACAGAAGCCGTCGGCCTGCATTCATGTCATCCTTCACGTACGCCTCGAAGTTCGCTTCCCTTGGCTCATCGTCCTTGCTTTATCCATGGTCCCTTGGATGGCCGCACAAGCCCACGGCTTGCCTCCATGCCACCCTTTACCGTATCTGAAGACATCCAACCAAGCCTATGTGTATCCTACAAACCTGCATACTCACATACACATATTAAATACAAGGGTGGACCTAACTTAAACCCTTTGCCTAAACATAAAAACATATGGTTACTCCGGACCATAGATTGCCCCAACATCCTTCGTATCAATTCAATTAAACATAACATATGTGTAATCATTCACCACACACATATTTAATAATACAAGAATAAGGCACAAACATTTCATAGCTTAGGGAAATAGGCAAATTCATAGACACTACATCATCATCACATCAAAATTACTCCCTACATCCTAGAATCCAGAGAATCTACTCCATAACAAGTTAATTACAACCCAATGATAAGGAAATAAACATTCTTACAAACCAAATGAAGAATAGAGAGGATGAAATGCTTAGCAAGATATCTGGCATCTTGGGATGAAATTGTCGCTTGGATTTTGGACAGAAAGATTAAATTGGTCGTAGATGGTGGATAGATAGTTAAAGACTCCTTGGAAATAGACCTTGGGGGTACCCTTGAAAGGAAACCTCACTCCCCCCAATAGGGGATCTAACTCCCCTTTTATATGGCTTCACACGGGCCCGGCAGGACGCCACATAATCATGCCAATGGGGCACGACCGTGGCATGACAAGTGGTCTGAAGGAGAGCCAAGACCATGCCAAGGGAATGGCTAAGCCATGGAAGAGGAGACATAGTCATGCCTCTAGGGCATGTCCTGCCCATGGGAACTAGGAGTAAAAATCCATGGTCGTGCTTGGGAGGCATGGTCGTGGCATGATTCCCTTTGTAAGAGAGGCATGGCCTTGCCGTGGAACTCACTGTGCATTAGCCCTGATTCCTGGAACCCACGATCGTGCCTATGAGGCATGACCTTTCTTGTTTCTAAGACTTTGGAAGACATGACCGTGCTTGTGAGACATGACCATATTGTTGGTGCAAGAAGCACCTAAGTCAAACTTATGTTTTGATAATGGCAAAGGGTTCAAAAGTTAAGGTGTTATTGTAATCTAACAAGCTTACTAAGTGTGCAGGAAAAGTCCTAGGTACACTAGGCAAGAAGTCCTAGCAAAGGGCTGGGCAAGAAGTCCTGGTCAAGGACTGGGCAAGAATACCTGACCGGAAGTTGGGCAAAGAAGTCCTGGTCAAGCAAGAAGTCCTAGCAATGGGCTGGGCACCGAAGACCTGACCGGAAGTTGGGCAAGAACTCCTGGTCGCGGACTGGGCACGAAGACCTGGTCAGGTGGATTAGGCAAAAGTCCAACCGGAGGAGCCGGTTGGCAAAAGGTAAACTCTCCTGAGAGGAGTAGTTGAGGACGCGTTCTCCGTACGAGGGAACAGTAGGTGTCGGTTCGACCTAGGGTTCCATTTGGGAAACCCAAAGTCAGAACCAAGATAGCTTAGGCTGTAAATAATGACTAACATGTTTGCTTCTTTTTGTGTTGGAACTAACCTTGGTTGCAGGGATCGAAGGACTAGTTTTCTGCAGCTGCTGCGCCTAAACGGAGTGAGGCGCCCGTATGGATACTGGTGTGACGACCCGCCTTCTCTACCACTAACTTAAGGCGGACGTCACTTTCACTTTTACTTAACTTTACCTTATTCTTAGCCTTAGGTTATAACTACTGGACTTCCTTTAACTTGCTATGAAATATTTTTTTTTCTTCCTTTTCTCTTTTTTTTTCCAAAAAAAACAAAACAACTTTCATTTTATTTGCTTTACAAGGATTTGACCCCTAGACCTCTTCGTTGTAAGACTGAAGCACTATCCAGCTGCTCTATACCACTTCTTTTCAATGGTACGAGTCGACTGGTAAATAGCCAGTCAACTGGTGTATCGAACAGAAGGTTCTGTTCGATATCGCAGTCGACTGGTTCTGAACCAGTCGACTGGTTCTGAACCAGTCGACTGGCATGCATGAAAACTTACATTTCAGACCTGTAAACCTTCTCCATCGATCCATAAAACATATACCTTCAAGCCATACAAAGACATAACTCCATTTCTATACTCTATACTAGTTTTCTAAACATTTTAGCAATCCAAAACAACCTCATAAACTTGAAATTAGGACTTTTGCGGAAGTAAATAAGCTATCAAAATATGTGTGAACTTTAGACTAGAGTTTGTACCCAACTTGGAGTCTATGCAAAGTTTAAACAAAGTCATTCATTCTACCACTTCAAAACACCAAAACACGTGTTCTACAAGACTTAGCCCAATGATCTCTTCCACGGTTCCACCGCCACTGAACATCAAAGCAAGTCCCTTCGCCTCCTCAACTTATGCTTTTTCTTTACCTTTATCTGCAATAGAAGGAAAATGCAACTAATAAGCGATTTGCTTAGTAAGTAAATCCTAACTCACAAATCCAAACGATAAGGTATAAACATGCTCTTTTCAAATAATGCTTGCTTCAAAACACATGCACTTTGAAATACTTACACATGGAAACTTTCATATACTTATCATGCTCAATCATGTTGGTGCAGAATGCACCCAAGTCAAACCTGTGTTTTGATAATGGCAACATAGGTCAAAAGTTAAGTCTTTATTATTTTTCTAACAAGTTAATCTAGTGTGCAGAGAAAGCCCTAGCGAAGGACTGCTAGGCACTGGCGAAGGAATGCCAGGGAAATAAGCCCTAGCGAAGGATTGCTAGGCATCAGACGAAGGACAGCCTGGGACTGAAGCCCTAGCGAAGGACTGCTAGGCAACTGGCGAAGGACTGCCAGTTTACAAGACCTGACAAAGGACCGTCAGGCAAAAGTCCAATCAGAGGAACGGTTGGCATCAGGTAATTTCTCGCGAGAGGAGTAGGTGAGGACTCGTTCCCCGTCGAGGGAACAGTAGGCGTCGGTTCGACCTAGGGCTCCATTTTGGAGACCAAAGTCAGAACCAAGACAGCTAAGGCTGTATAAATTGATGCTTTATTTTGTTTTCGGACTAACTCTGGATGCAGGACCAAAGGAACGTGTGTCTGTAGCTCAGAGAGCCTCAAAGGAGTGAGGCAGCAGCTGAGTAGGGCGCCCTGAGTGTCCAGGGCGCCTCCAAGGTGAACAAGAAACAAGTAAGGCAAAAAGGAGTTCGGCTAACCACTGGCCGAGGCGCCCTATGCATCCAGGGCGCCCTCAGCAGCCAGGGCGCCCTGAGCGCCCAGGGCGCCCTCAGGTGCCAAGGCGCTTCGCGCTATGCTAGCGAGGCCGATCAACTCTATCCAGCCGAGAAGATCGCGTCAATCAAGGCGCCCTCAGCGACCAGGGCGCCCCAGAGGTCAAACCTCATCCCTATTCAGGTGGGATAAAGCTTAACCGAGCGGAGTGCGGATCGGCTGACACGTGGCAGGGCGCCCCCGACGTCCAGGGCACCCTTGGTGCTATAAATAGCACCCCTCGACCTCAAGCTTCAAAAATCAATTCTTTCCACGCCTTAAAACTCTTCTGCTCTCGCGCCTTGCTCCGGAATCCTTCCAACTCGAGCCGACGACGTCATGCTGCCCCGAAATATTCTATCTACTCCAGACGTCGGTAAAAAGATTTTTTTTGTTTATTGTACTTAATTTGTAATCTTTGTAAACAATTTTGCGCTTAATATAGAATTGCCCAAAGTAAACGGTCAACGACCGTGGGCCTTGGAGTAGGAGTCGACACAGGCTCCGAACCAAGTAAATCGACTGTGTCTCTGTGTTTTTTTTATTATTTCAGCTGCGTACCTACTCTTACTCAAATCCAAAAGTTTACCGATATTCACCCCCCCCCCCCTCTATCAGTTTTCTCGATCCAACAAGTGGTATCAGAGCAAGTCTTTTAGAAACTTCATGCACTTAGAACACTATTGCCTTTACAAGTATTAGTACTTTTCAAAACATTATACTTTGAAAAATAAAAGTACTTTTTGAAGATTATGAGTACTTTTAAACATAATATTTTGAGAAAAATTTAATGTTATTTTGAAAACATAATAATTTGCTTGACTAGATTTCTTTTCCAGTCTGAGACAATCCTAGGAACCCTTGTTCACTACAAGGACATTTTCCTAAGTGTCCTGAAAATTCTCAAGATTCAAGCAAATATTACTTTTAAAGGTATTTCAAAAATGATTTACTAAACCATATTTTTAAAGGCAAATTACTTGTATTTTCAAAAGAATTTTGAAAACTTAATGTATTAAAACATATTATTTTGAAATGTTCAATAATTCATTTAATTTAACCTCCCCCTAAATTTGATATAGTCCTCGGAAGCTTGTTGACCACAAGTATTCTTCCTCTAAGTCTTTAGGGTTTAGTTCAGATCAAAGGAATTTATCTAACAATTTCAAAACAAATAATTACCAAAAAAATTTCAGAAATTCTTCTTTTGACTCAAACTTCCCCTAAATTTGACACATCCTGTGTTTTATCTAAGTTCCTTAAGGGACTTCAGTGTTGACCAGGTTTGACTATGAGGACTAGGGTTGACTATTTTGACCAAGTTAATGACTAAATCAGACCAAGCCCTAGATTCTCTTTAAAGTAAGTCTATTGTGATATTTAACATGAAATTCAATATTTTAAAAAAAACTGTTAGAGTTGAAAAAGTAGGGTACAGTAAACAGAGTTAAAAAAATGGAGATAATTTTGAATACCTTTTGAAAACATTTTTTTTTATTTGAAAGGATAGTGATTCATGCTTTTAGGTCCTAGATGTCTCACCCAGTTCTACGTGATCAAGCATGTTAACCTTATGGGTTGTGTGAGACAAATATTTTAATAAATGATTGACAATAATTAAATTGAATTTTGAGTATAATTAATTGAGAATAATTAAGTTGAATTTGAGAATAATTAAGAGTAATTAAGTTGAATTTTGAGAATGATTAGTTGAGAATAATTAAGTTGAATTTTATTTTGAATTTGATTGAATTTAAATTGATTTAATTGAATTTAATTTCTGCAATATACCATGCTTAGACTTAGGCTAGCTTAAGGACTAAACAAACTTAGCTGAAATTTGACAACATAGTATTGGGTGGAGATGAGATGATAGTACGTTAGGGAAGCCAATTTGGCGGAACTAGCCGAAGCTACCGATCCAAGACCCAAACTAGTTAGACCAGAAATTTTTCAAAGAATTTTTGAAAATGAAATTTCATTAAAAGACTTTGTCAAGGAAAGGGTGGATGATCCCATAAGGCTACGGCCAAAGAAGGCCTAGTGCCTCGCCAAGACCTGGAAGCCAATTTTTGAACTTCAAATTCAAATTTTTTTGTCAAATTCGAATCTAACACAAAATTTCAGTTATTTGTAGATTTAATTAAGTTGTTAAAATTAATTGTTTTCAAAACTAATTAAGTTGTTAAAATTAATTGTTTTCAAAATTAATTAAGTTGTTAAAATTAATTGTTTTCAAAATTAATTAAGTTGTTAAAAATTAATTGTTTTCAAAATTAATTAAGTTTTTAAAAAATTAATTATTTTCAAAATAATCTTAACTATCAAAACCTGTCTTACAAAACCTATAAGGTTAACTGATTGAAAACCCTAGATTTGGGTGAGACAGTAAAATTAAGACTCAATTATGATTCCTTTAATACCTGTGTTACAGTAAAACTCTATATTTCAAACCACGGTCAACATAGCCAAACTACGGTCAATATAGTCAAACCATAATCAATATAGACAAACCATGGCCAATATAGACAAACCATGGTCAATATAGTCAAACCAGGTCAAATGCACTTCCATAGAGTCAAAAGCTAGTCCTTAGGGCGCCCAAACCCGTGAGGGCGCCCCAAGGCTGGTCAAAAAGCTCCTCTGCCACTGCACGCTGACCAGGGCGCCCTCGAGCTTCAGGGCGCCTTCGTATACCCCTACATTGGTCAAAAGCTGCCAAAAGGCAGCTGCACCTCTGTTTAGGGCGCCCTCGTCAGGCGGGGCACCCTCCCACAGTCCTTCAACTGCAGAAAGCTGCCGAAAAGTGATCACAGGCCTAGTCAAGGTGCCCTCATCGTTCAGAGCGCCCTCACCAGTCAGGGCGCCCTCCCGAGAAAGGGCGCCCGAAACTGCCTATAAAAAGGGGCTCCCTTCCCCTTCTTCTCTTCACACCCAAAACACTTCTCCTCCTCAACTTTTTACCTTCCAAGAGATCTTGCAACCTTCTCAAGCTCTCAAGCCCTCATCTTCAACAATGCCTCCCCGAGCAAACCGGTATATGTTATTTTTTTGTTAATTTCTTTTCAATTTTTCATTAAATGCATACTTTCTTTAAGTATACATTCTTTCTCTTAGAAGACGCCGACCTAACCAGGCAGAACCCGGTACTCAACCTAGTCCTGATCCTAGGATTCCCAATTTGGAATTGTGTAACAATTTTGCTCGTACCACCTATAAACCTATCAAAACGAGCTACTTGAATAGACTATTCTTCACCCAATCCTGTCCCCTAGCTATGAACGTCATAAACCACTACCAACTGGACAATCTCATATTCTGCACCCACCCAATCAATCCTTCCTTATGTGCAGAATTTTACAATAATATCATTAGACAGGATAATCTCATGTTCTCCACCATGGTTCAAGGTGTAACGACCCGGAAAATTCTCTTAATATTTTCTTAAAATATTAAGCATGTTTAAATAATTTTCCAAGGGACCTAGAAATATTAAGGAGAAGTTAGGCCTAGAAAATCCATATTTTCTCATTTAAATTGAGAAAACTAAGTACCAATGAGCTTTAAATGGGCTCTAAAAATGGGTATTAATTAGGTAAAATTAATATAAATTAGCTAAAATCAATATAAATATAAAAGAATTTTATTTAGGAATATTGGAATAATTATGGGTGATTTTAGGGGGATTTTCGGAATTTAGGAAATAAAAATAATAAAATAAATGAAATAAAAATAAAATAAAAATAAAGGTGCATGAGCCAAGGATTGAACCTTGGACCTCTTGTACAACCATGTAAGCCTTAACCAACTCATCTAGCAAGGGATTTCTATGAGGAAATAAGTGGATATAAGTTAAGATTAAGAAGAAGATGAAGAGTCATGGAGAGACTCTTCATTTACCTCTTTAATGGATGATAAATAGGGGGGTTTGGGAGTTTCATTCTCTCTTCTTTCAATTGCATTTCCTCCTCTCTTCCTCCCTTATTCTAGCCGACCACTCCTAGAGGGTTTTCCCCTTGGAAAAGCTTCCACCAAGGTCCCATCTCCTAGATCTAAAGTCTCTTCCAAGGATACAAGGACAAGGGTGTTCAAGGGTCCAAAGATCTTATCATTTTCTTCTCTTCCAAGGTTCGAAAAATCAAGAAACCCAAGGTAAGACTCCCTCACCTGTGGTATAATAGTTCCCTATGATTTCCATGATTTTTAGCATGATATATTGGTTAGTTTTTGAATTTGATGTTGAAAGGAAGAAAAACTAAGAATCTTAAGTTTAAGGGTTTCGGCCACCATGATTTACAGGTCTATAATTATGCTAAAAAAATCATGATAATGTTATTTAATGTTCCCTTATGATGTGTAGAGGTTATGTATAATTTTTGGGAATTTTTGGAGTACCCTAGGACACCCTAGGGGTTTCGGCCAACATGAAAGAAACAAAACTAAGAACCTTAAGTTTAAGGGTTTCGGCCACCATGATTTACAGGTCTATAATTATGCTAAAAATCATGATAATGTTATTTAATGTTCCCTTATGATGTGTAGAGGTTAAGTATAATTTTTGGGAATTTTTGGAGTACCTAGGACACCCTAGGGTTTTGGCCAACATGAAAGAAACAAAACTAAGAACCCTAAGTTTAAGGGTTTCATCCACCATGATTTACAGGTCTATAATTATGCCAAAAATCTTGATAATGTCATTTAAATGTTTCCTTATGATGTGTAGAGGTTAAGTATAATTTTTGGGAATTTTTGGACTACCCTAGGATACCCTAGGGTTTCGGCCAACATGAAGGAACCTAAGCAAGCACCCTAGGACACCCTAGGGTTTCGGCCGCCATGTTTAAGGGTCTAAAATGATGATAAAAATCCCAATCATGATGTTTAATGTACTCTCATGATGTCTAGAGGTTTAATACAATTTTTGGGAATTTTTGGGGTACCCTAGAGACCCCATATGTTTCGGCCAACCTCAAGGACCCAAGGGTTAGGGTTGAGCCTTTAACTTCAAGTATATGTTTATGTGTTGCCATGATAAGTATGATAAGTATATGTTCAGGATATGAATGATGCCATGATAAGAATGATAGGGTTATGATCACGATAAAAATGATGCTATGATATGTTAGGTTCATGATATGAATGATGTCATGTTAAGTATGTTATGTTTATGTTTAAGAATGAGGATGATGCCATGTTTAAGGATGAAAATGATGCCATGTTAAGAATGAAAATGATGCCATGTCTAAGAATGAAAGTGAAGAATGAAGTTAAGGTTCATGCCTTTAAGGCATAATGATGATGTTAAGTATGATGAATGAATGAATATGCTATGAATGATGATGAATGAAAGATGATGCTTATGTCTTTAAGGCATAAATATGCTAAAATGGCACGGTCGATGGTCGACGGTACGACGGTCGTGAGGACCGGTAAATGGGACGGTAGACGGGCCGAGCCGTAACAAGTTATGCTATGTTAAAGATGCATGAATGCCATATGAATGATGACACATGAAAAGTATTTTACTTTATGTATGGGCTTGTACCGGACCGAAGTATGGGTCCAAGGGATGGGCACCTTAAGAACGCCCCGGTTTTGGACTACCGAAGCTGTCCACGGTTCTGGCCCTACCGGAGTTGGGCAACAGGGATGGGCACCTTAAGAACGCCTCGGTTTGGGGACTACCGACTATGCTGTCCTTACCCTAGTAGGTTGGGGCTCGCGACCTCAGACTTGCTAGGGATGCGCACTAGATGTATGTATGTGGTACAAGCCGGGGACCCCAAATGATGTTATGATGATTATGTTTAAGCATTTAAAAGTATGTTTTAAAAGTTAAGCATCCCTTATGTATATGCATTCCACTCATGCATCCATTCATGTTATGCATTATGCTATGTTGATAAGATTTTATGCTTATGTTTCATGTTAAAAAGTATGCATGAGAATGAATGATCTATGCCATGATTATGTTAGGAAGAGGTTCATATGCTATGATAGGTTTTATGCCATGAATTATGCCATGCTTAGAATGTTCACTATGTTTATGAATTATGCCATGCTTAGAATGTCTATGATGTGTATGTTTATGCCATGAATTATGCCATGCTTAGAATGTTCACTATGTTTATGATCTATGCCATGAATTATGTTCACTATGTTTATGAATTATGCCATGCTTAGAATGTCTATGATGTTTATGTTTATGCCATGAATTGTGCCATGCTTAGAATGTTTATGATGTTTATGTTTATGCCATGTATCATGCCATGCTTAGAATGTTACTATGATTATGTTCATGCCATGCTATGTATACGACAAGTGACGTAAGATGTTATGTTCTAAGTAGAGCACCAAGTATGTTAATGTTTTATGTGCTCATTATGAGATAATGAATGATGAATGGTTTCGTGAGTAGGAAAGAGTCTTACTAAGCCTGTGTGCTTATAGTCTTATTTCCTTATACCGCAGATCATTCAAGGGGACAATGAAGGAAGCAGCAGGAGGGCAAGAACGCATGTGTGTCGTAGTGACTTGGCCCAGGAAACTATATGTTTACTTATATGTTCGAATAATAACTTATGGAACCTTATGATATGATGTTATGTGAGACATGATATGATGCTTAAGTTCAAAGTTAATATGCTAAGGTTCCCATGTCAATAAGTTATGAATGGTAACAGGGTATGTATAAGTTAAGTTATTCCGCTGCCTTATGATGTCTACATGCCCTAAGCATGTTAACGTAACGCCGCTTAGGAAAAAAAAAAGCGGGCGTTACAGGTTGGTATCAGAGCAGTAACCATCTCACTACACACACATCAAGCCCTCTTCCTGCAGCTTCCAAGTAAGTACCTCTTTACGTATCTTATAGAAGGAAGATGTTTTATGATTTTAAGGTATGCCAGTATGAATGATATTTATGATGAAAAGTACGTTACGATATGTAACGGCGAATGATACTTTATCTTATTTATTAAATATTTAGAATAATATTGGTGTAGAAAAAAAACTATAATTTATGATACTAAGTATAATCTATAATATAGTCATATGTAGAAAATTATCTGATAGCCTACCCACAGGAGATTATAACACTCTCACCTATGTTAGCATATAGCATTAGTTCCATGATATTAATATTAATATAATTAATGGTATCGGTCATACGGTGTAACTTAGGTAGGGACGCATAGGGTAGGGTTCTAATTATGTTAACACTTATTACAGGTTATGGGTCACTGATATCTTAGATATAATATATAGTCACTGATATCTTAGATATAATATATAAGACTACGTTGAGTTATTTTATGGCAATATAACAAGGAGGATCTCACCTATTCTATAATAATCATACACTAATCTAATTCATAACTCGGGCTGATAACTAATATTTCGGAAGCATACTATTAATAGGTTTACCCATAATTAAAATAAGTATATAATTATGATATATGCATATAATTATATCATGGAGTTAATAATGACATTAGCCAATTATATGTCGAGGAGATAAGCAAAACTTCGATATATACAGTGATGCTTCCAAGCTAGGACTTGGAGCTGTACTTAGGCAGAGTGGTAAGGTCATTGCTTACGCCTCTAGGCAACTCAAGGAAAATGAGCAGAACTACCCCACTCACGATCTGGAATTGGCTGCGGTGGTTTCGCTCTTAAGATATGGAGGCATTATCTATATGGAGTGCGGTGTAAGATTTATACAGACCGCCAGAGTCTGCGATATTTCTTCACTCAAAAAGACCTGAACATGAGGCAACGCCGATGGCTTGAGTTGTTGAAGGATTATGACTGCGAGATCTTCTACCATCCAGGGAAGGCAAACAAAGTGGCCGATGCACTCAGCCGGAAGTCAAGTGCCACCTTGATGTCTATATCTAGACTACCCCAACCACTCGAAAGAGAAATGGTTAATTTTGGGGTCGAGGTCATCACCGGACGACTTTGCACCATGACCATACCCCCCACGCTGTTTGAGGACATAGTGGAAAAACAAGATGGGGACCTGAGTCTTCAGAAAATAAAATAGGAGATCTTAGAAGGAAAAGGCGATGGTTTTCATGTCGCCGAAGGGGGAGTACTCTACCTTAGGGATCATCTATGTATCCCTAATGATCTGGAGCTTCGGAGGAAAATGCCGACGGAAGCTCACGAAACCCCTTATTCAATGCATCTAGGATCCACCAAGAGGTATCAGGATCGGAAGGAGAGGTTCTGGTGGTCTGGAATGAAGAGGGATGTGGCTCAGTATGTTAGTACTTGCATGACTCGCCAGCAAGTAAAAGCAGAACATCAGCGACCCGAGAGAGTTCTGCAGCCACTCCCGATTCCGGAGTGGAAATGGGAAGACATCTCTATGGACTTCATTTTAGGGCTTCCCAGGACTACAAATGGATATGATGCAATATGGGTGATTGTGGACAGGCTGACAAAGTCTGCTCACTTCTTAGCGATCAAGATGACTTACTCGATTGAGCAACTGGCTCGATTATATACAACGGAGGTTATCGATAGCACCACCCGGGCTATACAGACTATTCAACAACGGATAGAGACTGCTCAGAGCCAGCAGAAGAGTTATGACGATGTCCGGCGTAGACCACTGGAATTTAATGCTGGAGATTGGGTATTTCTCAAAGTGGCTCCTATGAAGGGAGTGACCAGATTTGGGAAGAAAGGAAAATTAAGTCCGCGCTATGTGGGGTCGTACCTGATTCTGAAAAGAGTCGGTAAGGTGGCATATGAGCTGGAGCTGCCTCCAGAGATGTCAGCTATCCATAACGTATTCCATGTGTCCCTGCTGAAAAAGTGTATCCCAAACATGGACCAAGTGATCGAGCCACAGACGGTGCAAGTGCAAGAGGACCTAAGCTCTGAGAGCAGACCCATCCAGATTTTGGACAGGGAAATCAAGAAGCTGAGGAGTAAGGAAGTGCCCTTAGTCAAGGTCCTATGGCAAAGTCAACGGTTCGAAGAAGCTACCTGGGAGCGCGAGGACGAGATGAGGCGCAAGTACCCGGAGTTATTCTAAGTTCGAGGACGAACTTTCACGAGGTATGGGGGATTGTAACGACCCAGAAAATTCTCTTAATATTTTCTTAAAATATTAAGCATGTTTAAATAATTTTCCAAGGGACCTAGAAATATTAAGGAGAACTTAGGCCTAGAAAATCCATGTTTTCTCATTTAAATTGAGAAAACTAAGTACCAATGAGCTTTAAATGGGCTCCAAAAATGGGTATTAATTAGGTAAAATTAATATAAATTAGATAAAATCAATATAAATATAAAAGAATTTTATTTAGGAATATTGGCATAATTATGGGTGATTTTAGGGGGATTTTCAGAATTTAGGAAATAAAAATAATAAAATAAATGAAATAAAAATAAAATAAAAATAAAGGTGCATGAGCCAAGGATTGAACCTTGGACCTCTTGTACAACCATGTAAGCCTTAACCAACTCACCTAGCAAGGGATTTATATGAAGAAATGAAGTGGATATAAGTTAAGATTAAGAAGAAGATGAAGAGTCATGGAGAGACTCTTCATTTACCTCTTTAATGGATGATAAATAGGGGGGTTTGGGAGTTTCATTCTCTCTTCTTTCAATTGCATTTCATCCTATCTTCCTCCATCATTCTAGCCGACCACTCCTAGAGGGTTTTCCCCTTGGAAAAGCTTCCACCAAGGTCCCATCTCCTAGATCTAAAGTCTCTTCCAAGGATACAAGGACAAGGGTGTTCAAGGGTCCAAAGATCTTACCATTTTCTTCTCTTCCAAGGTTCAAAAAATCAAGAAACCCAAGGTAAGACTCCCTCACCTGTGGTATAATAGTTCCCTATGATTTCAATGATTTTTAGCATGATATATTGGTTAGTTTTTGGATTTGATGTTGAAAGGAAGAAAAACTAAGAATCTTAAGTTTAAGGGTTTCGGCCACCAAGATTTACAGGTCTATAATTATGCTAAAAAATAATGATAATGTTATTTAATGTTACCTTATGATGTGTAGAGTTAATGTATAATTTTTGGGAATTTTTGGAGTACCCTAGGACACCCTAGGGGTTTCGGCCAACATGAAAGAAACAAAACTAAGAACCTTAAGTTTAAGGGTTTCGGCCACCATGATTTACAGGTCTATAATTATGATAAAAATCATGATAATGATATTTAATATTTCCTTATGATGTGTAGAGGTTAAGTATAATTTTTGGGAATTTTTGGAGTACTCTAGGACACCCTAGGGTTTCGGCCAACATGAAAGAAACAAAACTAAGAACCCTAAGTTTAAGGGTTTCGGCCACCATGATTTACAGGTCTATAATTATGCCAAAAATCTTGATAATGTCATTTAAATGATCCCTTATGATGTGTTGAGGTTAAGTATAATTTTTGGGAATTTTTGGACTACCCTAGGATACCCTAGGGTTTCGGCCAACATGAAGGAACCTAAGCAAGCACCATAGGACACCCTAGGGTTTCGGCCGCCATGTTTAAGGGTCTAAAATGATGATAAAAATCCCAATCATGATGTTTAATGTACTCTCATGATGTCTAGAGGTTTAATACAATTTTTGGGAATTTTTGGGGTACCCTAGAGACCCCATATGTTTCGGCCAACCTCAAGGACCCAAGGGTTAGGGTTGAGCCTTTAACTTCAAGTATATGTTTATGTGTTGCCATGATAAGTATGAAAAGTTTATGTTCAGGATATGAATGATGCCATGATAAGAATGATAGGGTTATGATCACGATAAAAATGATGCTATGATATGTTAGGTTCATGATATGAATGATGCCATGTTAAGTATGTTATGTTTATGTTTAAGAATGAGGATGATGCCATGTTTAAGAATGAAAATGATGCCATGTTTAAGAATGAAAATGATGCCATGTTAAGAATGAAAATGATGCCATGTCTAAGAATGAAAGTGAAGAATGAAGTTAAGGTTCATGACTTTAAGGCATAATGATGATGTTAAGTATGATGAATGAATGAATATGCTATGAATGATGATGAATGAAAGGTGATGCTTATGTCTTTAAGGCATAAATATGCTAAAACGGCACGGTCGATGGTCGACGGTACGACGATCGTGAGGACCGGTAAATGGGCCGGTAGACGGGCCGAGCCGTAACAGGTTATGCTATGTTAAAGATGCCATGAATGCCATATGAATGATGACACATGAAAAGTATTTTACTTTATGTATGGGCTTGTACCGGACCGAAGTGTGGGTCCAAGGGATGGGCACCTTAAGAATGCCCCGGTTTTGGACTACCGAAGCTGTCAACGGTTCTGGCCCTACCGGAGCTGGGCAACAGGGATGGGCACCTTAAGAACGCCTCGGTTTGGGGACTACCGACTATGCTGTCCTTACCCTAGTAGGTTGGGGCTCGCGACCTCGGACTTGCTAGGGATGCGCACTATGATGTATGTATGTGGTACAAGCCAGGGACCCCAAATGATGTTATGATGATTATGTTTAAGCATTTAAAAGTATGTTTTAAAAGTTAAGCATCCCTTATGTATATGCATTCCACTATGCATCCATTCATGTTATGCATTATGCTATGTTGATAAGATTTTATGCTTATGTTTCATGTTAAGAAGTATGCATGAGAATGAATGATCTATGCCATGATTA
>JAGFNQ010001671.1:148071-302664 GCA_024364735.1 Boesenbergia rotunda | reverse complement strand
AGTCTTACTAAGCCTGTGTGCTTATAGTCTTATTTCCTTATACCGCAGATCATTCAAGGGGATAATGAAGGAAGCAGCAGGAGGGCAAGAACGCATGTGTGACGTAGTGACTTGGCCCAGGAACTATATGTTTACTTATGTGTTTGAATAATGACTTATGGAACCTTATGATATGATGTTATGTGAGACATGATAGGATGCTTAAGTTCAAAGTTAATATGCTAAGGTTCCCATGTCAATAAGTTAAGAATGGTAACAAGGCATGTATGAGTTAAGTTATTCCGCTGCCTTATGATGTCTACATGCCCTAAGCATGTTAACGTAACGCCGCTTAGGAAAAAAAAAACAGGCGTTACAGGTTGGTATCAGAGCAGTAACCATCTCACTACACACACATCTAGCCCTCTTCCTGCCGCTTCCAAGTAAGTACCTCTTTACAAATCTTATAGTAAGATGTTTTATGATTTAGGATATGCAAGTATGAACGATAGTTATGATTAGGATATGCAAGTATGAACGATATGCAAGTATGAACGATAGTTAGGATGAAAGGTACCTTAAGATATGTAACGATGAACGATATTTTTATCTTCTTTTAGGAATTAGATGCTTAGAATAAAATAGGGGTAGAAAAGAACTGATATTGATCATACTTGTCTTCGGTGAAGAAAAACATGGCTAGAAGACAGAGTAACCGACTTAACGAGGCAGCCCCACCGCCTGATCTGGTGCAAAAGGTAACCCAACTTCAGCGCCAAGTCACCGAGTAGCAGCAGACTATTAACACCTTGATGAACCAACAGGAAAATTCTACTACTCCACCAGTGAACCAGACTGCTATACCTGTGGCACCTACGGTTACGCACACTCCTCTGCCGGGCTCGACCACTGTGGCACGACAGGAGGCTTACTTGATCCAATGGTTAAGGCTGAAACCGGAAAATTTTTCCGGTGCTGGCGAACCTTGGGACGCCCAGGCATGGTTCAAGACGATGGAAAGTACCCTGGAGCTGCTGGACTGGCCTGAGTATGAGAAGATCAAGTGTGCGTCATTCTGCCTGACTGGGGATGCTAGAATGTGGTGGGAAAGGGTCAAGGCCAAGTGACCGGTGGACCAGATGGCGTGGTCCGATTTCGAATCAGAGTTCTTTGAAGAATTCTTCAATATGCGTGTCACAAACAGACACTACGACGAGTTCACGGAATTCCGACAGGGCAACCTCTCGGTCAATGAAGCCGTGAAGAAGTTTAATCGCCTGGCTCGTCTATGCCCGGAGCTGGTCCGCACTGAGAAAGAAAGGGTCTGTCTTATGTTGAAGTTGTTACGGCCCGAAATAGCCCTGAACGTGGCCGGCGGAGTTAACAGGTCGTAGACCACCGAGGAGCTGTTTAGTAGTGCTCTACTCACCAAGCATTACTTCAACAATATCAATCAGCAAAGGAAGGCATTCAATGAGAGAGATCAGAAACCTCAGGGTACCAACGCTAATGGGAAGGGAAATCAGGGTGGTAAACGGCAGCCAGGGGACGACCCCCAAGGGGGCCCAGCAAATAAACAGTCCAGGTTTCCCCTATGTGCTACATGTGGGAAAATGCATCCCGGGGAATGCCGCAAAGGTACGAACTGGTGTTTCACTTGCGGGGTGGAAGGGCACATAGCCCCTTACTGTCCTACCAAGAACCAGGCACCTCCCCAACAGCTTGTTCCGTACCGGGGTGCACCAGCGAAACTACATTATATGCAAGCCGAACTGGAAGGTACCCTGATGAGCCAAGGGAGATTGGAGGCCGCACCAACTATGGCGGATGCCAGGGTTTTCTCTATTGCTAAGGAGGGTGCCGCGAATGCTGCAACGGTTGTCACAGGTCAGATACTTATTTACAGTCAGTACGCTACTGCATTATTTGATACTGGGGCAACACACTCGTTCGTCTCTATGTCCTACACTAAGAAGATAGATAAGTCTCCACAAGTTTTAGACTGTAAGTTCTTGACAACCCTGCCTTCGGGAGAAATAGGGACATCCACTCCCGTGCTGCGTGCTGTGCCAGTCGGAATCGCAGGAAGAGAACTCTACGGCGATCTGATAGTACTCGACATGCAGGATTATGATGTTATAATGGGAAGGAACTTTCTGAGCAAATACGACGCTTCTGTCGAGTGCCGTAAACGAAAGGTGATCTTTCAACTTGAGGCAGATTCTATGTTCGAATTTATCGGAGAGCCGAGGAAAAGAACCGGGGAATTTTTATCGACTCTCAAAGCACAGAAGGTGATAGATAAGGGATACACTGGATTCTAGCACATGTGGTTGACGTAAGTCAAACCAAGGACCAGAAGCTAGAAGACGTTAGGGTTGTAGGTAATTATCCAGAGGTATTCCCAAATGAATTACCAGGATTAGCTCCTAATAGAGAAGTGGAATTCGAGATCGAATTGGTTTCTGGTACTAACCCGTTCCCCAAGGCACCTTACCGTATGGCAAGGTCAACGGTTTGAGGAATTCACCTGGGAACATGAGGACGCGCTGAGACGCAGGTACCCGGAGATATTCTAAGTTCGAGGACGAACTTTCACGAGGTATGGGGGATTGTAACGACCCGAAAAATTCTCTTAATATTTTCTTAAAATATTAAGCATGTCTAAATATTTTTCCAAGGGACCTAGAAATATTAAGGAGAACTTTGGCCTAGAAAATCCATGTTTTCTCATTTAAATTGAGAAAACTAAGTACCAATGAGCTTTAAATGGGCTCCAAAAATGGGTATTAATTAGGTAAAAATTAATATAAATTAGGTAAAATTAATATAAATATAAAAGAATTTTATTTAGGAATATTGGCATAATTATGGGTGATTTTAGGGGGATTTTTGGAATTCAAAAAAATAAAAATAATAAAATAAATGAAATAAAAATAAAATAAAAATAAAGGTGCATGAGCCAAGGATTGAACCTTGGACCACTTGTACAACCATGTATGCACTAACCAACTCACCTAACAAGGTATTGTTAGGATGGAATGAAGTGGATATTAGTTAAGGCATAGAAGAAGATGAAGAGTCATGGAGAGACTCTTCATTTGCCTCCTTAATGGGCTATTAAAGGGGGGTTTTGGGAGTTACCTCTTCTTCCCATCACTTGCATTTCGAAACCTCTCCCTTCCCTCATCCTAGCCGAATACCCAAGGAGGGGTTCTCCCTTGGAAAAGCTCCACAAGAGGTCTTATCTCCAAGATCTAAGAGTTTTCCCAAGGATACAAGGACAAGGAGGCAAGGATCCAAAGCTTTTACAATCTTCTTCTTCTTCCAAGGTTCAAAAAATCAAGAAACTCAAGGTAAGACTCCCTCACCTGTGGTATAATAGTTCCCTATGATTTTTATGATTTTTAGTATGATATATAGTGGTTGGTTTTCGAATTGGATGTTGAAAGGAAAGAAAACTGAGACCCTCATGTTTAAGGGTTTTGGCCACCATGATTTACAGGTCTATAATTATGCTAAAAATCAAGATAATGTTATTTAATGTTCCCTTATGATGTGTAGAGGTTAAGAATAATTTTTGTGAATTTTTTGAGTACCCTAGGACACCCTAGGGTTTCGGCCAACATGAAAGAAACAAAACTAAGAACCCTCATGTTTAAGGGTTTCGGCCACAATGATTTACAGGTCTATAATTATGCTAAAAATCATGATAATGTTATTTAATGTTCCCTTATGATGTGTAGATGTTAAGTATAATTTTTGGGAATTTTTGGAGTACCCTAGCACACCCTAGGGTTTCGGCCAACATGAAAGAAACAAAACTAAGAACCCTAAGTTTAAGGGTTTCGGCCACCATGATTTACAGGTCTATAATTTTATAAAAATCATGATAATGTTATTTAATGTTCACTTATGATGTGTAGAGGTTAAGAATAATTTTTGGGAATTTTTGGAGTACCCTAGGACACCCTAGGGTTTCGGCCAACATGAAAGAAACAAAACTAAGAACCCTCATGTTTAAGGGTTTTTCCCACCATGATTTACAGGTCTATAATTATTATAAAAATCATGATAATGTTATTTAATATTACTTTATGATGTGTAGAGGTTAATTATGATTTTTGGGAATTTTTGGAGTACCCTAGGACACCCTAGGGTTTCGGCCAACATGAAAGAAACAAAACTAAGGACCCTAAGTTTAAGGGTTTTGGCCACCATGATTTACAGGTCTATAATTATGCCAAAAATCATGATAATGTTATTTAATGTTCCCTTATGATGTGTAGAGGTTAAGTATAATTTTTGGGAATTTTTGGAGTATCCTAGGACAACCTAGGGTTTCGGCCAACATGAAAGAAACAAAACTAAGAACCCTGAGTTTAAGGGTTTCGGTCACCATGATTTAAAGGTCTATAATTAAGAAAAAAATCTTGATAATGTTAATTTATGTTCCCTTATGATGAGTGGAGGTTAAGTATAAATTCTGGGAATTTTTGGATTACCCTAGAGACCCCATATGTTTCGGCCAACCTCAAGGGCCCAAGGGTTAGGGTTGAGCCTTTAACTTCAAGTATATGTTTATGTGTTTCCATGATAAGTATGATAAGTATATGTTCAGGATATGAATGATGCCATGATAAGAATGATAGGGTTATGATCACGATAAAAATGATGCTATGATATTTTAGGTTCATGATATGAATGATGCCATGTTAAGTATGTTATGTTTATGTTTAAGAATGAGGATGATGCCATGTTTAAGAATGAAAATGATGCCATGTTAAGTATGTTATGTTTATGTTTAAGAATGAAAATGATGCCATGTTTAAGAATGAAAATGATGCCATGTTAAGAATGAAGATGATGCCTTGTCTAAAAAAAATGAAAGTGAAGAATGAAGTTAAGGTTCATGCATGCCTTTAAGGCATAATGATGATGTTAAGTATGATGAATGAATGAATATGCTATGAATGATGATGAATGAAAGATGATGCTTATGTCTTTAAGGCATAAATATGCTAAGACGGCACGGTCGATGGTCGACGGTACGACGGTCGTGAGGACCGGTAAATGGGCCGGTAGACGGGCCGAGCCGTAACAAGTTATGCTATGTTAAAGATGCCATGAATGCCATATGAATGATGAAGCATGAAAAGTATTTTACTTTATGTATGGGCTTGTACCGGACCGAAGTATGGGTCCAAGGGATGGGCACCTTAAGAACGCCCCGGTTTTGGACTACCGTAGCTGTCCACGATTCTGGCACTACCGGAGCTGTGCAACAGGGATGGGCACCTTAATAACATCTCGGTTCGGGGACTACCGACTATGTTGTCCTTACCCTAGTAGGTTGGGGCTCGCGACCTCGGACTTGCTAGGGATACGCGCAATGATGTATGTATGTGGTACAAGCCGGGGACCCCAAATGATGTTATGATGATTATGTTTAAGCAATGAAAAGTATGTTTTAAAAGTTAAGCATCCTTATGTATATGCATTCCACTCATGCATCCATTCATGTTATGCATTATGCTATGTTGATAAGATTTTATGCTTACGTTTCATGTTAAGAAGTATGCATGAGAATGAATGAATTATGCCATGCTTAGAATGTTCACTATGTTTATGATTTATGCCATGAATTATGCCATGCTTAGAATGTTCACTATGTTTACGATATGCCATGAATTATGCCATGCTTAGAATGTTCACTATGTTTATGATTCATGCCATGAATTATGCCATGCTTAGAATGGTCACTATGTTTACGGTATGCCATGAATTATGCCATGCTTAGAATGTTCACTATGTTTATGAATTGTGCCATGAGAATGAATGAATTATGTCATGCTTAGAATGTCTATGATGTTTATGTTTATGTCATGTATCATGTCATGCTTAGAATGTTACTATGTTTATGTTCATGCCATGCTATGTATACGATAAGTGATGCAAGATGTTATGTTCTAAGTAGAGCACCAAGTATGTTAATGTTTTATGTGCTCATTATGAGATGATGAATGATGGATGGTTTTGTGAGTAGGAAAGAGTCTTACTAAGCCTGTGTGCTTATAGTCTTATTTCCTTATACCGCAGATCATTCAAGGGGATAATGAAGGAAGCAACAGGAGGGCAAGAACGCATGTGTGACGTAGTGACTTGGCCCAGGAACTATATGTTTACTTATGTGTTTGAATAATGACTTATGGAACCTTATGATATGATGTTATGTGAGACATGATAGGATGCTTAAGTTCAAAGTTAATATGCTAAGGTTCCCATGTCAATAAGTTAAGAATGGTAACAGGGCATGTATGAGTTAAGTTATTCCGCTGCCTTATGATGTCTACATGCCCTAAGCATGTTAACGTAACGCCGCTTAGGAAAAAAAAAGCGGGCGTTACAGGTTGGTATCAGAGCAGTAACCATCTCACTACACACACATCTAGCCCTCTTCCTGCCGCTTCCAAGTAAGTACCTCTTTACAAATCTTATAGTAAGATGTTTTATGATTTAGGATATGCAAGTATGAACGATAGTTATGATTAGGATATGCAAGTATGAACGATATGCAAGTATGAACGATAGTTATGATGAAAGGTACCTTAAGATATGTAACGATGAACGATATTTTTATCTTCTTTTAGGAATTAGATGCTTAGAATAAAATAGGGGTAGAAAAGAACTGATATTGATCATACTTGTCTTCGGTGAAGAAAAACATGGCTAGAAGACAGAGTAACCGACTTAACGAGGCAGCCCCACCGCCTGATCTGGTGCAAATGGTAACCCAACTTCAGCGCCAAGTCATCGAGCAGCAGCAGACTATTAACACCTTGATGAACCAACAGGAAAATTCTACTACTCCACCAGTGAACCAGACTGCTATACCTGTGGCACCTACGGTTACGCACACTCCTCTGCCGGGCTCGACCACTGTGGCACGACAGGAGGCTTACTTGATCCAATGGTTAAGGCTGAAACCGGAAAATTTTTCCGGTGCTGGCGAACCTTGGGACGCCCAAGCATGGTTCAAGACGATGGAAAGTACCCTGGAGCTGCTGGACTGGCCTGAGTATGAGAAGATCAAGTGTGCGTCATTCTGCCTGACTGGGGATGCTAGAATGTGGTGGGAAAGGGTCAAGGCCAAGAGACCGGTGGACCAGATGGCGTGGTCCGATTTCGAATCAGAGTTCTTTGAAGAATTCTTCAATATGCGTGTCACAAACAGACACTACGACGAGTTCACGGAATTCCGACAGGGCAACCTCTCGGTCAATGAAGCCGTGAAGAAGTTTAATCGCCTGGCTCGTCTATGCCCGGAGCTGGTCCGCACTGAGAAAGAAAGGGTCCGTCTTATGTTGAAGATGTTGCGGCCCGAAATAGCCCTGAACGTGGCCGGCGGAGTTAACAGGCCATAGACCACCGAGGAGCTGTTTAGTAGTGCTCTACTCACCGAGCATTACTTGAACAATATCAATCAGCAAAGGAAGGCATTCAATGAGAGAGGTCCGAAACCTCAGGGTACCAACGCTAATGGGAAGGGAAATCAGGGTGGTAAACGGCAGCCAGGGGACGACCCCCAAGGGGGCCTAGCAAATAAACAGTCCAGGTTTCCCCTATGTGCTACATGTGGGAAAATGCATCCCGGGGAATGCCGCAAAGCTACGAACCGGTTATGTGAGACATGATATGTGAGAAATGATAGGATGCTTAAGTTCAAAGTTAATATGCTAAGGTTCCCATGTCAATAAGTTAAGAATGGTAACAGGGCATGTATGAGTTAAGTTATTCCGCTACCTTATGATGTCTACATGCCCTAAGCATTTTAACGTAACGCCGCTTAGGAAAAAAAAAAAGCGGGCGTTACACTTGATGAGCTAATAAGGTTCATAATGTTAAATCTTGCAAGTGGACTATAGTCCAACATGATGAAAAGGTTGAGTGACACTAGACAAGGATCAAGAGGTAGATTAATTAAAATTGACAGAAATTTAAAATTAATCGATGGGCATTCGATATCTTAAACATGGGGAGATGTATGTGCTCATAATAGGTGGAGCTCATATGGAAATATATGGGTTGGTGAGGAAGTTCAATAAAGATTCTTTAGTGGAATGAATCTCCATTAATGGATCGAATTTGGATTCATTAGCGGGCCAAGACCCAACTCCTCCTCATGGTCCCTATCGTAGCCCTATATATACTCCATAGGAATCATGATACAAAGACTAATTAATCGAGAATTAGTCCAATTACTCTAAACCCAAAACCTCTCTTCTCCTCTCTCCCTTCTCTCTCCTAGGGCACCGGCAGTGGAAGAAGGGGAAGTTTTCTTCTACTTCCCATCTCCTCCTCTCCGTCTCTTGGCTGTCGGCGATCACTAGGCAAAGGAACACCTCTCCTCTTCCTTTTGTGGTGTGCGGCGAGAAGGGAGGAAGCAAGGAACGTCGGCGATAGGAGGGAGTTGGCGCCGGCGGTGGAGCTAAAAAAGACACTCGGTTTTCTTCTTCTCCTCTTCTCCTCTTCCTTCTTCTTTGCTGTGGTGGTTCACAGGACAAGCAGGAGCTTCCTCCTCCTTTGTGGTGTGCGGAAGTATAGGAGGAAAAAGGGTGGTTGGCCGGCGGTTTGGTTCTTCTCCTTTTGGTGTTTGTCGCCGGAAAAGGAGAGGGAGTTGGAGTCGGGTTCTTCCTTGCGTACTTGCTGCCGTGGGATAGGAAGAAGAAGGAGGGTTTGGCAAGGGTGTATGTGAGGGAGAGGAGCTCTTCTTCTTTACTTCATCTCCTTCTTCCTTGAGGGTAGCCGGCGAGATCAAAACCCTAATCCTCGGGTTTGTGTTGGCGCAAAGGAAGGAAGAAGAAGGAGGATTAATTGGAGGCCTTTGGTGACTCCGCGTCTTGGTAGATTGTCGCCCATACGACGTTCAAGAGGGGAGGTTCATACGGTAGAAGACTGCGAGGTAAAAGACCATGTATAATCTCTCTTTGGCTCCTTTGTTTTTCAATCATTTCATGTGATATTTTGTTATTGCATGTGTATTAATTATCATGGTTTAATTAGTTGCTAATTAATATTGATAATTAATTAAGTCATGGACCCCAAAGATAAACACAAAAACTGGCGATCCGCTCGTCGTCTTTTCCGCGGTCAATCTGTTAGGCGAGTTACAAGGCTCGATCCTTGAGATTGGCTAAGTTGTAACTCGAACCGATTGATACGATGACGAGACAGTCGTCTAGGAGACGGGTCTCCATTTGAGTTAAATTTTTAATCCGTAGACATGAAGAGGTCTCTCATATTCGACCCCGTGTTCGCTTAGGAAACCCGCCATACCCGATATCCAACATAATGAAGATCCATTCCACTATAGGATCTCCATTGAACTACCTCACTAACCCCCATATTTTCATATGAGCTTCACCTATTATGAGTACATCCATCTCCCTGTGTTTAAGATATCAAATTTCTATCGATTAATGTAAATTACTGACAATTTTAATTAATTAACTTCTAACTCCTTGACTAGTACCACTCATCCTTATCATCATGTTGGACTACGCCCACCTGTAGGGTTTAACATGATGAACCTTATGAGCTCATCAAGGGGCCATCATTATCCTAACTCTCCAGGACACAGATTCCATCAATAATCAATGGCACACCATGTAAATAATATTATTTCTCAACTTACCGAGCCTATCAATTTAGCAGAATAAATCTCGCCCATTGGTAAATCAAAGAAATAACTACTAAATACATGTGCCCGTTATTATATCGGGATTTGGAGCATGTACTCCATAATAAATCGAGGTCTGATCCAATTATAAAGTTAGTACAAATTGGATCACCTCGATGTTGGTCTTGCTTAATGCACACAAAGCACACTAGTGTAATTCTATGGTCAAGATAAACCACACCTAATTACACTACAACCATCCCGATGGTTTGTCCAACTCCATGTCGGTTGTTAGCCTCTACTTATACTCTGCAAGGGACTGATAACATGATCTTCTGTGTGTCACCACACTCCATGTTATTTACAATGCAAAGTATCAGACGATTATGCACATACTAATATAAACATGCAACAGTGTTGTTGTGATTCTCTTTCAAAATGTAGATGTTCATAGAAAAGACAAGTCTTTCAGTATACATCCTAACAATCTCCCACTTATACTTAAAGACTCTGTTGTCCTCGCAGTGCCATACATTTGACTCCCATATCCTCCACATGCCGATCAAAAGCTCTCGCCGAAAGGGCCTTAGTGAAAGGATTCGCCAGGTTGTCCTCCGATGCAATCTTGGCGGCAACTACTTCTCCTCGCTTTACGATTTCTCGTATCAGGTGGTACTTGCGCTCTATTTGTTTACTCACCTTATGGGCTCGTGGTTCCTTTGAGTTTGCAATTGCACTACTGTTATCACAATAAATTGTGATAGATCTGGGAAAACCAGGAATCACATCCAAGTCCATTATGAAGTTCCTGAACCATACAACTTCCTTGGTTGCCTCTGAGGATGCCACATACTCAGCTTCCATGGTCAGTCTTCCACACATTTCTGTTTGACACTCCTCCATACTTTGGCTCCACCTCCTAAAGTAAACACAAACCTCGAGGTAGAGTTACTTTTGGCCCTGTCCGATATATAACCCACCGGGATTAATTGGTTTGCCCGGTAAACCAGCATATAGTCCCTAGTCCTTCTTAGGAACTTCAGTATATGCTTTACCACAGTCCAATGTCCCTATCCAAGGTTACTATGATATCTGCTAACGATGCCCACAGCAAAGTAGATATCCGGTCTCGTACACAGCATAGCATACATGAGGCTTCCTACATCCGATGCATAAGGAACTGCCTTCATTTCCTCTATCTCCTTTGATGATTTAGGACACATCTTCTTAGATAGAGGAACTCCATGCTTGAAATGTAGAAAACCTTTCTTGGAGTCATGATACAAGGAATTAATCCATAATAATCTTCCAACAAGTCCAAAACCAAAACCCCCTTCTCTCTCCTAGGGCTACGACAACCCTCATTGGGTCCAGCGGCAATAAGGAGAAGAAGGAGAAGGGAGACAACAGTTCCTATGAGTTTTCATCTTCCTCTCTACTCCTCTTTGGTCGGAGCAATCCTTAGGGAGGCTGGATTAGGCGGAGCAAAGGGGAGGCAGCAGTTTTTAGCGCCGCAACTAGGAAGAAGAAGAAGGAGAGCACAACTTGGGTTTTCATCATCTTCCTCCACTTCCATTGCTTCCTCTCCTATGATAGGATTCTCCATGAGGTCGGAAGCAAGTCCAGCAGGTCTGGGAAGAGCTTGGTCACCGGTGGCACAAGTTTGAAGGAGTTTTTTCCTTATTTGTGGCCGGCACAAGTGGATGAAGGAAGAAGGGTGGCTGCGGGTGAGTAAGGGAGGAAGAGGAGATTTGTTCTCCCTTTCTCTTCCTCTTCTTCATCTTCCTAGCCTTCCTCTCGGTGCTGCCTTGTGGCCGGTGGACCTTGGGAGCTTGAGGTGACCAGCGGCGAAAGGAGGAGAGGTGGAAAGGTGGCCGACACAAGGAAACCCTAGCCTTCTAGGGTTTGTGTTGGTGATTGGAAGAAGCTTGTGATAGATCGATTGGCGTGCTAGAGGGGGGGGTGAATAACACTTTTTCGTTGACGTCTCTACAAGGTTGTTAGCGCAACGGAAACAATAATATGCAAAAGACAATAAGAACAATGCTAACAATAGAAATTTACTTGGTATCCACCCAAGTGGGTGACTAATCCAAGAGTCCGTCGGTGGATCAATCCCCGGATAACCTCTGGCTAGCCCTCGTTTGTGGGTGGAGAAACCTCACCACAATCACTTAGACAAGATCAGGGCACAAAAGACTACAAACTCACTTTACCCAATCGAGTTTCGTCAAAAGATAGTAGCCTGAAACGAGCCCCTTTAAATAGGGCTCAAATCTGAAACAGGCGATACCAGTCGACTGCCCCTGGGGCAGTCGACTGGTCCTAGTCAGATTCAACCGTTGTCATATAACATTTGAATCTGCCAGCCTGTTCCAGCCTACACGAGTTGACTGCCCCATGGCCAGTTGACTGGTACACACCTAAGCCTAGGGTTTCACTCCTGAGTACAAGTCTCTTCGCACTCAAACCCTCCCGACTTAGCCCCTGAGTACAATCACTCATACTCAGACCCTCACAACCTAGTTGACTCTTCACCAGCAGCCTCGACTGTTGCCTTCACGCCTTCTTCATCTTCGGCCTTCGTCCCTAGGATACGCAC
The DNA here is from genome assembly GCA_024364735.1 of Boesenbergia rotunda. Taxonomy (NCBI): domain Eukaryota; kingdom Viridiplantae; phylum Streptophyta; class Magnoliopsida; order Zingiberales; family Zingiberaceae; genus Boesenbergia; species Boesenbergia rotunda. The sequence goes on along the minus strand of JAGFNQ010001671.1, from coordinate 290,404 downwards.
GCAAACCTCCAGTTTGCCTCCATGCCACCCTTCACGTACGCCTCGAAGTCCGCGTCCCTCGGCTCATCGTCCCTACTATCAACAGTCCCTCGGATGCGCACACAAACCTCCAACTTGCCTCCATGCCATCCTTCACCTGAAGACATCAACCAAGTCCATGTGTACCTGTACACCTGCACACTCATGTACGCATATTAGAACACAATAAATCCTAACTTAATCATATTGCCCACACACATCAAAACCCTATGATCCTTCAGATCACCTCAGGACCGATTGCCTCAACAATCTACCCCTATTTGATGTGTGGTAACATATTAAGTTAGGTAAACATATAGCAATAACAATAGCAAAAGCAATTACAAAAACAATAGCAATTGAAAATCAAAGCATAACACACAAGAGGCAACCTCCCCCTTAACCTATGCTTTCTCTCAATTTTCAATCCTTATTGCCAATACCAGGATAAGTTTTCCCAACTTAACTTTAAAGTTTCACAACCCAAACCAAGTTATGTTTCAACCTAAACCTAACTTAACACTCAAGTTCTCCTCCTTTGACACCATCAAAATCATTGCCCCTAGCAACCCTAGCCTTGGTGCCAAAAAGAACTCGACCAGATTTTTTAAAAACCCCTCAGAACTCACAAAATATCATTCTGTCCACACTACCAGTCGACTGCCCCCAGGGCAGTCGACTGATACGCAATTTTCAGAATTTCTAGTTGAAATTCAGAAACGGGTACAAAATTCCAAAAAATCCGTAAAAATGTGAAATTTTGCAAACACGGTTGTTAAGGTATTCCCTACCCTAGAAAAATATTGGTTCATGAAAAACAACAACCGTGCTTGACTTTTGGTACAAACCCTAAAAACCTCAAATAGTGTTAACTTTGTATCAAGGTTGAGATCCAATTATGATTTCCTATAGTTGCCAATTTCATTTACTTCCATTTGACATATAGAATGATTCCCAACCTTTCCTTTTTCATATAGATATTTCTATTTTGACAAAAGCTCTCTCTCTTTTCCTCTTAAGTCTAAATGAACATAAAAATAAGACTTGTTCCCATGCCCTGTTTTATAGATGTTTCATTATGTAACTTCGCAACCAATATATAGTAAACAATATAACCAATATAGGATTGCAAACCATTTAAAGAACATATATAGAAAGAGCATAATTTAAAACCATAGGTTAAACTCTTAACGAACTATCAAGTAACATTCAAAACATCATTAAGTTATGACAAAATTTTCAATAAATAAGAGTAGAGAAAATAAATCATACATGGAAACATAGATAGATTGTAACCCAAAACATATAACATATCATTAACACAATGTGTCTTCACACAAAAATTTAAATCATGTATCATAGTAGAAAAACAATAAAGCAAGTCAAAATCACACATGACATAAATCCACATAATAAAGCAATACATAAATGTTTCATTCATAAAAGTAGTCATGAAATAAACATCTGAAAGAGTAGCTAGGGCTAATGCCCTAAAGTCATCCAAATAGTTACAATCATCAGAATGGAAAGTGTTTGAGAGAAAAAAAATACATCAAATAATAATAATGCTCTCAACACTGAACAACTCCCAAAAACTGCATCATCTGGTCAGAACATATGATCGTCACCGCTTGGAGGAGGAGGAGGAGGTGGTGCCTGATACACGAAATACAGCTGTCGTAGCATCTCGTACATGTCCTCCTGACGGCTGGTAATCCCATCAACTGCCGTCTCAATCCTTTGCTCCGTCTATTGAAGTCTGTGAATATCCTCACGGATGACATGACCTGAAGCTGGTGAACATCGGATCGGAGCTGGGTTAACTATGCACGTGTAACCATCTCTCCAGGCTCCTCATTTGAACTCGATGACTCTGAACGTTCCCTCCAGACAAATGTCCCCTGCCGACTCTCTATACCTGCCAAGGACAATTGGCGTGTGTCAATCTGGTCATAGTCCTTGGACAGGTGCTTGACCTGACCACTGGTGACGCGAATACCGAATCGCAACTGGAAAAACTCAGTCAACATATGACAGAAAGGCATATAGATTTTCCCATTAATGCTTTGGGAAAAGTGGCAAATGGAGGTAAATACATGAAGAGACACATCTATGTCCAACCTCCGCTCAAGAGCATACATCATTACTAGGTGAGGCAATCGAATCCTTGCCCTCCCCTTAGTAACAATGGGTAGGAGACACTCTATAACAATCTTGTACAGAACATGACTAAATGGACTCATGGGTTTAGCATCAAAGGTACACTCAGATTCATGCCTATGTCTTCTAAAATAGTGCAAGTGAATCTGATCGATGGTCACATATGGAAACTCAAGCGGCTCAACAACGTTGGGAAAATAAGTATTATCATTGTTTGAAGCCCGACACTCTAGAAAACTAGCCAAAATCATGGCTGTGAAGGGGATGGTAACACCGGCCACTCTAGATTCATAAACATTGTTTTCTGAGTCAATACACGTCAAGTTTGCATAGAACTCCTTGGACAAATCAATATTAACATCATGTTGACAATAAACCAGCTGTTCAATGCCAAAATGGGTGACCATCTCAATAATCTGAGGTGCTTTTTCTTGAAAATAGGCTTTGTTTAAGTACCGACAATGCATTGGGACAAACTCATTCTCTTCAAACCTCTTTTTACATTCTAAGCTCCTAAATCTGGCCTCTTGTGGAGCTTGCGGACCTGGACGGGAAGAACCTTCACCCCTAGGTCTCTTAGACACAACCCTAAGATACCAAACACATGCATGCATACCAAGATACCCCCCCCAAAGAGAAAATACCAAAGAAAACATATACAAAATATCATATTAGTATCAAAACATAGTTAAATGGAGAACTAAACCTTAAATCATGATACCTTTTCGCCAATCTTTTCATGGTGTTGATGTTGAGAAAATGACTTGAGAAGAGGAGGTTTTTAACAAACCCTAGGGGTAGATCGGGGCTAGAGAAGGACTTAGAGAGGGATTTTAGGGCTTAGTAGGGCCTAAGGATGAAGAAGGAGCTTGGGAGAGGAGAAGATCGCCGGGTAAATCGCCAAAACCCTAGAGTTTGGCTCCCCTGGCGCGCCCATTTCCTTTTATAAAACCCGCGTCCCAGTCGACTGGCAAGAGGTCAGTCGACTGGGAAACCTCACAGAATGTATTTACAGTCGGAACCAGTTGACTGCCCTATGGCCAGTCAACTGGTAAAACTTATAGTAGGTTCCAAGTCCTGGACCAGTCGACTGCCAGTAGGGCAGTCGACTGATACTCAGTTTTTTAGTTTTCCAATCTAAAATTCAGAAAAGCCTAACTAATTCCATATATTTCCAAAAAATTTGAAATTTCATGGAGAGATTTGTGGATCCTATATCTACTTGGGAAAAAAGATAATCTTAATCAAAATTACCTCGAATCCCAAAATTGGTACAAACTTCAAGTCTCTCTAAATTGTATCAATGAAACCAATCCAGAAGTTCTAATTTTGACCTCACTTTGATCCTTCTTCCCATGCTCATTCATATCTGCTAATGACATCAAGTTATATGATGTTTAAGCATTTAAAATCAATTCCCCTCAATTATAATCCCAATTTCTTCCTTTTTCACATAATTCTCCCTTTAGTGTACCAATTCTCTAGGATTGAGACTAACCTTAGTCGTTTGAACCTCTTGGCACACCCTATAGTTTATTTAATCTCCTAGAAGTAAACCACATGAGATCCATTGACCATGGAACCCATTTTGGCATCTAGAACTCTCCCTTGAGCTCCTATCCCTAGTTACCTCCCTAGGTAACTCTTCTACAAAGGCAAGACCACACCGGTGCTCCTCTGGTGCTTCTTGACCTTCTACCCTCACTCTCTTAACCCTATAGACCTTATGCTTGGTCAATTCCTTTCCTTTTTCCTTAGATGGCTTTTCTTTGCCATTTCTGACCTTCTCTCTACCATAGTTATAGGGCACCCTTGAATATGACATTTTATCAACATTTGCCCTCCTAGGGTGGTATCCTAAATCCGGTCTACCATTCCTAAGAGATTTATCTTTTTTCATCATGCTTGCCCCCTTTGACCCACTAATGATTCTATCTAGGTTTTTCTCTAACTTATCAAGCTTTGCTCTCAAAACTTGATTTTCCTTTTCTAACTTCCTAACCTTAGAGTCATTAGACCTAATTTGATCATTTCTAGGTTTACCGACTTTTCTAGGCATATTTCTCCCTTCCTTAGGGTTTATGCCTTGGTCCTTAGTCCTAGAATTCCTAGGTTTATCATGAAACATAGAATTTTGAATATTTTGGCACGCAAAAGTGTTTTTGGTTCTATCATGATATTTGAAACCAAAATTACATCTAGGCAAGCAATTGTTTACATTTTTAACATTCATGGAAGAGCTTTGAGCATAAATAGAGTTAGGGATTACCTCCCTTACCTTTGTAGCTCCCCCTTGATGTGAGCTCCTTCTCTTTTCCTCTTTCTCCCATCTTCTATGGTGCTCCATCTTTTTCAACTCTCCTTTTCTTGGGCATTTTGTATGGTAATGCCCTAGCTCCCCGCATGTAAAGCATCAAATATTCCTTCTTTTCTCCTTTTTAGCCTTCTCATTCCTACACCCCATGTTAGAATTTAAATTAATTAAAATAGGTTTAGCGTGTACCTCCTTTTTACCTTTCGGGCACTTGTCCTTGTAGTGCCCCTTTCTGTTGCAACCAAAACATATAATATGCTCTTTTGATTTTACTTTGGCAGAGATGGGAGCTTTCTCTTGCTCTTGTATAGTTGAGGGTCTCTCTTCCCTATCAACTCTTGATGCTGATACTTCCTCTTCCTCTCTTGATGAGGTGAATGGGTCCTCACTCGAGTTTTCAACTTCACTTGATGAACTTGACACTTCTCCTTTATTTTAGTCTTCTTGGACCCTTGAGCTTAGTTCTTCAGATTCCTCCACTGGTTGAGCTTGTGTAGGGTTCTTGTGAAGTTCTTCTAATTTGCTCCATAACTCATAAGCACTTTATATTCTCCTACACAACTCAACACATTTTTTGGCAAATTATCAATCAAAATATTGATTACCTTTTCGTTTGCCCTAGATTGCTCTTGTTGTTCATTTGTCCAATATCTAGGACGAAGCTTCTTCCCGTGCTTGTCTCTCGGAATTTCAAAGGGGTCTTCAATGGTCATTCTACACTCCCAATCCATCCCTAGCCAATTTTCCATCCTTGACTTCCAATGGCCGAATTCTTCATGATTGTAGGATGGTGGTGTGTGGATGACTTGCCCTAACTTATCTTCCTTGTTCTTCTTCCTCTAGCGTGTGCTCCCTCGGCAGTTAGTCCGATGAAGAGCGATCCTTCGCTCTGATACCAACTGATAGATCGATTGGCGTGCTAGAGGGGGGTGAATAACACTTTTTCGTTGACGTCTCTACAAGGTTGTTAGCGCAGTAGAAACAATAATATGCAAAAGATAATAAGAACAATCCTAACAACAAAATTTACTTGGAATCCACCCAAGTGGGTGACTAATCCAAGAATCCGTCGGTGGATCAATCCCCGGATAACCACCGGCTAGCCCTCGTCGCACCTTGTGGGTGGAGAAACCTCACCACAATCACTTAGACAAGTTCTGGGTACAAAAGACTACTAACTGACTTTACCCAAGCGAGTTTCGTCAAGAGATAGTAGCCTGAAATGAGCCCCTTTCAATAGGGCTCGAATCTGAAACAGGCGCTACCAGTCGACTGCTCCTGGGGCAGTTGACTGGTCCCAGTCAGATTTGACCATTATCGTACAACGTTCAAATCTGCCAGCCTGTTCCAGCCGACACGAGTTGACTGCCCCATAGCCAGTCGACTGGTACACACCTAAGCCTAGGGTTTCACTCCTGAGTACAAGTCTCTTCGCACTCAAACCCTCCCGGCTTAGCCCCTGAGTACAATCACTCATACTCAGACCCTCACATCCCAGTTGACTCTTCATCAGCAGCCTCGACTGTTGCCTTCACGCCTTCTTCATCTTCGGCCCTCGTCCCTCGGATGCGCACGCAAACCTCCAGTTTGCCTCCATGCTACCCTTCACGTACGCCTCGAAGTCCGCATCCCTCGACTCATCGTCCCTGCTATCAACAGTCCCTCGGATGCGCATGCAAACCTCCAGCTTGCCTCCATGTCATCCTTCACCTGAAGACATCGACCAAGTCTATGTGTACCTGTACACCTGCACACTCATATTCGCATATGAGAACACAATAAATCCTAACTTAATCATATTGCCCACACACATCAAAACCCTATGATCCTTCAGATCACCTCAGGACCGATTGCCTCAACAGATTGAAGAAAGGGGATTAATTCGAGGCTTTCGGTGACTTCACGTCTTGGTAGCTCGTCGCCCACACGACGTCCAAGAGGGGAGGGTTATATGGTAGAAGACTGCGAGGTAAAAGGCGAGATATACCTCTCCCTAGCTCCTCTTGATTTCTTGTTATTTTCATGCTTGTTTTCATTATTGCATGTGTCTTGATTAATTGTCGTAGTTTAATTATGTGTTAATTAATATCGATAATTAATCATGTTATGGACCCCGATAATAAACACAAGAACCGGCGATCCATTCGTCGTCTTTTCGCGATCTTTTGATTCGAAAAGTCACAAGGCCTTAACTTTGGTTTTCACTAAGTTGTGACTTGAATTAATTGATACGATGACGAGACGGTCCTTTGGGAGACGGGTCTCTATTCGGATTAAAATTTTCATCCGTAGACATAAAGAGGTCTCTCATGTTCGACCCCGTGGTTGCATAGGAAACCCGCCGAGCCATACCTTAGGCATTGCTACCTCGGTGGTTACAACCATCAATTGGTATCAGAGCCAGGTTTCCGGTTTTGTCTGTTTAGGATTCGGTTAATTTTTTGCACATTGTCATGTACTTTATTTATGCTAGATAATGTTTGGATATGCGAACGCTAATTTTTTGTTGCAGCACTAGATGTCGGTGCAGACACCCAAGTCGAACCTGTGTTTTGATAATGGCAAAGGGTTCAAAAGTGACGATGTTATGTTGATCTAACATGTTCACTAAGTATACAGGAAAAGAAGCCCTAGGTACACTAGGCACGAAGTCCTGGTCGAGGACTGGGCATGAAGCCCTGGCAAGGAGCTAGGCACCGAAGACCTGCTTGGAAGGTGGGCACGAAGTCCTAGTCGAGGACAGGGCATGAAGCCCTGGCAAGGAGCTGGGCACCGAAGACCTGCTCGGAAGGTGGGCACGAAGACCTAGTCAGGTGCATCGGGAAAAAGTCCAACCGGAGGAGCTGGTTGGCAAAAGGTAAACACTCCTAAGAGGAGTAGGTGAGGACGCGTTCCCCGTCGAGGGAACTGTAGGCATCGGCTCGACCTAGGGCTCCATTTTGGAGACCCAAAGTCAGAACCAAGACAGCTACGGCTGTAAAACTCACTAACATTCTTGCTTTGTTTTGTGTGGCACTAACCCTGGATGCAGGACCGAAGGAACGAGTTTCTGCAGCTCAGAACGCCCTAAAGGAGAGGGGCAGCAGCTGGGCAGGGTGCCCCGGAGGTCCCGGGCGCCCCCAAGGTGAAGGCAAGACAAGCTGAGCAAGTAACGCTTCGGAAGCTCACTGGGCGGGGCGCCCCCAAGCTCCCGGGCGCCCCGGATGCCTTGGGCGCCCTGCGCTCAAGCCAACGAAGCGGATAGAGTTTATCCAGCCGAGAAGCCAGCTGATATAGTCAACCAGGGCGCCCCCTGCTTCCCGGGCACCCCCGTCAAACCTCGAGCCCAATCCTGGACGAATAAAGGCTGACCGAGAGTTTGTGGGATCGTGTGACACGTGGAGGGCGCCCCCAACGTCCCGGGCGCCCCCAGGTGCACTATATAAGGGGCTCGACCCCCAAGGCTTCTCAACATAACTTTCCAACGCCAATACGCTCTTCTACTCAAGCGCTCTGCTCCAGAAACCTCCCATCTCGAGATTGAAGCGCCGATGACGACCCTCTACACCGAAGTACAATCCACACCGGGCGTCGGTAACGAAAGAGCTTAATTTTTTGTTTACTGTACTACAACTATAAAATTTCTCTGTGAACATTTGCGCACATATAGAATTGCCCGTAGTAAACGGCCAACGACCGTGGGCCTTGGAGTAGGAGCGGACCGCAACTCCGAACCAAGTAAAATCGCTTGAATTCACGTGTGTGTTTCTTTATTTTCCGCTGCTTATTCTCTTTACGAATCCTAAAACGTTTTACTATATTCACCCCCCTCTATCGTTCTTCTCGATCCAATAAGTGGTATCAGAGCGGGGAAGCTCAAATTTGGTGCAACCACCAATTTGAGAATTTTTTGGATTTTCTTTGAATTGTTTTAATTTTCTCTTCGAAATTTTTTCGTTAATCGAGACCGGTGCAACACCACTCGATAATTATTTTTTCCCGCACTGCTAATCCAAGACCAAGTCTTGGACATTTTTTCCTTTTCTCTGTCTTTTTCAGTAAATACTTAATGGCCATGCAAGAAGGCTTCAGTACCGCAAGACCACCGCTCTTCAGTGGAGAGACTTCTCCTACTGGAAGAGCAGGATGGAGATCCACCTGAAAACTCAGGTGGACATGTGGATAATAATCCAGTCCGGACTGGAAATACCAAAGAATGCTGACGGAGTACAACAATCTTACACTGATTGGGACGCTTCACTCAAAAAGAAAATTGAAGTGGATGCCAAAGCGACCCAAACACTCCAATGTGGCCTAACTAAAGAAGAGATAAACCGGGTGGGTCCATTCAACAACACAAAAGAACTCTGGGGTAAGATGATTGAATTACACGAAGGAACCTCCGACACCCGAATCAGCAAGAGGAACCTACTTCTGAACAAGCTGTATACTATCAAGATGAACGACAACGAATCTGCAGCTCAGCTCCACGCCAGAATTCAGGAGCTGATGAACGGTCTATACACCATCGGTCACAAGGTAGAAAACCGTGATCTGATCAGGTATACCCTTAACGCCTTCCCAAGAAACACCTTGTGGGCATCTATGGTAGATGCGTACAAAGTTTCAAGGGATCTTTCTAAAATTAAATTAGATGAACTATTTTCCGAACTTGAATTACATGAACAGACTAACTGCACACTGGCCGAGAAAGGCATTGCCCTTATTGCAGGTAAAGCTGGAAAGACGACCAAGAAGAAACTTCAACCTGCACCCGAGTCTGATTCAGACTCAGACTCAGAAAACAACGAAGGAGATCGGCCTAAGCTGGTCCGGCTTGCCCGAAACTACTACAGGAATTGAAGAATCAATCCAACAGAAGAAAAGCCAGCCGAAAGAAGGAAGATCCAGCTGAACCAACTAAGAACAAATCAAGTGTGACTTGCTTCGAGTGCAACAAAAAGGGACATTTCAAATCCGAATGCCCTAACCTAAAAGAAGCCAAGAAAGCAAGAAGAAAGAAGGCTCTTCGAGCAACGTGGGACGAGTCCTCCTCCTCCAAAGAAGAAGAGGTCCCACAGTCGAACCTGCTCGCACTAACCGCCTCAGAAGAAATCGAGACCGAGTCAAAATCGGAGCTAGACGACGGCAAACTCACGTTTTCAGAGGATGGCGAAATCACTGTAAGTGGTTTTTCTAGAAGTCAGTTAAATGAATTAATTGCTTATCTTTCTCGAGACTTGGCAAAAGCCAAACTCCGAGTCGAATCTCTCCGACAGAAAATAAAACTCCTGAAAGAGGGAGCTGACTCTGGATCCTTAACTGAGAAGGTTCAAGAAGGAACCTCTACTCAAGTTGAAAAACTTGAGAAAGAGAACTCCTCCTTGAAAACTCAAGTCAAGGATCTCAGAACAGCCTTAGAACGATTCACTTCTAGTTCCAAGGGTCTTGACATGATCCTTGAAAAATAGAAGTCGGTTCTAAATCGATCCGGATTAGGCTATAGAACCAAATCTAGACAAAGATCATACTATGCTGTACTGAACTAGTTTAGACCTAAAACTCAGGCATGGGTACCCAAACTGTGCCTGAACAAACAAACTGGATCAAATCAGTATTGGATCCCCAAGGACAAGATTCACATCTTGCCGAACCATTATCACGGCTTTAGTCCAGGGGGAGCCAAATTAAAAACAAAATTCATAGTTAGATAAACTTCTATTCTTGTTTTTAAAATTGCTTGATTGCTTGTCTATTTAATTTCTGCAATTTACCATGCTTAGACTTAGGGCTGGTTAGTTTAAGGACCGAACCAACTTAGCTGAAATTTGAACAACATAGGATTGGGTGGCGGTGAGATGATAGTACGTTAGGGAAGACAATTCTAATAAGGTCAAGTATACTCTACTTGGTCTCTTTAGACTGGTGAAACTAGCCGAAGCTACCGATCCAAAACCCAAACTAGTTAGACCAGAACTTTTCAGAAAATAATTTTGAAAATGAAATTTCATTAAAAGACTTTGTCAAGGAAAGGGTTGATGATCCAATAAGGCTACGACCAAAGAAGGCCTAGTGCCTCGCCAAGACCTGGAAGCCAATTTTTAAAATTCAAATTCAAATTATTCTTTGTAAAATTCGAATCTAACACAAATTTTAGTTAATTGTAGATTCAGACATTTTTTTAATAAACTCAAAATCAACTGTTTTCAAAATTAATTTAACCTTTTAAAAATAAATCATGATTTTTCAAATTCTATCTATTAAAACCTGTCTCACAAAAACCCATAAGGCAAACGTGATTGATAACCCTAGATTGGGTGAGACAGACTAGGCTGTGAAAATCAATTTAGGCTATTCCTGATTCTGATTGGATCCAAATCAACAAAACTCTTTATGTGTAGGAACATAAAGATTTGGACCAATGGATGTTGGATAGCGGGTGCTCCAGACACATGACTGGGGATAAATTGAAATTCACCAAACTCAAGTTCAAAAACCTAGGCTCAGTGGCATTTGGCAACAATGCCATACTCAAGGTGATTGGGTCAGGTAATATTGAACTTAACTCTGACTTTGTTATTAAGAAAGTTCTTTTGGTTGAAGATTTTAAATTTAACTTGCTTAGCATAAGTCAATTGTGTGATACTGGTTATGTAGTTACCTTTACCAACTCTAACTGCCTGATTAGAAACCTACAAGACTCAGAAATGATGCTTAAGGACACTAGAAAAAATAATGTTTACACCATAAACCTACCCCTAGTACCCAAATGCATGTTAACTCAGTTAGAACAATCAACCCTCTGGCATAGGAGATTAGGTCACACTAATCTAAGAATAATTTCAAAAATCACCCAACTTGGCCTAATTAAAGGTATCCCTAAAATTAAGAACCATGAAAACATAATATGTAAATCATGTAATCAAGGTAAACAAACCAGGTCTAATCACAAACTAATTCAGTCTGATCTAACTCAAACTACATTTGAGCTCCAGCACCGTGACCTATTTATTCACATGGAGCCAAGTCACTAAGCGGAAACCGGTACTGCTTAGTAATAGTTGATGATTACTCTAGGTTTACTTGAGTTAGGTTTCTAAAGACCAAAGATGAAACCCTAAACCTATTTAATGACTTTTATAAGCTAATTGAAAATTAAAACGATACAAAAATCAAAAGACTTAGGAGTGACCACGGAGGAGAGTTTGAAAATCAACGATTCGAGGAGTTTTGTAAGGTAAATGGGTATATACACAAATTTTCGTGTCCTAGAACCCCCCAGCAAAATGGGATAGTCGAAAGGAAAAATAGAACCCTACACGAAGCCGCTAGGGCTATGCTCAATGAATTCAACTTAGCTAACCAATATTGGGCAGAAGCAATTAGTACGGCTTGCTACATCCAAAATAGGGTCCTAATTAACAAAAGACACAATAAAACACCCTATGAATTATACTACCATAGACTTCCAAACTTACACTACCTAAGGGTCTTTGGGTGCAAAGTCCATATCCTAAACACCAAGGACTATCTAGGTAAATTCCAGTCTAAGTCAACCCCAGGCATCTTCCTAGGATATTCAACAACAAGCAGAGCCTATAGGGTCTACAACAAACAAACTAAGAAAATTGAAGAAACAACAAATCTAATATTTAATGAAGAAATTAACTCAAAATCTGATAATCCAGATCGAAATTCATCAAATACTGATCAAGAAGATAATGGACAAACTGTTGAATCTTTAATTGAACCCCTAAATGAATTAACTTTTGAACCAACTACTGAGTCAATTGAACCAATAATTGAACCAACCCAAGTAGTTGAACCAAATATTGAACCAAACCGACCAGCCGGACCTGAGGCTGAACCAAGTTCAAGAAAAACCAAGAAACACAGACTCAGTCACCCAACTGATCAAATTGTGGGTGATCCATCTTTAGGAGTCAGAACTATGTCTTCCTATAGAAACCTTAGTCTGATAGCAATGATTTCAAAAATTGAACCTAAGACTATAGAGGAAGTCTTACCTGACCCTGATTGGATCATAGCTATGCAAGAAGAGTTAGCTCAATTTGAGAGGAACCAAGTCTGGGAACTAGTACCTAAACCTGAGGGCAAATCCATCATTAACACTAAGTGGGTTTTTAGGAACAAGCTAAATGATCAAGGAGAAATAGTCATAAATAAAGCCCGCTTAGTAACGAAAGGATTCAGTCAAGTAGAAGGGTTAGATTATGACGAAACCTATGCCCCGGTAGCTAGACTTGAGTCCATTAGGATGTTATTAGCCTTTGCATTCCATAAAGGATTTAAACTCTATCAAATGGATGTAAAGTCAGCTTTTCTAAATGGGTTCATTAAGGAAGAAGTTTATGTAGGACAACCCCCTAGTTTTGAGGACTTAGAAAGACCTGACCATGTTTACAAACTCACTAAAGCACTTTATGGACTAAAACAAGCACCTAGGGTCTGGTATGAACGCTTATCAACCTACCTAATTTCTAAAGAATTTAAACAAGGACAAATTGACTCAACCCTATTTATTAAAACCATAGGAAAAGAAATCTTTATTGCCCAAATCTACGTCGATGACATAATCTTTGGGTCTACCAACTCAAACTTCCTAAAAAAATTTGTTAAAATAATGGAAAATGAATTTGAAATGAGCTTAGTTGGTGAGCTCAACTTCTTTCTAGGGTTACAAATTAAACAAACTAGGGATGGAAACTATGTCCATCAATCTAAATATGCTAAGGAGTTAATAAAGAAATTTAAAATGGATAACTCCAAAAGCATAAGTACCCCCATGGCCACAAATGTAAAAATAGATAGTGACCCTGATGGTAAACCAGTAGACCTTAAACTCTATAGAAGTATGATTGGAAGTCTACTGTACCTTACAGCCAGCAGACCTGATATCCTTTTTGCTGTAGGAATATGTGCTAGATACCAAACCTGTGCTAAGGAAACGCACTTAGCAGCCCTAAAAAGAATACTAAGATATGTTAAGGGCACCCTAAATGTAGGGATTTGGTATCCTAGGACCTCAACCTTTGACTTGTCATGATACTCGGATTCTGACTACGCTGGTTGTAAATTAGATAGAAAGAGCACAAGTGGAAGCTGCTAACTGTTAGGGAATAGTCTAGTAAGTTGGTGCAGCAAAAAACAACACTGTGTAGCTCTATCCACAACTGAAGCTGAGTATGTAGCTTTAGGAGAATGTGTAGCACAACTCTTATGGATGATGCCCACTCTTAAAGACTTCCAGCTTAACTACACTCAAACTCAGGTCTACATTGATAATATAAGCTCAATTAATCTGACTAAAAATCCAATCCAACACTCCAGAACCAAACACATAGAAGTCAAACACCACTTTGTAAGGGATCACGTAGCCAGGGGTGAGATAGTCCTTAAGCATGTAGATTCTAAATCTAACTTAGCTGACATATTCACCAAATCCCTACCTGAATCAGAGTTCAGCTCACTAAGAAGGCAGTTAGGATTATGCTTGGTAGAATAGGTTTACTCTACTTTTGGTTTTCTTACTGCTTTACTTGATTTGAAAATCAATTTCTAAAACAATTTTAAAACTGCTTTACTTGATTTCAAAATCAGCTTTTAATTAGTTTGAAAAATCTTTTTAGCATTTCTTTTTAATAATTTTTTGACTTAGTTTTATTTTCAAAAACTACCCCTTCAAAACTAGGGCTTTTTCGCAAATGGACTTAGCCTAGGCCCTAACCCTAGAACTGCATGCACCTATAGATTTAGAAGTCAACATCTCACAAGCACCTTAGGGTACTTTTGATTGATAACCTAGAAATGGTTGAGATGCTTAGGTCTTTGCCTTAATTCAAGATGCTTTAAGTCAGTGCATCGGCAGTAATTGGGGCACTAAATACAAATTAAACAGCAATCAGGTTAAGTGTCAAGTTTAGAAAATCTAACTTGAACAGAACACTTAACTTGACTAACCCTAGCGAAAACTACTATTTATAACAGTTAGTAAGTAGCTAATTGGGTTAGACAGGACCCTAAAGAGATAATTCAAATTGATTTGGTTCAGTTTATATCTTGAATTGGTTCAGTACAGCACATTTTTCTTTTGATATATCCTTATGCAACTAATTTTTGCTATATTTCTTTGTTTTTGATATATGGCAAAGGGGGAGAGATAGGAAAGGAGAGAAGGTTTAAAAATTTTCTCAAATTCAAAATAAATAAATTTTCAAAACTTTATTTTTTTCAAAAAGTACTTATCCTGCCTTCAAAACTGTCTTTTTCAAAACTATTTCAAAGTACTTAATCTAAGTTGCTTACTAAGTACTTGACATAAAGTGTTATCCAAAAATTTCTAAGTACCTGACCTAAATTGTTTTCAAAAATTTTCAAGTACTTGACTTAATCTAATTTCAAAATTATTTTTAAGTACTTGACCCAAACTATTTACAAAAGTATTTCTAAGTACTTAAACTCAAGCTATGTTCAAAATTTTTTAAGTATTTATCTTAAATAGAAAAGTTTCTAAAGTACTAAAGAGATTGAAATTTTTTATTAGAAAATTTTCTAATAAGTTATTGACTTAAATTTTTCTAATTGTAAAGTTTCTAAGTGTACAAACCAAAACCTTTTTTGACCAAAATTTCTTTTGGAAAATAGTTTCTAAAACTTCTGTTGAAAAATGTTTTAAGTGTTGAAAAAATCAATTCCATCTTTAGACTTAAAAATTTTTTCAAACCCCACGAACTTTTGAAAAACCTAGGGGGAGATTCCTTCCGGGGGAAGGAAACTAAACTGTTATATCACTTGTTTTTAACTTAACTTTTTGAATCGGGTTGCCATAAATCAAAAAGGGGGAGATTGTTGGTGCAGACAGCACCCAAGTCGAACCTGTGTTTTGATAATGGCAAAGGGTTCAAAAGTTAAGATGTTATGTTGATCTAACATGTTCACTAAGTGTACAGGAAAAGAAGCCCTAGGTACACTAGGCACGAAGTCCTGGTCGAGGACTGGGCACGAAGCCCTGGCACGGAGCTGGGCACCGAAGAACTGCTTGGAAGGTGGGCACGAAGTCCTAGTCGAGGACTGGGCATGAAGCCCTGGCAAGGAGCTGGGCACCGAAGACCTGCTCGGAAGGTGGGCACGAAGACCTGGTCAGGTGCATCGGGAAAAAGTCCAACCGGAGGAGCCGGTTGGCAAAAGGTAAACTCTCCTAAGAGGAGTAGGTGAGGACGCGTTCCCCGTCGAGTGAACTGTAGGCGTCGGATCGACCTAGGGCTCCATTTTGGAGACCCAAAGTCAGAACCAAGCCAGCTACAGCTGTAAAACTCACTAACATTCTTGCTTTGTTTTGTGTGGCACTAACCCTAGATACAGGACCGAAGGAACGAGTTTCTACAGCTTAGAACGCCCTAAAGGAGAGGGGCAGCAGCTGGGCAGGGCGCCCCGGAGGTCTCGGGCGCCCCCAAGGTGAAGGCAAGACAAGCTGAGCAAGTAACGCTTCGGAAGCTCACTGGGCGGGGCGCCCCCAAGCTCCTGGGCGCCCCGGATGCCTTGGGCGCCCTGCGCTCAAGCCAACGAAGCGGATAGAGTTTATCCAGCCGAGAAGCCAGCTGATATAGTCAACCAGGGCGCCCCCTTGCTTCCCGGGCACCCCCGTCAAACCTCGAGCCCGATCCTGGAGGGATAAAGACTGACCGAGAGTTTGTGGGATCGTGTGACACGTGGAGGGCACCCCCAACGTCCCGGGCGCCCCCTGGTGCACTATATAAGGGGCTCGACCCCCAAGGCTTCTCAACACAACTTTCCAACGTCAATACGCTCTTCTACTCAAGCGCTCTGCTCCAGAAACCTCCCATCTCGAGATTGAAGCGCCGACTCCGAAGTACAATCCACACCGGGCGTCGGTAACGAAAGAGCTTAATTTTTTGTTTACTGTACTACAACTATAAAATTTCTCTGTGAACATTTGCACACATATAGAATTGCCCGCAGTAAACGGTCAACGACCGTGGGCCTTGGAGTAGGAGCCGACCACAACTCCGAATCAAGTAAAATCGCTTGAGTTCGCGTGTGTGTTTCTTTATTTTCCGCTACATAGTCTCTTTACGAATCCGAAAATATTTTACGATATTCACCCCCCACCCCCTCTATCGTTCTTCTCGATCCAATACTAGATTCCAACTATTATGGCATTAATGGAAATCGTATGTGTTTGATTTTGTGTTTTTTAATTAATTAAATCCTCGGGGTTGATGTGGCTAAATTAGGTATTTAATTTATATAATTACATGTGACACCTATTTAGCCAAACTTTTATTTACTTTTGATCTAGATTATATGTACACTCCTTTGTGGAGTATATAATCAATGCATGTAAATAAGTAGCTAGTCATCTCGGCTTGGAGACTCATTCGTGGTGGCTTGCACATGGAAAGGATGGAGTGGACGAGGTGGCGACACGACTGGAGGCGCATTGGAGACCAAGGCCATAATAGATGGAAAAATCTAGGATTTTTTCTTCGTTTATATTGGTTTATGTGCTTGTCGTGTGTGTGTGCATGCGAAAATCCTCAATGTAAATAACTAAGTGATGTAGACCAAGAAGCTATTCATCAAGACTGGGTTAAAACCGTAAGAGATCATTTGTCACTTCTTGAAGGGCCAACAAGTATTCAAGCAAAGCGTTCCAAGGAAGCACTAAACGGGCTAATCCAAGAACAATGACCTGACTATGAGAAACGAGAAACCAAGTTAAGCCCAAGTACAAATCAAGGTTTAACCCATGTGATCGGTCTTATTCAGCCATGACTCATCCCTAGCATGATGGTTGGAAAAGGGAAAGGAGAAAAGAAGTATGGAAACTTGGGATTTTGGGTTTCTAAGTTATTTAGTATTATGCATGCAAAAGTATGGAGACTTGGAGTTTTTTTTGGGTTTGTAAATGTTTAAATGCTTGCATGCAACATGGGTACTTGTATTTGTTTGCATGCATGTATGTAGGTACTTTAGTTGCTTGCTCCCATTATATAAGGGAGAGAATTCCGAATTTGTAAGCACTTTTGTTTTGGTAAACATCCTAGTGAGGATTTTGTGATCACTTGGTTCTTAAGGGAACTTCTAAACTTATCGAGTCTATCTCGTGGCGTTCAATATCCGAAACTTATCACCATCCTGATGTGGTGTTTCCTTCTTTCGTAGCCTTTGTTCGTGCCAATCATGGTTGCGAGTAAAGGCTCAAACTCTTGTCATCTTGTTCCTGGGGTTCTATCCATCTTTGTCTCGGGTTCCAGCACGTCTATTGGTGGGATTCGTATCATCTGGTACCAGAGACTCATTTCAAAAGGCAAGTGTTCAATTTATCTTTTCTTTCTGTTTGATATATTGAAAAAAAAACAAAACAGAAAAACATTCGTGGGAAAAAAAATTTCAAAAGGAGAAGAAGAAGTTGATTGTGCAAGTTAAGTTTCTTTGAACTCTTGAAGTAGTTTCACCTTCCATTTCTTTGTATTTGTCATCTTTTGCTCTTTCTTTTCTCTTAATGTTTCTGCCATTTCTTAAAGTTTCGGTTCGATTACTCTGAATTGTCACATGATATTCTGATTTGTTCTCGAAGCGTGATTAAGAACTAAAGAGACACAATTGAGTGAAAAAAAAGAGAAGAGAGTGTGTGAGACCACTACTAGTGTGAGTTCCCAAATCTTGAGAACGCTAGAGGGAGTGCTTGTGAGGTTTCTTCTATTTTTTGCAAAAATGTCCAACATTCCATAAGATGATATAACTGAGAACGCTAGATAACTTCCAAATCTTCAATTGCAAGCATTAATGGGAGAAATCCGGCGTATGATGAAGGCGGAATTGGAGTCTATACATGAGAGGCTAGATCGAGTTGAACCGGAAACACCCAGGAGACATCAGCAAGGGTATCCTAATGTACAACAACAAAGACGTGCTCCGAGGGCTAAAATAGAAGAAGAAGAGGAGTTGGAAGGATTTGTTGAACAAAACTACAATCGGGGCTAGAATGGTAATAGGGAAGAAAGGAGTGGCTATAGAGATCGGACTGCGCATAGGGAGGATCGGATTGGTGGAAATAGAAGAGTTAATGACTTAGGAAGTGTAAAGCTGAAGATTCCATCCTTCCAAGGTAAAAATGATCCAGAAGTTTATTTGGAGTGGGAAACCAGGATAGAGATGGTGTTTGATTGTCATGAATTTTCAAAACATAAGAAGGTTAAGTTAGCTGTCATGGAATTCACTGATTATGCTATTGTGTGGTGGGATCAAGTAGTTATGAACTGACGACGAAATGGAGAGCGGCCTGTGTCCACTTGGGAGGAAATGAAGATGCTCATGAGGAAAAGATTTGTACCCAGTCATTACTATAGAAGTTTATATCAGAAGTTGCTAAGGTTATCCCAAGGCACCAAAAGTGTGAATGAGTATTTTAAGGAGATGGAGGTTTCCATGATATGAGCTAATATGGATGAAGATCGAGAAGCCACAATGGCTAGGTTTTTGCATGGTTTAAATTCAGAAATAGCTGATATTGTTGAATTGCAATATTATGTTGAGTTGTCTGACATGGTACACCAAGCAGTAAAAGTGGAGGAACAACTAAAGAGGAAGAGGCTTACTAGAAGGGGACAACCAGTGACTAGCAACAATACATGGAGGGCATCCCCAAAATAAGAGGAACAGTTACAAAGCAAGCCAAAATTTGAACTCTTCAAGAAGCCCAAACCAACAACATCCACAACCCCATGTATTAGCGAGTCCACTACTTACAAAACTCGTGATATCAAGTGTTTCAAATGTCAGGGGCGTGGCCACATTGCTAGCCAATGTGTGAACAAAGGGTGATGGTTATAAATGCCCAAGGGGAGCTTGAATCAGAAGACGAGGATGAAGTTGCTGAAGAAGTACCACAAAAGGAGGACAGAGACGATGAGCAACATGCTGTTGTTGGAGACTTATTGGTGGCTAGACGAGTTCTAAGTTTACAAGCTAAGGAGGAAGACGGTAATCAACGGGAAAACTTATTTCATTCTCGTTGCTTTGTGAATAATAAGGTTTGCAGTATTATTATTGATGGAGGAAGTTGCACCAATGTGGCAAGCATTGATTTAGTGGAGAAATTGTCGCTACCGACCCTGAAACATCCATGTTCTTATCGACTACAGTGGTTGAACGATTGCGGGGAAATCAAAGTGACAAAGCAAGTCTTCGTATCAATTGCTATTGGCAAATATGAAGACGAGTTGTTATGTGATGTTGTAACGCCCGCCCTTCCCGCCTTACGGTGTAGGCGAGAGGCGGCATTACACGAACATAAATATATGTATATGGACATCTTAATGCAGCGGAATAATTTAAAACTTTATAAATATGCGTTTAAAACATGCAATTATAACTTGAATCATGTTGACACATCTTGGCTATCATTCTTAAACATGGTTACATGGTAAACTTAGCATTGTCATAACATAAAAATATAAGACATATCATGTGAAACATAACATTATTGAACATGCTTGCATTAAACATAACTTATCCTACCATCATAAAGTATAGCATGAAACTAGAGTTGACAATGCAAAACATAAGAAGTTGTTCTTTAGGAAAACCATCATAAAGTATAGCATGAAACTAAAGATGACAGTGCAAAACATAAGGCATATGACAGTCATGAATAATAGGATCTTTTCTTTTTCTTTTGCCATGTCACTGCCACACACACACATTTGCCCCTCCTACTGCTTCCCTTAGCTAGTATCCTCTTGCTTGATCTGTGATATAAGAAAATAAAACTTATAAGTACATAGGCTTAGTAAGACTCTTTCCTACTCACTAAAATCATACGTCGCATACAGTCAATGAAAAGACATAACATAGAGGTGTAACATAAAACAAAAGCATATCATGAATCGGTATTCATAAAGCATTTGACATGAGGAGGCATATAAATGTACATGGAAATACATAATCATATGGAAGTGTTTAACATGAAATGAAAATGCATAGAGCTTATGGCATAAAAATACTTGACATAAATATAAGCACATAACATACTTGACATGACATAGTTTTTGACATAAACATAAGCATATAACATACCTAACATGGAATAGATGCATAATATGAATGAATGCATGAGTTAAATGCACAAAACATAAGGAAGCTTATTTGAAAATCATAATTATAATTACTTAAACATAAATCATAACATCATGGGGAGGGCCCGGCTTGTACCACATACATACATTCATCATTTGCGCGCATCCCTAAGTAAATGCGAGGTAGCTAGTCTCGACCTATTAGGGTACTAGGTTACCTTAAACATATGGACAGCTGCGGTAGTCCAGAACCGAGGCTTTCATGAGGAGCCCATCCGTGTTGGACAGCTGCGGTAGTCTTAGAACCGAGGACAACTGCGGTAGTCCTACATCGAGGCTTTCATGAGGAGCCCATCCCTTGGACCTTACATGGGTTCGATACAAGCCCATCCATAAAATAAAATAGTTTTACATGCTTCTTTGTTTTCATCATATTTCATCATTCATAGAACTTACATAGCATAATTGAAAACATAAACATGATCTTAGTACATGAAGCATGGTATAAAGCATACTTAGCATTTCATCATTCATAATTCATGCATAACATCATTATGCCTTAAAGGCATGAACATCATCTTCATTCATAAGGTATGTCATGCATACATCATTATGCCTTAAAGACATGAACATCATCTTCATTCATAAGGCATGACATACATATATAATTATGCCTTAAGGCATAAACATCATCTTAGTTCATAGAGCTTGCATGATCATGGTACGTAAGGTAAGCATGCATAGATAAGTTTTTATATACATGGTACATATCACATAACATACATGATCATGGTATCTATCATAAAGCATGCATGGGTAGGATCCATATGAACATGATACATACTACATAGGTTCATAACATTCAACCTAAAACATTCATAGGTCTACATAACCATATATCTATCATAATACATATGTTCAAGGCATTTAACATAATACATGCATAATTCTACATAAACATGAGGCATACTTCACAACACATGTGTTCATGGTATATGGTTTAAAACATCCATAAATAAACCTACTAAAATATGGCACATAATATAAGCATACAAGATCATGATGCATAACACATAAAGTTAGGGTTTAGGTATCACAAAATTTATACAACATGCTTGAACATATATATACATCATAATAAACCATAAACAAGGACAATTGGAACCTTAGACTAACCCAAACCCTAGGCTTGGTGCTTGGCCGAAAGTTGTAGGTGGGAGTCCCCTTTATTCAAGTAACATGTGAGGTACCATAAGTAAACATAACACCCATACAATACATACAATGCCATAGGAAGCCATTAGAACACATGATTGGGGCTAACCCTAATTCCTAGCCCTAAAACTTGGTCTTGGCCGAAACCCTAGAGGGGTCTTAAGTCCAAGGAAAATTCATAAAATTCACAATTAACATCCAATACAATATATACAATGTCATAGGAAGCCATTAGAACACATGATTGGGTTAACCCTAACTCCTAGCCCTATCATTTGGTCTTGGCCGAAACCCTAGAGGGGTCTTAGGGTGCTACAAAAATTCCACAACTCACAATTCATTCATTATTTATCATGAGAAAGCATTAGGAAGCATAAGTGAGATTTTAACATCATCCCAAACCCTAATTTTGTGCTTGGCCGAAACTTATAGGAACCCTAATCCATAGTTTTCTCAACATAGATCCCAAAAAAAACTTAAATCATGATAGACAACGTAAAAACTAATAGACCACAGGTGAGGGAGTCTTACATCTCTTTATCTTGGTTATCAACCATGAATAGAGAAAGAAAATGAAAACCTTCTTGACTTTAGATCACTCCTTGCCCTTGTAGCCTTATAGAAAAAGTTGGATTTTCAAGAGGGAGTCTTCTTGTAAAGTTTTCCAAGGGGAAAGGTCCCTTGTGGCTCATGGCAAGGAGGAGGCAAGGAGGAGGAAGAAGAGAGAAGAGGAAGAGCCTTGGTGGATGAAAAGAGGAGAAAGTAACTTAAGCCTCTTCACTTTTCATTCCCTTTCTTTTATACTAAGTGAAGGGGCATGGTGTCTCTTCACATGGTGCCTCTTCACCTTCTTTAACCTCAACTAAAATCTTCTTCCTTTTCTACTAGCACTCCCTTGCTAGGTAAATTAGTTAGTACATGCATGATGAGGCTCTAGGTCCAAGGTTCAATCCTTAGTGCATGCACTTTATTTTTATTCCATTTACTCTTATTTTTGGCATGGCCCACATAAGAGCCCATCAAGAGTTATGCTAATATTCCTAATTGGAATTAACTTTTATCTATGTTAAAATTCTACCTAAGGTCCACTAATAGCCATGGTACTAGAAGAGCCCATATAAGGCCCATTAGTACTTAGCTTTTTAATCAATATAAGAAATCATGCTAAGGTTCATGCTAGTATTTATATGTTACTCAAGAATCCATATAGGCATGATCAATATTTTAAAGAAAAATATTGAGAGGATTTTACGGGCGTTACAATCCCCCATACCTCGTGAATGTTCATCCTCGAACTTAGAATAGCTCCGGGTACTTGCGTCTCATCTCGTCCTCGCGTTCCTAGGTTGCTTCCTCGAACCTTTGACTTTGCCATAGGACCTTGACTAAGGGTACCTCCTTGTTCCTTAGCTTTTTGACTTACCGATCAAGGATCTGGATAGGTCGGCTTTCAAAACTTAGGTCCTTCTAAACTTTTACTGTCTGCGGGTCGATTACTTAGTCTGCGTTTGGAATACACTTCTTGAGCATCAACACATGGAACACGTTATGAATAGCTGACATCTCTTGGGGCAGCTCCAGCTCATAAGCCACCTTACCGACTCTTTTCAAGATCTGGTACGGTCCCACATAACGCTGACTTAGTTTTCCTTTCTTCCCGAATCTCGTTACCCCTTTCATAGGGGCCACTTTGAGGAATACCAAATCTCCAACATCGAATTCCAGGGGCCTACGACTGACATCCGCATAATTCTTCTGCCGGCTCTGAGTAGCTTCTATTCATTGTCGGATGTTCTGTATAGCTCGAGTGGTGTCGTTGATAAAATCCTTCTTGAGCCCCATTTCCTTCTTTTCACCACCTTCGTACCAACAGATCGGAGACCTACATCTCCTCCCGTACAAAGCTTCATAAGGTGTCATTCCGATAATAGCTTGTTAGCTATTATTGTAAGCGAATTCCACTAAGCACAGATATCGGCACCATCTCCCTTTGAAATCCAGGGCACAAGCTCGTAACATGTCCTCCAGTACTTGATTCACTCGTTCAGTTTGCCCGTCAGTCTGCGGGTGAAAAGCGGTACTGAACCGTAGTTTAGTGCCGAGGGACTTCTGGACGCACTCTCAAAAATGTGAGGTAAAGCGACCGTCCCTATCTGAGATGATGGTCTTGGGAACCCCGTGAAGTCTGATTATCTCCTTAGCATATAATTGAGCCAGTTGCTCAATCGAATAGGTCATCTTGATTGCTAGGAAATGGGCAGACTTCGTCAACCTGTCCACAATTACCCATATCGCATCATATCCGTTCGTAGTCTTGGGAAGTCCTGAAATGAAATCCATAGAGATATCTTCCCATTTCCACTCTGAAATTGGAAGTGGCTACAGAACTCCTCTGGGTCGCTGGTGTTCTGCTTTCACTTGTTGGCAGGTCAGGCACGTGCTGACATGCTGAGCCACGTCTCTCTTCATACCAAACCACCAGAATTTTTCCTTCAAGTCTTGATACATTTTGGTGGATCCCGGATGCATCGAGTAAGGGGTTCCGTGAGCTTTTGCTAATATTTCCTTCCGTAGCTCCGGATCATTAGGGATACATAGACAATCCCTAAGGAATAATACTCCACTGTCGGCGATACGAAAACCATCGCCCTTTCCTTCTAGAATCTCCTTCTTGATTCTCTGAAGACTCGGATCACCATTTTATTTTTCTAGTATGTCGTCGAACAGCGTCGGTGATATTGTCATGGTAGAAAGCCGTCCGGAAATGATCTCAACCCCGTAATTCATAATTTCTCTTTCGAGTGGGCGGGGTAATACCGGTAAGGACATCAAGGTGGCACTGGACTTCCGGCTGAGTGCATCGGCCACTTTGTTTGCCTTCCCTGGATGGTAGAAGATCTCACAGTCGTAGTCCTTCACTAATTCAAGCCATTGGCATTGTCTCATATTTAGGACTTTCTGAGTGAAGAAGTATCGCAGACTCTGGTGGTCTATATAAATCCTGCACTGCACTCCATATAGATAATGCCTCCATATTTTAAGAGCGAAGACCACAACGGCCAGTTCTAGATCGTGAGTGGGGTAGTTCTTTTCATGTTCTTTGAGTTGTCTAGAGGCGTAGGCAATGACTTTACCACTCT
The DNA here is from genome assembly GCA_024364735.1 of Boesenbergia rotunda. NCBI lineage: Eukaryota > Viridiplantae > Streptophyta > Magnoliopsida > Zingiberales > Zingiberaceae > Boesenbergia > Boesenbergia rotunda. The sequence goes on along the minus strand of JAGFNQ010001671.1, from coordinate 265,457 downwards.
GCATAAGTACAGCTCCAAGTCCCAATTTGGAGGCGTCGATGTACATGTCGAAGCTCTGGTTACTTTTCGGAAGAGTAAGAATCGGAGCACTTGTTAGTCTTCTTTTTAGTTCCAAGAAACTCCTTTCGCAGTTTTTCGTCCATTCGTACTTTTTATTCTTCCGGGTGAGAGCCGTTAGAGGGGCTGCAATTCTCGAGAAGTCCTCCACGAATTTTCGATAATAGCCTGCCAGCCCGAGAAAGCTTCTGATTTCACTGGCGTTCTTTGGCTTGCTCCAGTTACTCACAGCTTCAATCTTTGTTGGGTCTACCATAACTCCGTCTTTAGAAATAATATGACCCAGAAAGGCTACTTGGTTGAGCCAGAACTCGCATTTAGAGAACTTTGCGTACAGTTGCTTTTCCCGAAGAATCTGTAATACTATCTTCAGGTGCTCGGCGTGCTCTTCTTGGTTTCTCAAATAAATAAGGATATCGTCGATGAAGACGATTACAAATTTGTCGAGGAAAGACGAGAGTACCCGATTTATAAGGTCCATAAACATAGCAGGAGCATTTGTCACGCCGAAGGGCATAACGACGAATTCAAAATCCCCGTACCTTGTTCGGAAAGCTGTCTTCGGAATATCTTCCTGTTTTACTCTGACTTGATGATAACCAGACCTCAGATCGATCTTAGAGAAAATGGTGGCTCCCTTCAACTGGTCAAACAGGTAATCTATCCTCGAAAGGGGATACCTGTTCTTGATCGTCACGTTGTTCAACGCTCGGTAATCTATGCACATTCGCATAGATCCATCTTTCTTCTTTACAAATAGTACCGGAGCTCCCCATGGAGAGTGACTAGGGCGAATAAGTCCCTTATCAAGTAACTCCTGTAGCTGTTCCTGAAGCTCTTTTAATTCAATCGGCGCCATACGGTAAGATGCCTTGGAGATCGGGTTAGTACCAGGAACCAATTCGATCTCAAATTCTACTTCTCTATCAGGGGCTAATCCTGGTAATTCATTTGGGAATACCTCTGGGTAATTGCATACAATCCTAACATCTTCTAGCTTCTGGTCCTTTGTTTGACTTGCGTCGACCACATGTGCTAGAAATCCAGTGTATCCCTTGTCTAACATCTTCTGTGCTATGAGAGTCGATAAGAATTTCCCTGTTCTTTTCCTTGGCTGTCCGATAAATTCAAACATAGAATCTGCCTCGGGTTAAAAGACCACCTTTCGCTTACGACACTCGATAGAAGTACCGTATTAGCTCAGAAAATCTATACCCAATATAACATCATAATTCTGCATGTCAAGTACAATCAGATCGCAGTAGAGTTCTCTTTCTGCGATTCCGACTAGCACAGCACGCAGCATGTGAGTGGATGTTATTATTTCTCCCGAAGGCAGGGTCGTTAAGAACTTGCAGTCTAAAACTTGTGGAGGCATATCTATCTTCTTAGTGTATGGCATAGAAATGAACGAGTGCGTTGCCCAGTATCAAATAATGAAGTAGCATACTGATTGTAAATAAGTATCTGACCTGTGACAACCGTAGAAGTATTCGCGGCGTCCTCCTTAGTAATAGAGAAAACCCTGGCATTCATCATAGTTGGTGGGGCCTCCAATCTCTCTTGGCTCATCGGGGTACCTTCCAGCTCAGCTTGCATATAGTGTAGTTTCGCTGGTGCACCCTGGTACTGAACCTGCTGTTGGGGAGGTGCCGGGTTCTTGGTAGGACAGTAAAAATCCATGTGCCCTTCCACTCCACAGATGAAACACCGGTTCGTACCTTTTCGGCATTCCCCGGGATGCCTTTTCCCGCATGTAGCGCACGGGAAAGCCTGGACTGTTTGTTTGCTGGGCCCCCTTGGGAGTTGTTCCATGGCTTCCGTTTACCACTATTGTCCCCCTTCCAGTTAGCGTTGGTACTCTGGGGTTTCTGACCTCCTGAGTGATAATGAAAGGGAAGAACATTAGGGATAATGAAAAGGGAAAGAATCGAGAATCCCGGAGTGAACTTGATTCTTACTTTCATTTAGCGCCTTCCTTTGCTGATTGATATTGTTCAGGTAATGCTCGGTGAGTAGGGCACTACTAACCAGCTCCTCGGCGGTCTGCGATCTGTTAACTCCGCCGGCCACGTTCAGGGCTATTTCGGGCCGCAACATCTTCAGCATAAGTCGGACCCTTTCTTTCTCGGTGCGCACAAGCTCAGGGCATAGGCGAGCTAGTCGGTTAAATTTCTTCACGGCTTCATTGACTGAGAGGTTGCCCTGTCGGAATTCCGTGAACTCGTCGTAGTGTTTGTTTGTGACATGCATATTGAAGAATTCTTCAAAGAATTTCGATTCGAAATCCATCCATTTCATCTGGTTCACCTGTCTTTTGGCCTTGACCCTTTCCTACCACATTCTGGCGTCCCCAAAAAGGCAGAATGATGCACACTTAATCTTCTCATGTTCGGGCCAGTCCAGCAGCTCCATTGTACTTTCCACTGTTTGAACCACGCTTGGGCATCCCATGGTTCGCCTCTTGTCGTGCTATAGTCCAGCAGCACCCGAGAAATTTTTCGGTTTCAGCCTCAACCACTAGATCAGATAAGCTTCTTGTCGTGCTACAGTAGCAGGGCCGGTCGGAGGGGTTTGCGTAACCGTAGGCGTGACGGGTGTCACAGTCTGGTTTGCCAGTTGAGTGGTAGAATTTTCTTGCTGGTTCATCAAGGTATTAATGGTTTGCTGCTGTTCGGTAACCTGACGCTGAAGTGCGGTCACTAATTGCATCAGGTCGGGCGATGAAGTAGTCTCGTTAATTCTGTTACTCTATCTTCTAGCCATGCTTTTCTTCATAAAAGACAAGTAAGGCTAATATAAGTTATTGTTATTCCTGCCCACATATCAAACTCTAAAATGTTCGATATCATAAAGTAAAGTAAGGTATCGTTCATATGTACATATTCTAAAAGTACTCTCTATCATAAGGTATCATTCATACTTGCATATTCTAAAATCATAAAGGAAGTAAGGTATGCATAGAGGTACTTACTTGGAAGCTGCAGGAAGAAGGCTTGATGAGTGTGTAATGAGATGATAAACTGACTCTGATACCAACCTATAACGCCCGCCCTTCCCGCCTTACGGTGTAGGCGAGAGGCGGCGTTACGCGAATATAAATATATGTATATGGACATCTTAATGCAGCAGAATAATTTAAAACTTTATAAATATGCGTTTAAAACATGCAATTATAACTTGAATCATGTTGACACATCTTGGCTATCATTCTTAAACATGGTTACATGGTAAACTTAGCATTGTCATAACATAAAAATATAAGACATATCATGTGAGACATAACATTATTGAACATGCTTGCATTAAACATAACTTATCCTACCATCATAAAGTATAGCATGAAACTAGAGTTGACAATGCAAAACATAAGAAGTTGTTCTTTAGGAAAATCATCATAAAGTATAGCATGAAACTAAAGATGACAGTGTAAAACATAAGGCATATGACAGTCATGAATAATAGGATCTTTCCTTTTTCTTTTGCCATGTCACTGCCACACACACACACTTGCCCCTCCTGCTGCTTCCCTTAGCTAGTATCCTCTTGCTTGATCTGCGGTATAAGAAAATAAAACTTATAAGCACATAGGCTTAGTAAGACTCTTTCCTACTCACTAAAATCATACGTCGCATACAGTCAATGAAAAGGCATAACATAGAGAGTGTAATATAAAACAAAAGCATATCATGAATCGGTATTCATAAAGCATTTGACATGAGGAGGCATATAAATGTACATGGAAATACATAATCATATGGAAGTGCTTAACATGAAATGAAAATACATAGAGCTCATGGCATAAAAATACTTGACATAAATATAAGCACATAACATACTTGACATGGCATAGTTCTTGACATAAACATAAACATATAACATACCTGACATGGAATAGATGCATAACATGAATGAATGCATGAGTTAAATGTATATAACATAAGGATGCTTATTTGAAAATCATAATTATAATTACTTAAACATAAATCATAACATCATGGGGGGGCCTCGGCTTGTACCACATACATACATTCATCATTTGCGCGCATCACTAAGTAAATCCGAGGTCGCTAGTCTCGACCTACTAGGGTACTAGGTTACCTTCAACCTAGGGACAGCTGCGGTAATCCAGAATCGAGGTTTTCATGAGGAGCCCATCCCTATTGGGCAGCTGCGGTAGTCCCAGAACCGAGGACAGCTGCGGTAGTCCTACACCGAGGCTTCCATGAGGAGCCCATCCCTTGGACCTTACTTGGGTTCGATACAAGCCCATCCATAAAATAAAATAGCTTTACATGCTTCTTTGTTTCATCATATTTCATCATTCATAGAACTTACATAGCATAATTGAAAACATAAACATGATATTAGTACATGAAGCATGGTATAAAGCATACTTAGCAATTATCATTCATAATTCATGCATAACATCATTATGCCTTAAAGGCATGAACATCATATTCATTCATAAGGTATGACATGCACACATCATTATGCCTTAAAGGCATGAACATCATCTTCATTTATAAGACATGACATACATACATAATTATGCCTTAAGGCATAAACATCATCTTAGTTCATAGAGCTTGCATGATCATGGTACGTAAGGTAAGCATGCATAGATAAGTTTTTACATACATGGTACATATCACATAGCATACATGATCATGGTATCTATCATAAAGCATGCATCGGTTGGATCCATATGAACATGACACATACTACATAGGTTCATAACATTCATCCTAAAACATGTATATGTCTACATAACCATATATCTATCATAATACATATGTTCAAGGCATTTAACATAATATATGCATAATTCTACATAAACATGAGGCATACTTCACAACACATGTGTAACGACCCGGAAAATTTTCTCAATATTTTCTTTAAAATATTGATCATGTCTAGATAAATTTTCGAGGAACATAGAGATACTAGTAGGAACCTTAGCATGATTAGCCATGATTTTCTATATGGAATAAGAAGCTAAGTACTAATGGGTCTTCCATGGGCTTTTCTAGTACCATGGTTATTAGTGGATCTTAGGTAGAATTTAATATAAATAGAAATGGGCTTCAATTAGGAATATTAGCATGGCTATTGGTAGGCCTTAGGGGGCATTGCCGAAAATTAAAAAAAATATAAAAAAAAAAAAAAAAAGTGCATGCACCAAGGATTAAACCTTGGACCTAATATATCACCATGCATGTACTAACCAATTCACCTAGCAAGGGAGTGCTAGTAGAGAATGAAGAGGATTTTGGTTAAGGCTTAGAGAAGTGAAGAGTCATCAAGAGAAGAGGCACCATGCCCCTTCACTTGCCCCCTTTCATGTAGTATAAAAGAGAGGGGAAGGGAAGAGACAACTTAACACTTAAGTCATTGTCCTCTTCTTCCACCAAAACTCTTTCTCTCCCTCTTCTTCCTTCTCCTAGCCGAAACCCACCAAGGCTCCTCCCCCTTGGAAAAGCTTCACAAGGGGACTTTCTCTTGAAGATCCAAGGCTTCCTACAAGGCTACAAGGGCTACGGGTGATCAAGGGACAACAAAGTCTTCATCCTCTTCTCTATTTAGGGTCTATAACCAAAACACCAAGTGTAAGACTCCCTCACCTGTGGTATAATAGTTTAGGTTGCTTATCAAGATTTAAGATGTTTTTTGGGATTTATGTTTTACTTATGATAAATTAAGCATAAAAGTATGATTTTGGAAATTTTATAGCACCCTAGAACCCCTTTAGGGTTTCGGCCACCACCCATGTACCATGGCTAGGTTTAAAATTTAACCCTTCAAGCATGGTTAGTATGTTTTCTATGATATAATGGGTATTAATGGTGACTTATATGAATTTCCCTATGGACTTATTACCCTTCTAGGGTTTCGGCCAATGCATTATATAGGGCTAGGACTTAGGGTTAAATCTAATCAAGGGTTCAAATGGTTTCCTATGACATTGTATGTATTGTATTGGAGGTTAATTATGACCTATGTGAATTTTCCATGGACTTATGGTTCTTTAGGGTTTCGGCCAAGACCATGATCTAGGGTTTGGATTGGGTTAAGGTCTCAAGGATACTTGTTTATAGGTTACTATGATGTAAGTATATGGTTAAGCATGATGTAAGGATCTTTATGTTACCAAAACCCTAGCTTTATGTGTTATGTATCATGAGTTTGTATGTGTAGGTTATGTGTTATGTTTTACTCATGAATATTTTAGACCATGTACCATGAACATATGTAATTGATGTAGTTGTAGGTTAAATAGAATAATGTATGTAGGATGTTAAATGCCTATAATAGATATATGTGTATGAAGGTCTATGCATGTTCTATAATGAATGTCATGAACCTAAGTACTGTAGAATGCCATGAACCTAAGTGGTATGTATCATGTTCATATCTATCATACCCATGCATGCTCTATGATGGATACTATGATTATGTATGCTAGATGAAATGCACCATGTATGAAATGCATGTTTATCTTATATACCATGATCATGCAAGCTTTATGGACTAGGATGATGCTCATATCTTAGGATATAATTATGTAGGTATGCCATGTTTTATGAATGAAAATGATGAATGAAGATAAAGTTCATGCCTTCGAGGCATAATGATGATATGGAATGAAAATGATGAATAAAGATAAGGTTCATGCCTTCAAGGCATAATGATGATGTTAAGCATTAAGAATGAATGACTATGCCATGTATGTTTTATGAATGAAGAAGCATGTGAAATTATTTTATTTTATGAATGGGTGAGTACCGGACCTAAGTAAGGTCTATGGTTCTGGACTACCGATGAAGCTGTCCACGGTTCTGGACTACCGATGAAGCTATCCACGGTTCGGACTACCGATGAAGCTATCCTTACCCTAGTAGGTCGAGATTAGCTACCTCGTATTTACTTAGGGATGCGCGCACATGATGTATGTATGTGGTACAAGCCAGGGCCCCGTGATGTTATTATTATGTTTAAGTATTTATAAGTATGATTTTCAAATAAGCATCCTTATGTATATGCATTTGACTCATGCATTCATTCATGTTATGCATTTATGCTAAGAATATGCTTATGATTTATGCTAAGAATATGCTTATGAATTGTGTTAAGAAGATGCTTATGTTTATGTTAAGAACCATGCCATGTTAAATATTTTTTTATGCTTATGTTCTATGTTAAGAACCATGTCATGTTAAATATTTTTTTTATACTTATGTTCTATGTTAAGAACCATGTCATGTTAAATGTTTTTTTATGCTTATGTTCTATGTTAAGAACTATGTCCTGTTAAATGTTCATATAATTATGTTTTATGTGACATATGGATTTTAGTGAGTAGGAAAGGGTCTTACTAAGCCTGTGTGCTTATAGTCTTATTTTCTTATACCGCAGATCAAGCAAGAGGGTACTAAGGGAAGCAGCAGGAGGGGCAAGAGCGTGTGTGTGGCAGTGACATGGCAAAGGATTCTTCTATTTATACTGATTGCATGTCTTGTGTTTTGAAACGCCTCATTAGGTTCTATGCTATACCTATGATAGTTATGCCTAAAGAATAACTATACCGCAGATCATGATGCTACGTATGCGGTTAATATGCTAAGTTACAATGTCACCATGTTCATGAATGTTATTTAAGGTATATATATACATGATTCAAGTATTAGTTGCAAGGTTAAACGCATGTGTAATATGTTTAAAGAAAAAAAAATTATTCCATTGCATTAAGATGTTCATATGACTATGTATGTTAGCGTAACGCCGCCTCTCGCCACACCGTAAGGTGTGGGAAAAAGGCAGGCGTTACAGGTTGGTATCAGAGCAGTTTGCCATCTCACTACACACACATCAAGCCTTCTTCCTGCCGCTTCTAAGTAAGTACCTCTATGCATACCTTATGTTCTTTTATGATTTTAGAATACGCGAGTATGAAGGATATCTTATGATAGGAAGTACTTTTAGGATATGTAGATATGAAATCTTATGATAGGAAGTACTTTTAGGATATGTAGATATGAAATCTTATGATAGGAAGTACTTTTAGGATATAATATGAACGATACTTTACCTTATTTTTATGAGACCAAACACTTTAGAAATTGATATGCGGGTAGGAACCTAAAAGAAATTTAACTACTAACGTAAAGGAACCCGACTTTATTTGTGTGCTTTTCTCTGTATATATTTGTGAATTGAAAAAAAAATCTAGTTTTGTACTGGTTTTTGTCAGTTTTGTACTGACTATGTCGTTTTTTTTCAATTCCAGATGTTGCATGAGATCTACATCCTGAGTCGTGGCTATGAGCGGTGTCGTGAGCTGATGGAGCAAATAGATGAAGTGGAATATAGTCCGGTCCTTGGCATCCAAGGCAATATGGGGAAACTGGACCAATTATTTTGGAAACTCGAGCAGGAAGGGTTTCCAATCATGGATGACTGTAGAATTGGAGCACTACTTCGTTCATTACCCAAGCGTGCGAGGGAAGTTGCTTATCAGATATGGGGGGCAACATGAATGTCGGATCTCATATACGGAGTTATGTAAGGGAGTTATGTAAGCAGCTTCTTCGCCATGAGTTTCCGGAGGATCTGGGAGATTCTGAGGAGGATCCCGAGATGTTCGAGGAAGATCTCGAGATGCTCGAGGAAGATCCCGAGATGCTCGAGGAAGACCCTGAAATGCTCAAGGAAGATCCTGAGATGCTCGAGGAAGATCTGGAGATGTTCGGAGAAGACCCCGAGATGCCCGAGGAGGTTCCCGAGATAGATGAGGAGGATCCGATGGAAACAGTAGAAGACCCCGAGCCAGGTCGAGGGGAGATGAACGAGAGAGTGATAGCCACTGCCATAATATTTTTTATTATGGGCATGATGTCGACCCATCTAGTTCATTAAGTTCGGTTGGTTTTTGGTATGTGAACTTATAAGGTTTAATAAATAAAGTTGTGTTAAAAAAAATGGTGATCCGAGCCTTCAGAGAATCAAGCAGGAGATTCTAGAAGGAAGGGGGCGATGGTTTCCGTATCGTCGACGGGGGAGTAACATATTTTAGGGATCGTCTATGTATCCCTAATGATCCGGAGCTGCGGAGAGAAATATTAACAGAAGCTCACGGAACCCCTTATTCGATGCATCCGGGATCCACCAAGATGTATCAAGACTTGAAGGAGAAATTCTGGTGGTCCGGTATAAAGAGGGATGTGGCTCAGCATGTTAGCACTTGCCTGACCTGCCAACGAGTGAAAGCAGAACACCAGCGACCCGGAGGAGTTCTGCAGCCACTTCCAATTCTGGAATGGAAATGGGAAGATATCTCTATGGATTTCATTTCAAGACTTCCAGGACTACAAACGGATATGATGCAATATGGGTAATTGTGGACAGGTTGACTAAGTCTGCTCACTTCTAGCAATCAAGATGACTTATTCGATTGAACAACTAGCTCAATTATATGCTAAAGAGATAATCAGACTTCATGGAGTTCCCAAGTCCATCATCTCCGATAGGGATGGTCGCTTTACCTCACATTTTTGGGAGTGCGTTCAGAAATCTCTCGGTACTAAACTACGTTTCAGTATAGCTTTTCACCCTCAGACTGACGGGCAAACTGAACGAGTAAACCAAGTACTGGAGGACATGTTGCGGGCTTGTGCCCTGGATTTCAAAGGGAGTTGGTGCCGATACCTATGTTTAGAGAAATTCGCTTACAATAATAGCTACCAAGCTACTATCGGAATGGCACCTTATGAGGCCTTGTACGGGAGGAGATGTAGGTCTCCAATCTGTTGGTACGAAGGTGGTGAAAAGAAGGAAATAGGACTCAAAACGGATCTTATCGACGACACTACCCGAGCTATAAAGAACATTCGGCAACGGATAGAAGCTGCTCAGAGCCGGCAGAAGAATTATGCAGATGTCCGGCGTAGGCCACTGGAATTTGATGTTGGAGATTTGGTGTTTCTCAAAGTGGCCCCTATGAAAGGGGTAACGAGATTTGGGAAGAAAGGAAAACTAAGTCCGCATTATGTGGGACCATACCCGATTATGAAAAGAGTCGGCAAGGTGGCATATAAGCTAGAGCTGCCTCAAGGGATGTCAACTATCCATAACGTGTTCCATGTGTCGATGCTCAAGAAGTGTATTCCAAACAGAGATCAAGTGATCGAGCCGCAGACGGTACAAGTTCAGGAGGACCTAAGTTTTGAAAGCCGACCTATCCAGGTCATGGATCGGGAAATCAAAAAGCTAAGGAACAAGGAGGTACCCTTAGTCAAGGTCCTATGGCAAAGTCAAAGGTTCGAGGAAGCTACCTGGGAACGTGAGGACGAGATGAGACGCAAGTACCCGGAGCTATTCTAAGTTTGAGGACGAACTTTCACGAGGTATGGGGGATTGTAACGACCCGGAAAATTTTCTCAATATTTTCTTTAAAATATTGATCATGTCTAGATAAATTTTCAAGGAACATAGAGATACTAGTAGGAACCTTAGCATGATTAGCCATGATTTTCTATATGGAATAAGAAGCTGAGTACTAAAGGGCCTTCCATGGACTTTTCTAGTACCATGGTTATTAGTGGATCTTAGGTAGAATTTAATATAAATAGAAATGAGCTTCAATTAGGAATATTAGCATGGCTATTGGTAGGCCTTAGGGGGGCATTGCCGAAAATAAAAAAAAATATAAAATAAAATAAAAATAAAGTGCATGCACCAAGGATTGACCTTGGACCTAATATATCACCATGCATGTACTAACCAATTCACCTAGCAAGGGAGTGCTAGTAGAGAATGAAGAGGATTTTGGTTAAGGCTTAGGGAAGTGAAGAGTCATCAAGAGAAGAGGCACCATGCCCCTTCACTTGCCCCCTTTCATGTAGTATAAAAGAGAGGGGAAGGGAAGAGACAACTTAACACTTAAGTCATTGTCCTCTTCTTCCACCAAAACTCTTTCTCTCCCTCTTCTTCCTTCTCCTAGCCGAAACCCACCAAGGCTCCTCCCCCTTGGAAAAGCTTCACAAGGGGACTTTCTCTTGAAGATCCAAGTCTTCCTACAAGGCTACAAGGGCTAGGGGTGATCAAGGGACAACAAGGTCTTCATCCGCTTCTCTATTTAGGGTCTATAACCAAAACACCAAGTGTAAGACTCCCTCACCTGTGGTATAATAGTTTATGTTGCTTATCAAGATTTAAGATGTTGTTTGGGATTTATGTTGAGAAAATAAAGGATTAAGGCTCCTAAGATTTTCGGGCCAAGCATGTTTTGGGGCTAAGATGATGTTAAAAACCCCTCTTATGTTTCCTAATGTTTACTTATGATAAGTTAAGCATAAAAGTATGATTTTGGAAATTTTGTAGCACCCTAGAACCCTTTAGGGTTTCGGCCACCACCCATATACCATGGCTAGGTTTAAAATTTAACCCTTCAAGCATGGTTAGTATGTTTTCTATGATATAATGGGTATTAATGGTGACTTATATGAATTTCCCTATGGACTTATTACCCTTCTAGGGTTTCGGCCAATGCATGATATAGGGCTAGGACTTAGGGTTAAATCCAATCAAGGGTTCAAATGGTTTCCTATGGTATTGTATGTATTGTACTGGAGTTTAATTATGACCTATGTGAATTTTCCATGGACTTATGGTTCTTCAGGGTTTCGGCCAAGACCATGATCTAGGGTTTGGATTGGGTTAAGGTCTCATGGATACTTGTTTATAGGTTACTATGATGTAAGTATATGGTTAAGCATGATGTAAGGATCTTTATGTTACCAAAACCCTAGCTTTATGTGTTATGTATCATGAGTTTGTATGTGTAGGTTATGTGTTATGTTTTACTCATGAATATTTTAGACCATGTACCATGAACATATGTAATTGATGTAGTTGTAGGTTAAATAGAATAATGTATGTAGGATGTTAAATGCCTATAATAGATATATGTGTATGAAGGTCTATGCATGTTCTATAATGAATGCCATGAACCTAAGTACTGTAGAATGTCATGAACCTAAGTGGTATGTATCATGTTCATATGTATCTTACCCATGCATGCTCTATGATGGATACTATGATTATGCATGCTAGATGAAATGTACCATGTATGAAATGCATATTTATCTTATGTACCATGATCATGCAAGCTTTATGGATTAGAATGATGCTCATATCTTAGGATATAATTATGTATGTATGTCATGTTTTATGAATGAAAATGATGAATGAAGATAAAGTTCATGCCTTCGAGGCATAATGATGATATGGAATGAAAATGATGAATGAAGATAAGGTTCATGCCTTCAAGGCATAATGATGATGTTAAGCATTAAGAATGAATGATTATGCAATGTATGTTTTATGAATGAAGAAGCATGTGAAATTATTTTATTTTATGAATGGGCTTGTACCAGACCTAAGTAAAGTCCACGGTTCTGGACTACCGATGAAGCTGCCCACGGTTCGGGACTACCGATGAAGCTGTCCTTACCCTAGTAGGTCGAGATTAGCTACCTCGTATTTACTTAGGGATGCGCACACATGATGTATGTATGTGGTACAAGCCAGGGCCCCATGATGTTATGATTATGTTTAAGTATTTATAAGTATGATTTTCAAGTAAGCATCCTTATATATATGCATTTGGCTAATGCATCCATTCATATTATGCATTTATGCTAAGAATATGCTTATGAATTGTGTTAAGAAGATGCTTATGTTTATGTTAAGAACCATACCATGTTAAATGCCTTTTTATGCTTATGTTCTATGTTAAGAACCATGTCATGTTAAATATTTTTTTTATGCTTATGTTCTATGTTAAGAACCATGCCATGTTAAATGTTTTTTTATGCTTATGTTCTATGTTAAGAACCATGTCCTATTAAATGTTCATATGATTATGTTTTATATGACGTATGGATTTTAGTGAGTAGGAAAGGGTCTTACTAAGCCTGTGTGCTTATAGTCTTATTTTCTTATACCGCAGATCAAGCAAGAGGGTACTAAGGGAAGCAGCAGGAGGGGCAAGAGCGTGTGTGTGGCAGTGACATGGCAAAGGATTCTTCTATTTATACTGATTGCATGTCTTGTGTTTTAAACGCCTCATTAGGTTCTATGCTATACCTATGATAGTTATGCCTAAAGAATAACTTACTCTTATGATGCTTATGGATAAGTTACTTGCTACTTATGATGCTTATGGATAAGTTATGGAATGTTTAGATCATGATGCTACGTATGCGGTTAATATGCTAAGTTACAATGTCACCATGTTCATGAATGATAGTTAAGGTATATATATACATGATTCAAGTATTAGTTGCATGGTTAAACGCATGTGTAATAAGTTTAATGAAAAAAAATTATTCCGCTGCATTAAGATGTTCATATGACTATGTATGTTAGCGTAACGCCGCCTCTCGCCACACCGTAAGGTGTGGAAAAAGGCGGGCGTTACAACATGTGTTCATGGTATATGGTTTAAAACATCCATAAATAAACCTACTAAAACATGACACATAATATAAGCATACAAGATCATGATGCATAGCACATAAAGTTAGGGGTTAGGCATCACAAAATTCATACAACATGCTTGAACATATATATACATCATAATAAACCATAAATAAGTACAATTGGAACCTTAGACTAACCAAAACCCTAGGCTTGGTGCTTGGCCGAAAGTTGTAGGTGGGAGTCCCCTTTATTCAAGTAACATGTGAGGTACTATAAGTAAACATAACACCCATACAATACATACAATGTCATAGGAAGCCATTAGAACACATGATTGGAGCTAACCCTAATTCCTAGCCCTAAAACTTGGTCTTGGCCGAAACCCTAGAGGGGTCTTAAATCCATGGAAAATTCATAAAATTCACAATTAACATCCAATACAATACATACAATGTCATAGGAAGCCATTAGAACACATGATTGGGTTAACCCTAACTCCTAGCCCTATCATTTGGTCTTGGCCGAAACCCTAGAGGGGTCTTAGGGTGCTACAAAAATTCCACAACTCACAATTCATTCTTTATTTATCATGAGAAAGCATTAGGAAGCATAAGTGAGATTTTAACATCATCCCAAACCCTAATTTTGTGCTTGGCCGAAACTTATAGGAACCCTAATCCATAGTTTTCTCAACATAGATCCCAAACAAAACTTAAATCATGATAGACAACATAAAAACTAATAGACCACAGGTGAGGGAGTCTTACATCTCTTTATCTTGGTTATCAACCTTGGATAGAGAAAGAAAATGAAAACCTTCTTGACTTTAGATCACTCCTTGCCCTTGTAGTCTTGTAGAAAAAGTTGGATCTTCAAGAGGGAGTCTTCTTGTGAAGTTTTCCAAGGGGAAAGGCCCCTTGTGGCTCACGGCAAGGAGGAGGCAAGGAGGAGGAAGAAGAGAGAAGAGGAAGAGCCTTGGTGGAAGAAAAGAAGAGAAAGTAACTTAAGCCTCTTCACTTCTCATTCCCTTTCTTTTATACTAAGTGAAGGGGCATGGTGTCTCTTCACATGGTGCCTCTTCACCTTCTTTAACCTCAACTAAAATCTTCTTCCTTTTCTACTAGCACTCCCTTGCTAGGTGAATTAGTTAGTACATGCATGATGAGGCTCTAGGTCCAAGGTTCAATCCTTGGTGCATGTACATTATTTTTATTCCATTTACTCTTATTTTTGGCAAGGCCCACATAAGAGCCCATCAAGAGTTATGCTAATATTCCTAATTGGAATTCACTTCTATCTATGTTAAAATTCTACCTAAGGTCCACTAATAGCCATGGTACTAGAAGAGCCCATATAAGACGCATTAATACTTAGCTTTTTAATCTATATAAGAAATCATGCTAAGGTTCATGCTAGTATTCATATGTTACTCAAGAATCCATATAGGCATGATCAATATTTTAAAGAAAAATATTGAGAGGATTTTATGGGCGTTACAGATGTGGTCCCCATGCATGCATGTCATCTTTTGTTGGGAAGACCATGGCAATTTGATTGGAAGGTAACTCACGACGGGTTCACAAATAAGTATTCTTTTACTTGGAAAGGACAACCTATTTCGCTTGTACCCTTGACTACACGACAAGTAATTGAGGATCAACTAAAATTACAAAGAGCCAATGAAAAGAAGAAAGAAATAGAAAATGAAAAAAAAGAGAGAAAATGAAAGTGGGAAAAGGAGAGAAAAGGAAGATGAGGGAAAAGAAATTGAGAGTAAAGAATCAAAGGGAGTTAAGAAAACTGCAAAAAAGAAAGAGAAAAACTTTTATGCAAAAAAAAGTGAGATCAAAAGAGCTTTGTTTTCAAATCAGCCACCTCTTATACTTTTGTATAAGGAGGCACTTTTGAGCACTAACGATCTTAACAATTCTTTGTCAAGTGTTGTTGTTTCTCATTTACAGGAATTCGCGGATGTTTTTCCCGAAGAGGTTCCACCTGGTTTGCCTCCGATTCGAGGCATTGACCATCAAATCGACTTCATTCCTGGTGCATCAATCCCAAATCGGCCTGCATATAGAAGCAACCCGGAGGAAACAAAGGAACTCCAAAGGCAAATTGACAAACTATTAGAGAAAGGGCATGTTCGAGAGAGCCTAAGTCCTTGTGTTGTTCCAGTGTTACTAGTTCCTATGAAGGACGGCACATGGAGGATGTGTGTTGATTGTCGAGCCGTCAACAACATAACGGTAAAATATCGTCACCCAATTCCTAGACTTGATGATATGCTTGACGAATTGCATGGCTCTTGTGTGTTCACAAAGATAGATCTTAGGAGTGGATATCATCAGATTAGGATGAAGGAAAGTGATGAATGGAATACTGCTTTTAAGACCAAGCATGGCCTATATAAATGGTTAGTAATGCCTTTTGGATTAACTAATGCTCCTAGCACATTTATGCGTTTAATGAACCATGTTTTACGTGCTTTCTTAGGAAGATTTGTAGTTGTGTATTTTGATGATATTTTGATTTATAGCAAAAATCTGGAAAAACATGTTATACATTTAACATCTATATTAAGTGTGCTCAAGGAAGAGAAGCTCTTTGCCAACCTCAAGAAGTGCACCTTTTGTACGGAGAGGGTTGTGTTTCTTGGGTTTGTTGTTAGTGCTAAAGGGGTTGAGATGGATGAAGAAAAGGTGAAAGCAATCCATGTATGGCCAACACCTACAACAATCAGCCAAGTAAGGAGTTTCCATGGATTGGCCAGCTTCTATCGACGATTTGTGCCAGATTTTAGTAACATTGCAGCTCCTCTTACTAACTTCATCAAGAAAAATGAGTCATTCAAGTGGGGAGAGAAGCAAGAGAAAGCATTCAACACCTTGAAAGAAAAGTTAAGTTCGACTCCTTAATTGATTCTACCTGACTTTTCTAAAACATTTGAAATCGAATGTGATGCTTCTGGTATTGGTATAGGTGTTGTGCTTATGCAAGAAAGGAGACCCATTGCTTATTTCAGTAAGAAGTTAAGTGGGGCAGCTCTCAACTATCCAACGTATGACAAAAAGTTGTACGCATTGGTAAGGGCATTGGAGATGTGGCAGCATTACCTATGGCCAAAGGAATTCGTGATTCACACGGATCATCAGTCACTACGACATTTGAAAGGACAACACAAGTTGAACCGACGCCACGCAAAATGGGTAGAGTTCATTGAGACATTTCCTTATCTGATCAAATACAAGCAAGGAAAAGAGAATGCGGTAGCTGATGCTTTATCTCGAAGGTATGCTTTACTTTCCACGTTAGATGCGAAATTACTTGGATTTGAATACATCAAGGACTTATATGCCAATGATATTGATTTCTCTGATGTGTTCAAAGCATGTGAGCAAGTTGCATTTGGAAAATTCTTTAGGCATGATGAATTTTTATTTCGAGGAAATAGATTGTGTCTACCCCTATGTTCATTGCGTGAATTGTTTACTAGGGAAGCCCATAGTGGTGGGTTGATGGGGCATTTTGGTGTCACTAAGACTTTAGGGGTTTTGCAAGATCATTTTTTTTGGCCTCATATGAAACGTGATGTAGAGAAGATTTGTGAGAAGTGTATCACATGCAAACAAGCTAAATCTAAGTTGAAACCACATGACTTATATACTCATTTGCCTATACCCAATGAACCATGGACTGATATTTCAATGGACTTTGTATTGGGATTACCCGTACTAAGATGGGAAGGGATTCAGTTTTTGTTGTGGTAGATAGGTTTTCTAAGATGGCTCATTTCATTCCATGTCATAAAACCAATGATGCATCCCATATAGCTGATTTGTTCTTTAAAGAGGTTGTTAGTGTTGGATCGATAGAATACAATAGAGGGGGGGGGGGTGAATATCGTAAAACCATTTTCGGATTCGAGGTTAAGAGAATACGCAGCGGAATTGAAAACACGACACAAGAACTCAAGCGATTTTACTTGATTCGGAGTCGCGGTCGGCTCCTACTCCAAGGCCCACGGTCGATGACTGTTTACTATGGGCAATTCTATATGTACGCAAATATTTACAGAAAAATATTACAGTTGTAGTACAGTAAACTAAAAATGAAACTCTTCGTTACCGACGCCCGGTGTGGATCGTACTTCGGAGCAGAGGGTCGTCGTCAGCGCTTGAATCTCGAGATGGGAGGTTTCCGGAGCAGAGCGCTTGAGTCGAAGTGTGTATTGGCGTTGGAAGAATGTGTCTAGAAGCCTTGGGGGTCGAGCCCCTTATATAATGAACCTGGGGGTGCCGTGGACGTCGGGGGCACCCTCCGCGTGTCACACGATCCGCAAACATCTCGGTCAGCCCTTATCCCTCCAGGATTGGGCTCGAGGTTTGACGGGGGCGCCCGGGAAGCAGGGGGCGCCCGGGTTGACCCAATCTGCTGGCTTCTCGGCTGGATAGAACTCTATCTGCTTCGTTGGCTTGGATCCAGGGCACCCGAGGCATCCGGGGCGCTCGGGAGCATGGGGCCGCCTGGGAGCTTGGGGGCGCCCGGGAGCTTCTGAGCTGCAGAAACTCGTTCCTTCGGTCCTGCATTCAGGGTTAGTACCAAACAAACCAAAGCAAGCATGTTAGTGCATTTTACAACCGTAGCTGTCTTGGTTCTGACTTTGGGTCTCCTAAATGGAACCCAAGGTCGAACCGACGCCTACTGCTCCCTCGACGGGGAACGCATCCTCACCTACTCCTCTCAGGAGATTTTACCTGTTGCCAACCGGCTCCTCCGGTTGGATTTTTGCCCAGCAGTCCTTCGCCGGGTGCCTAGCAGCCCTTCGCCAGGTCTTTGGTACCAAGCAGTTCTTCGCCAGTGCCTAGCAGTCCTTCACCAGGTCTTAGATTCCCAGCAGCCCTTCACCAGGTGCCTAGCAGTCCTTCGCCAGGTCTTAGATTCCCAGCAGCCCTTCGCCAGGTGCCTAGCAGTCCTTTGCCAGGTCTTAGACTCCTAGCAGCCCTTCGTCAGGTGCCTAGCAGTCCTTCGCTAGGTCTTTGTTTCCTGGCAGTCCTTCGCCAGGTGCCTAGCAGCCCTTCGCTAGGACTTTGTTTCCTGGCAGTCCTTAGCCAGGTGCCTAGCAGCCCTTCGCTAGGACTTTGTTTCTGCACACTTGAGTAACTTTATTAGATCACAAATAACACTTAACTTTGAATCCTTTACCAATATCAAATCAAGGTTCGATATGGTGCTTCCTGCACCAACAGTTAAGATACATGGCATGCCTAGGACCATTGTCTCTGATTGAGATGCAAAATATTTGAGTTACTTTGGAAGACTCTGTGGGGAAAATTGGGAACTAAATTGTTATTCTCTACTACTTTTCATCCCCAGACCGATGGGCAAACTGAAGTTGTTAATCGCACTTTATCCTTCTTACTTCATGCTATCATAAAAAAGAATTTGAAAACATGGGAGGATTGTCTACCGCATGTTGAGTTTGCATACAATAGAAGCATACATTCTGCAACTCAATTTTCTCCATTTGAAGTTGTTTATGGATTCAATCCTTTGTCACCAATAGATTTGATTCATCTACCTTTAAGTGAGCATGTCAACTTAGATGGTAAGAAGAAGGTTGAATTTGTGAAGCAAATTCATGAACAAGCATGCTTGAATATTGAGAGAAGGACCAAGCAATATATACAGCAAGTTAACAAAGGGCTCAAGAAAGTTGTGTTTGAACCAGGAGAGTGGGTTTGGTTGCACCTACGAAAGGAGCAATTTCTAGAGAAACGACATTCTAAACTCCTACCTCGAGGTGACGGGACATTTCAAGTGATAGAACGCATCAATGATAATGCCTACAAACTTGAATTGCCAGGTGAGTATGGTGTGCATACTACTTTTAATGTTGCTGATTTGTCCCCATTTGATGTAGGTGATGATTTGAGGGCAAATCCTTTTCAAGAGGGGGAGAATGATGTAGACTAAGGAGCTATTCATCAAGACCGGGTTAAAACCGCAAGAGATCATTTGTCACATCCTGAAGGGTCAATTACAAGACTTCAAGCAAAGCACTAAATCCAAGAACAATAGCCTGGCTATGAGAAACGAGAAACCAAGTTAAGCCCAAGTACAAATCAAGGTTTAACCCATGTGATCGGTCTTATTCAGCCATGACTCATCCCTAGCATGATGATTGGAAAAGGGAAAGGAGAAAAGAAGTATGGAAACTTAGGATTTTGGGTTTCTAAGTTATTTAGTTTCATGCATGCAAAAGTATGGAGACTTGGAGTTTTTTTTGGCTTTCTAAATGTTTAAATGCTTGCATGCAACATGGGTACTTGTATTTGTTTGCATGCATGCATGTAGGTACTTTAGTTGCTTGCTCCCATTATATATGGGAGAGAATTCCGAATTTGTAAGCACGTTATTTTGGTAAAAATCCTAGTGAGGATTTTGTGATCTCTTGGTTCTTAAGGGAACTTCTGAACTTATCGAGTCTATCTTGTGGCGTTCAATAACCGAAACTTATCACCATCCTAGTGTGGCATTTCCTTCTTTCGTAGTCTTTGTTCGTGCCAGTCTTCGTTGCGGGTAAAGGCTCAAACTCTTGTCATCTTGTTCCTGGGGTTCTATCCATCTTTGTCTTGGGTTCCATTACGTCTGTTGGTGGGGTTCGTATCACTAAGTGGGAGAGGGACCTTAAGGGTCCCATGGCCTCCATTACAATCTTATAAGTGATGCGAACAAGTCTACGCGTCGACTCTGAGTGCCTTCCTTCCTATCGGATGAGCTTGTTCTGCGGATCACTAGGTCAGAAAAGACTATAGGAAATTATTGAAGAGCGTGTGTACTTCCCCATCGGAAGACACATAATCGGAAATAATTTTTCTTAGTGACGTGTAATGGTAAACACTTAGATACAAATAATAGTATCCTCCCCATCGGAGTTACTATTATTATTTGTAGGGCCGAAGAGGACTAACTATTAATTTTACTTGTTATAAAGTTAGGTTGACAAGATAGTAAAATTAAGGGATAAAACATCCTCTCACAAATGTAGAATTCGTATATGTCCACACCATCGTGGCATGCGATATTCTCGGTGTTTTGAGGTGTTGGTTGTTTTTGAAAATTTATTATTTTGAGGAGTCAATTTATATTCAAAAATTAAAGTGTGTGATTGTTGTGATTCTCAAGTATTTTAAAATGGATCTAGACCCACTTGACCTAATTTAGAGAGAAAACCAAATTAATGTCCCTAATGATAATATGGATTGGGAATTAAATCTGGACTTTGTCTCAACTGTCGAGGAGCCCAAATGTGATCTTGTCGAGTTCTGTGCCGAAAAACCTAGCGAGATTAATGATAAAGAGGAGTTTGAATATTTTAGAAAATGGTTAGAAGTAGACGAGACGACTGAGTGTCATCAACTCAGGCTTCTTCCATTACCAGTGATAAAACATCCAAACTCGATGAACTCTTCGGGCATCAAAATCAAGCCGCTAGGCAGGAGGTCATGAAGAACTTGACAACTACCATCTTGGTTGAGGGTATTCCCATAAGGGAACATGCTCTCAAAATGATGGCTTGGCTAAAAGAGATGGAAATCTTTGGAGCACAAATCGATGGCGAAACCCAGGTCGATCTCATCCTCCAATCTCTACCAAAGAGTTTTGAGATGTTTCGCCTAAGCTACAATATGGGCAAGCGTTCATATTCATGGGCAGAACTCGAGGTGGCAGAGGCGTTTTCTCTTGAGAGCTCACAGACTTTCTTTGCTCAAGAGGTTTCTACTTCTAAACCGAAAGGAAAGAAGAAGAAGAAACGTACTGGGGTAAAGAATGTAGTAGGATTACAGGGACTTCAGAGTTGCATAAATAAGCTGAACGACAAGTGCTTTGTGAGCAAGCAGTCTGGACATTAGAAGGCAGACTGAGCCCGCCGTTAGAGTAATAATTCAGGTATATTATCTTCTTTTGTCGTTGTAACATATTTAGTGGCGATATCTACCGATACCTGGTGTGTAGATACGGATGCCGCTAAACATGTTTGCATTTTTGTGCAGGGGTTCCAGAAAACCCGACGGCTAGCTGAGGAGGAGATTACTGACTACATGGGATAGGCTATGAAGATGACTTTTGCAGTGGGAGTTTATTTATTCATTCATGTCTTATACATGGATGGTATAGTTTTGATTCTAAAAGATTGCTTTTATGTACTTAATTTTAGAAAGAACTTTTTGTTCAGTTTCTAAAATAAGATATTCTATTACTTTTATTATTAAAAGTGGAATAGAAGGATTAATAAAAGCTCCCATGATGCAATTAAATGCTCCCATGATGCCATTAAATGCTAATAGCTTATCATCTAACCAAAGAAAGAGAAAGGTTCCTTCCAAGAAGAAGCGAACATATCCTTCGACTCTAAGGCTTAGTCTTATTTGTTGGATTGAGAGAATACGATAGAGGGGGGGTGAATATCGTAAAACCGTTTCGGATTAGAAAAGAGAATGCATAGAGGAAAATTAAGACAAAAACACACGGAACACAATTGTTTTTATTTGGTTCGGAGTCGTGATCGGCTCCTACTCCAAGGCCCACGGTCCTTGACCGTTTACTGCAGGCAATTCTATAATGCGCAAAGTTTTACAGAGATTTGTACAGTAGTATTGCAGTAAAAGGAATAATCTAACTCTTCGTTACCGACGCCCGGTGTGGATCGTACTTCGGTGCGTAGGGTCGTCGTCGGTGCTAGAACCTCGAGATCAGAAGTTTCCGGAGCAGAGCACTTGAGCGAAGAGCGTTGTGGCGTTGGAAAAGTGTGTTCTGAAGCCTTGGGGGTTGAACCCCTTTTATAGTGCACCTGGGGGCGCCCTGGACGTTGGGGGCGCCCTCCATGTGCCTCTTGATCCGCAAACCCCTATCCGGAACTCGGTCAGCCCTTATCCCTCCAGGATCGGGCTTGGAGATTGACGGGGGTGCCCGGGACACAGGGGGTGCCCTGCTTGACTTGTTCAACAGGCTTCTCGGCTGACTTGAATTCGATCGCTTCATTGGCTTGGACCTAGGGCACTTGAGGCATCCAAGGCGCCCGGGACCATGAGGGCGCCCGGGAGCTTGAGGGCGCCTGGCCCAGTGAACTTCCGAAGCACTTCTTGCTCAACTGCTCGTTTGGCTTTGACCTTGGGCGCCCGGGACCTCCCGGGCACCTAGCCCAGCTGCTGCCCCTCTCCTTTGGGGCGTTTTGAGCTGCAGAAACTCGTTCCTTCAGTCCTGCATCCAGGATTAGTACCAAACACAATAAAGCAAGAATATTAGGTTTATACAGCCTTAGCTGTCTTGGTTCTGACTTTGGGTCTCCCAAATTGAACCCTAAGTCGAACTGACGCCTACTGTTCCCTCGACGGGGAACATGTCCTCACCTACTCCTCTCAGGAGAGTTTACCTTTTGCCAACCGGCTCCTCCGGTTGGACTTTTGCCCAGCAGTCCTTCGCCAGGTGCCTAGCAGTCCTTCGCCAGGTCTTAGATTCCCAGTAGCCCTTCGCCAGGTGCCTAGCAGTCCCTCACCAGGTCTTAGACTCCTGGCAGCCCTTCGCCAGGTGCCCAGCAGCCCTTCGCCAGGTCTTCAGGATTTGATTCCTAGCAGTCCTTCGCTAGGTCCCCAGCAGCCCTTCGCCAAGACTTCTTTCTACACACTTAATGAACACATTAGAATACAAATAATACATAACTTTTGAACCCTTTTCCAATATCAAAACCCAGGTTCGACATAGGTGCTGCCTGCACCAACAATCTCCCCCTTTTTGATTTATGGCAACCCGGTTCAAAAAGTTAAGTTTAAACCAGGTAATAATTCTAATTTCATTTCCTCCCCCTGGAAGAAATCTCCCCCTAGATTTTTCAAGGGTTCGCGGGCTTTGAAAAAGTTTCTAAGTCTAAAAGGGAATTAATTTCTCAATACTTAAACATTTTTAAAAGAAATGTAAGTTAGAGAACATTTTCCAAAAAACATTTTTAAGTTGGGCACATAGAAAATTTGTACTTTCTAAGTCTAAAAGGGAATTAATTTCTCAATACTTAGAACATTTTTAAAAGAAATGTAAGTTAGAGAACATTTTCCAAAAAAATTTTAAGTTGGGCACTTGGAAAATTTGTACTTCGAAAATTTTACACTTAGAAGATTTTTATTTTTCGCCTTTAGAAAACTATTCTAAACTTCTTCTGAGGTTTTTAATACTTAGAAAAACTAATCTCTTTAGTACTTTAGAAAGTTTTCAAGAAAATTTTGAAATGAACCTTAGAAATTTTTCTATTAGTGAAAATTAAAACTAGCTTAAGTAATTTTGAAAATTGACTTAAGTCAAGTAATTAGAAATAGTTTTGAAAACACATTAGTAACAGTTTTGAAAACAGCTAGATCAAGTACTTAGAAACAGTTTTGAAAACAGCTAGGTCAAGTACTTAGAAACAGTTTTGAAAACAGCTTAAGTGACTTTACTTTTTGAAGAAAGGATAAACAAAGTTTTGAAAATTTTGAATTTGAAAAAAAAATTTAAACCTTCTCTCCTTTCCAATCTCTCCCCCTTTGCCATATATCAAAAAAATTATAGCAAAAGAATATAGCAAAAGAAGTAAGCAAAACAATATAGCAAAAGAAGTAAGGTGTTGTACTGAACCAATTCAAGGTATAAACTGAACCAAATCAATTTGAATTATCTCTTTCGGGTCCTGTCTAACCCAATTAGGTACTTGCTAACTGTTATAAATAGTAGCTTTTGTTAGGGTTAGTCAAGTTAAGTATTCGGTTCAAGTTAGATTTTCTAAACTTGACACTTAACTTGATTACTGTTTAATTTGTATTTAGTGCCCCAATTACAGCAGATGCACTGACTTAAAGCATCTTGAATTAAGGCAAAGACCTAAGCATCTCAACCCATTCTAGGTTATCAATCAAAAGTACCCTAAGGTGCTTGTGAGATGCTGGCTTCTAGATCTATAGGTGCATGCAGTTCTAGGGTTAGGGCCTAGGCTAAGTCCATTTTCGAAAAAGCCCTAGTTTTGAAGGGGGTAGTTTTTACAAAAACTAAGTCGAAAAATTGGTTTTAAAAGAAAAAGAAAAAATGTTTCAAATTAAGTAGAACTGATAAGTAATAAAACAGTTTTATCAAAACAGAAGTAAAGTAAAGCTATTCTACCAAGCATAACCCTAACTGCCTTCTTAGTGAGCTGAACTCAGACTCAGGTAGGGGTTTAGTGAATATGTCAGCTAGGTTAGATTTAGAGTCTACATGCTTAAGGACTATCTCACCCCTGGCTACATGATCTCTTACAAAGTGGTGTTTAACTTCTATGTGTTTAGTTCTGGAATGTTGTATTGGGTTCTTAGTTAGATTAATTGAGCTTATATTGTCAATGTAGACTTGAGTTTGGGTGTAGTTAAGCTGGAAGTCCTTAAGAGTGTGCATCATCCATAAGAGTTGTGCTACACACTCTCCTAAGGCAACATACTCAGCTTCAGTTGTGGATAGAGCTACACAGTGTTGTTTTCTGCTGCACCAACTTACTAGACTATTTCCAAATAGTTGGCAGCTTCCACTTGTACTCTTTCTATCTAATTTACAACCAGCATAGTCAGAATTCGAGTATCCTGACAAGTCAAAGGTTGAGGTCCTAGGATACCAAATCCCTACATTTAGGGTGCCCTTAATGTATCTAAGTATTCTTTTTAGGGCTGCTAAGTGCATTTCCTTAGCGCAAGTTTGGTATCTAGCACACATTTCTATGGCAAAAAGGATATCAGGTCTGCTGGCTATAAGGTACAGTAGACTTCCAATCATACTTCTATAGAGTTTAAGGTCTACTGGTTTCCCATCAGGGTCACTATCTATTTTTACATTTGTGGCCATGGGGGTACTTATGCTTTTAGAGTTATCCATTTTAAATTTCTTTATTAATTCCTTAGCATATTTGGATTGATGGACATAGTTTCCATCCCTAGTTTGTTTAATTTGTAATCCTAGAAAGAAGTTGAGCTCACCAACTAAACTCATTTCAAATTTATTTTCCATTATTTTAACGAATTCTTTTAAGAAATTCGAGTTGGTGGACCCAAAGATTATGTCATCGACGTAAATTTGGGCAATAAAGATTTCTTTTCCTAAGGTCTTAATAAATAGGGTTGAGTCAATTTGTCCTTGTTTAAATTCTTTAGAAGTTAGGTAGGTTGATAAGCGTTCATACCAGGCCCTAGGTGCTTGTTTTAGTCCATAAAGTGCTTTAGTGAGTTTGTAAACATGGTCAGGTCTTTCTAAGTCCTCAAAACTAGGGGGTTGTCCTACATAAACTTCTTCCTTAATAAATCAATTTAGAAAAGCTGACTTTACATCCATTTGGTAGAGTTTAAATCCTTTATGGGATGCAAAGGCTAACAACATCCTAATGGACTCAAGTCTAGCAACTGGGGCATAGGTTTCATCATAATCTAATCCCTCTACTTGATTGAACCCTTTGGCTACTAAGCGGGCTTTATTTCTCACTATTTCTCCTTGATCATTTAGCTTATTCCTAAAACCCCACTTAGTATCAATAATGGATTTGCCATCAGGTTTAGGTACTAGTTCCCAAACTTGGTTCCTCTCAAACTGGGCTAACTCTTCTTGCATAGCTAAGATCCAATCAGGATCAGGTAAGGCTTCCTCTATAGTCTTGGGTTCAATTTTTGAAATCATTGCAATCTGACTAAGGTTCCTATAGGCGGACCTAGTTCTGACTCCTATAGTTGGATCACCCACAATTTGATAAGTTAGGTGACTGAGTCTTGGTTTCTTAGTTTTTCTGGAACTTGGTTCAGCCTCAGGTCCTGCTGGTCGGTTTGGTTCAGTATTGGGTTCAACTACTTGGGTTGGTTCAATTGACTCAATAGTTCGTTCAATAGTTAGTTCATTTAGGGGTTCAATTAAAGGTTCAACAGTTTGTTCATTATCTTCTTGATCTGTATTTGATTAATTTAGATCTGGACTATCAGATTTTGAGTTAATTTCTTCATCAAATATTAGATTTGTTGTTTCTTCAATTTTCTTAGTTTGTTTGTTGTAAACCCTATAGGCTCTACTTGTTGTTGAATATCCTAAGAAGATGCCTAGGGTTGACTTAGACTGGAATTTACCTAGATAGTCCTTGGTGTTTAGGATATGGACTTTGCACCCAAAGACCCTTAGGTAATGTAGGTTTGGAAGTCTATGGTAGTATAATTCATAGGGTGTTTTATTGTGTCGTTTGTTAATTAGGACCCTATTTTGGATGTAGCAAGCTGTACTAATTGCTTCTGCCCAATATTGGTTAGCTAGGTTGAATTCATTGACCATAGCCCTAGCGGCTGCCTGTAGGGTTCTATTTTTCCTTTTAACTATCCCATTTTGCTGGGGGGTTCTGGGATACGAAAATTCGTGTATGTACCCGTTTACCTTACAAAACTCCTCGAATCGTTGATTTTTAAACTCTCCCCTGTGGTCACTCATAAGTCTTCCGATTTTGGTATCGTTTTGATTTTCGATTAACTTACAAATATCACTAAATAGGTTTAGGGTTTCATCTTTAGTCTTTAGAAACCTAACTCAGGTAAACCTAGAGTAATCATGTACAATTACTAAGCACTACCGGTTTCTGCTTAGTGACTTGGCTCCATGTGAATCAATTAGGTCAAGGTGCAGGAGCTCAAGTGTGGTTTGAGTTAGATCTGATTGAATTGGTTTGTGATTAGACCTGGTTTGTTTACCTTGATTGCATGATTCATGTATTAAGTTTTCTTGATTTTTAATTTTAGGTATACCTTTAATTAGGCCAAGTTGGGTGATTTTTGATATTAATCTCAGATTAGTGTGACCTAATCTCCTATGCCAGAGGTTTGATTCTTCTAACTGAGTTAGGGGTAGGTTTATAGTGTAAACATTATTTTTCCTAGAGCCCTTAAGCATGATTTCTGAGTCTTGTATGTTTCTAATCAGGCAGTTAGAGTTGGTAAAGGTAACTACATAACCAGTATCACACAATTGACTTATGCTAAGCAAGTTAAATTTAAAATTTTCAACCAAAAGAACCTTTTTAATAACAAAGTCAGATTTAAGTTCAATATTACCTGACCCAATCACCTTGAGTGTAGCATTGTTGCCAAATGCTACTAAGCCTAGGTTCTTGAACTTGAGTTTGGTGAATTTCAATTTATCCCCAGTCATGTGTCTGGAGCACCCGCTATCCAACATCCATTGGTCCAAATCTTTATGTTCCTACACATAAAGAGTTTTGTTGATTTGGATCCAATTAGAATTAAGGATAGCCTAAATTGATTTTCACAGCCTAGTCTGTCTCACCCAATCTAGGGTTATCAATCATGTTAGCCTTATGGGTTTTTGTGAGACAGGTTTTGAATAGATAGAATTATTTTGAAAAATCATGATTTATTTTGAAAACAATTGGTTTTGAGTTTATTTTGAGAAAGAGTGTTTGAATCTACAATTAACTGAAAATTTGTGTTAGATTCGAATTTGACAAAGAATAATTTGAATTTGAATTTCAGAAATTGGCTTCCAGGTCTTGGCGAGGCACTAGGCCTTTTTTGGCCGTAGCCTTATTGGATCATCAACCCTTTCCTTGACAAAGCCTTTTAATGAAATTTCATTTTCAAAATTAATCTTTAAAAAATTCTGGTCTAACTAGTTTGGGTCTTGGATCGGTAGCTTCGGCTAGTTTCACCAGTCTAAAGAGACCAAGTAGTGTATACTTGACCTTATTAGAAGAGGCTTCCCTAACGTACTATGATCTCACCGCCACCTAATACTAGGTTGTTCAAATTTCAATTAATTGGTTCAGTCCTTAATCTAACCAATCCTAAGTCTAAGCATGATAAATTACAGAAAATAAATAAACAAGCAATCATGCAATTTTACAATAAGAAAAATAATTTATTTAACTATAAAAATTGTTTTTAAATTGGCTCCCCCTGGACTAAAGCCACGATAATGGTTCGGCAAGATGTGAATCTTGTCCTTGGGGATCCAATATTGATTTGACCCAGTTTGGTTGTTCAGGCATAGTTTGGGTACCCATGCCTGAATTTTAGGTCTAGACTGATTCACTACAGCATAATATGATCTTTGTCTAGACTTGGTTCGATAGCCTAACCTGGATCGATTTAGAACCGACTTCTGTTTTCCAAGAATCATGTCAAGACCCTTGGAACCAAAAGTGAATCGTTCTAAGACTGCTCTAAGGTCCTTGACTTGAGTTTTCAAGGAGGAGTTCTCTTTCTCAAGTTTTTCAACTTGAGTAGAGGTTCCTTCTTGAACCTTCTCAGTTAAGGATCTAGAGTCAGCTCCCTCTTTCAGGAGTTTTACTTCCTGTCGGAGAGATTCGACTCGGATTTTGGCTTTCGCCAAGTCTCGAGAAAGATAGGCAATTAATTCGGTTAATTGATTTCTAGAAAACCCACTTACAGTGATTTCACCATCCTCTGAAAACGTGAGCTTTCCGTCTTCCGGCTCCAATTCTGATTCGGTTTCGATTTCTTCCGAGGTCGTTAGAGTGAGCAGGATTGATTGTGGGGCCTCTTCTTCTTCTTCGGACGAAGATTCGTCCCATGTTGCCTGAAGGGCCTTCTTCTTTCTTGTCTTCTTCGTTTCCTTCAGATTAGGGCATTCCGTCTTGTAGTAACCCTTCTTTTTGCATTCGTAACAGGTCACATTTGGTTTGGACTGTTCATTTGAAGGATCAGCTGTTTCTTCCTTTCTTCGGCTGACTTTCCTTCTATTGGTCTGGTTTTTTAGTTCCTTGTAGTAATCCTGGGCTAGCCGAACCAGCTTAGGTCTATTTCCTTCGCTGTCTTCTGAGTCTGAGTCTGAATCAGACTCGGGTGCAGGTTGAGGCTTTTTCTTGGTCATTTTTCCAGTTTTACCTGCAACAAAAGCGATGCCTTTCTCGGCCACGGTGCAGTTAGTCTGCTCATGCAATTCTAGTTCAGAAAACAACTCATCTAATTTAATTTTAGATAAATCCCTTGAAACTTTGTACGCATCTACCATAGATGCCCACAAAGTGTTTCTCAGGTGGACCTCCATCCGACTCTTCCAGTAGGAGAAATCCTCCCCACTGAAGAGCGGTGGTCTGGCGGTACTGAATCCCTCTTGCATGGTCATTTAGGATTTACTGAAAAGAGAGAGAAAAACACACGTCCCAAGACTTGGTCTTGGATTAGCAGTGCGCGAAGAAAAAAAGTTATCGAGTGGTGTTGCACCAAACTCGATTAACGATAAAAATTCGATCGAAAAAAATAAAAAATTATTTCACAAAAATCTGAAAAACTCTCAAATTGGTGGTTGCACCAAATTTGAGCTTCCCCGCTCTGATACCACTTGTTGGATCGAGAGAATACGATAGAGGGGGGGGGTGAATATCGTAAAACCATTTCGGATTAGAAAAGAGAATGCGTAGCGGAAATTTAAGACAAAATCACACGGAACACAATTGATTTTACTTGGTTCAGAGTCGCAGTCGGCTTCTACTCCAAGGTCCACGGTCCTTGACTATTTACTGCGGGCAATTCTATAATGCACAAAGTTTTACAGAGAATCGTACAGTAGTATTGCAGTAAAAGGAATAATTTAACTCTTTGTTACCGACGCCCGGTGTGGATCGTACTTCGGTGCGTAGGGTCATCGTCGGTGCTAGAACCTCGAGATCAGAAGTTTCTGGAGCAAAGCGTTGAGTGAAGAGCGTTGTGGCGTTAGAAAAGTGTGTTCTGAAGCCTTGGGGTCGAACCCCTTTTATAGTGCACCTGGGGGCGCCCTGGACGTTGGGGGCACCCTCCACGTGCCTCTTGATCGGCAAACCTCTATCCAGAACTCGGTCAGCCTTTATCCCTCTAGGATCGGACTCGGAGTTTGACGAGGGCGCCCGGGACACAAGGGGCGCCCTGGTTGACTTATTCAACAGGCTTCTCGGCTGACTTGAATTAGATCGCTTCGTTGGCTTGGACCCAGGGCGCCCGAGCCATCCAGGGCGCCCGGGACCATGAGAGCGCCCGGGACCATGAGGGCGCCCGGGAGCTTGAGGGCGCCCGGCCCAATGAACTTCCGAAGCACTTCATGCTTAACTGCTCATTTGGCTTTGACCTTGGGTGCCCGGGACCTCCCGGGCGCCTATCCCAGCTGCTGCCCCTCTCCTTTGGGGCGTTCTGAGCAACAAAAACTCGTTCCTTTGGTCCTGCATCCAGGGTTAGTACCAAACATAATAAAGTAAGAATATTAGGTTTATACAGCCTTAGCTGTCTTGGTTCTAACTTTGGGTCTCCCAAACGAAACCCTAGGTCGAACCGACGCCTACTGTTCCCTCGACGGGGAACGCGTCCTCACCTACTCCTATCAGGAGTGTTTACCTTTTGCCAACTGGCTCCTCCGGTTGGACTTTTGCCCAGCAGTCCTTCGCTAGGTGCCTAGCAGCCCTTCGCCAGGTCTTCGGTACCAAGCAGTCCTTCGCCATGTGCCTAGCAGTCCTTCGCCAGGTCTTAGATTCCCAGCAGCCCTTCGCCAGGTGCCTAGTAGTCCTTCGCCAGGTCTTAGACTCCTGGCAGCCCTTCGCCAGGTGCCCAACAGCCCTTCGCCAGGTCTTCAGGATTTGATGCCTAGCAGTCCTTCGCTAGGTGCCCAGCAGCCCTTCGCCAGGACTTCTTTCTGTACACTTAATGAGCACATTAGAATACAAATAATTCTTAACATTTGAACCCTTTGCCAATATCAAAACCCAGGTTCGACTTAGGTGCTGCCTGCACCAACATTATTAACCTTTAGTGGGATTCAAAGTTTGATAGCCAATGAGCCCTTGGGTTCATTGGTGGTTGAAGACTTGTCTTCCTTAAAAATCATTGAATCTTACTAGGAAGGTAAGAAGACCGAGAGGCTCTTCCAAGCCTAGGGGCATAGAGCCAATGGTATGGAGTTGGTTCAACCTGATAAGTATGGGTCCCTAGTCTAATACAGAATAGAGGTAGCCTTGAAGACTTTATAAACAATTATTCAAAGGACAATGTATATTTACTTGATGTACCGCAATACTGAATACTTTGATTAGATCAAAGAATTCAAGTCTGATACGGAGAAACATCAGAGTAAAAGTATGGCGACATTACGATTAAATCATAGTGGCAAGTACCTCTTAGGATAGTAGTAGGACTTACTTATCAGAGATTGGGAACAAGTTCCAATTTACTGCACTCGGTATGCCCCAACAGAACGGTGCAGTACTGGGAAGGAAAAAGGTCTCTTAAGATAATGGTTAGGAAAATGATAAGCTACTCTGAGATTAGCCAGATTTATTCGGGGATATGCTCTGGATACAACAGTGTATGTGTTGATACTACTTAGGTCAGTCTCTAGACCCATAAAAATATAGACTAGGTGAAAGCCTAGTCTAAGACATGTGCTGAAGAGAAGTACTGATAAGTTGGAATCTAGTCTACCTGTTTATAGGCTATCCTAAGGAAACATAAGGTGGTTTAGTAGCCCTAAGGGTCAGCGGATATTCGTTGATACAAATGACTGATTCTTAGAAAAAGGATTATGTAATAAACTACAAGCCCATGAGTAAAATTATTCTGAGTAAAACAAATAGCGTACATTCTGACCTTAGTACCAACTGTACAAGAGGAATATCACAAGGCACTGCACCTCGTGTCACAGAAGATACACAGGGATACCTTATCGTAGAGGGAGGGTTGTTAGTCAACCTAAAGGATTCATGTTCTTGGAGAGTCTATGGACTGACTCCTTGGTGAACATGAACCAGATCCCAAGACCTATGACAAGGATCATCCGCTTTGAAGAGATAAATCTAGTCATATGGATTTGTTCAAAGGACGGATGAGAATGTGTATATAAGTAATGTGACGAAAACGAAGTGGTATTCTTGTGCAATACGTAGATAATATTTTGTTGATTGGCAACAATAACGAAATACTATCAGACGTGAGGGTATGGTTGTCTAAATAATTATGAAGGACTTGAGAGTAGTAAGACACATCCTTGGGGATTAAAGATCTAAGGGATCTCCAGACAAGGATGATGTGTTCATCCCAAGCTTCATACAAGACATTGTCCTAACTCATTTTAGCATAGATGCCTCCAAGAAAAGTTTTGCACTTTTTAAATATGGAGCTACTCTATCTAAAGAGATATGTTTAGATTATCAAAGGAGATAGAGTAAGGTAATGGTGGTTCCATTAGCGTCAGCTATAGGAAGCCTCATGTATACTAAAAATGAGACCGGATATCTATTGTGCATTGGGCATGGTTGACAGATATTGGAGTAACCCAGGCCAAGGAAATTGGATTGCGGTAAAAGCATATATTAGTGCTGAGAAGGACTATGGACTATATGTTGGTTTACCGGGCAGATCAATATCCTGAGGGTTATATGGATACAGAATTCCAATCAAGATAAGGGGCAAATATAGGTATTCCTTAGGGTTTTTGTGTTTACTTTTAGGGGGTAGAACCATTGTATGGAAGAGTGTCACGCAGCAGCTGCGTGATGGACTCCACCATGGAACCTGGATGGTTGGCAATCTCTCAGACATCAAAAAGAGTTACATGGTTCAGGAACCTCAAGATGGACTTCGATGTGATTCTTGGTTTGCTCAGGGCTATCACATTTTGTTGTGGTTAAAATTGTGCAGTTGCAAACTTGAAGGAATCATGAGTCCATAAGGCAAATAAACACAGAGTGTGAGTACCACCCAAGAAAGGAATAACTGTTGTTGCCTAGATTACATCAGAGGATGACCTAGGAAGATCTTTTCACTAAGGCCTTAGTAGCGAGAGCTTTTAGGCATGTGAAGGATAAAGGGGTCAGATGTATGCCATTTTGAAAATAGCAAAGTTTTTTAGTATAAGTGGGAGATTGTTAGGATGTATACTAAAAGTTTTGCTTTTGGATAAAATACATCTACATTTTGAAAGAGAATCGCAAAATTACACAGTGGATATTTATATTAGTATATGCACAAAATGTCTTATACTTTGCATTGTAGATAACATAGTGCGTGGTGTCGCACAGAAGATCATGTTATCAAGTTCTTTGCAGAAGTATAAGAAAGAGACTCACAACCGAGATGAAGTTGGGCAAACCATCGGGATGGTTGTAGTTAAATTAGGTGTGGTTTGTCTTAACCATCGAATTACACTAGTGCATTTTGTGTGCATTAAGTAGGACCAAAAGAGAGGTCATCCAATTTTGTACTGACTTTATAAATTAGATTAGACCTCAGATATATATTATGGAGTATGATATCTTAATCCCGAAATAATAATGGGCACGTATAATTAATTATTAATTCTTTGACTTACCAATGGGCGAGATTTATTCTGTTAAATCGATAGGCCCGGTAAATTGAGAAATAATATTAATTATATGGTGTGTCATTGATTATTGACGAAATCCGTGTCCTGGAGAGTAGGATAATTATGCCCCTTGGTGAGATCAAAAGGATCGTCATGTCAAATCTTGGAAGTGGACTATGGTCCGACATGATGAAAAGGTTGAGTGGTACTAGTCAAGGATCAAGAGGATAATTAATTAAATTTTCAGTAATTTAAATTAATTATTGGACATTCGATATCTTAAACACGGGGAGATGGACGACTCATAATCGGTGGAGCCCATATAAAAATATGGGGGTTGGTGAGGAAGTTCAATGGGGATCCTTTAGTGGAATGAATCCTCATTAATGGATCGGGTTTGGATCCATTAGCGGGCCAAGAACCAACTCCTTCTCATGGTCCCTACCCTAGCCCTATAAATACCCCATAGGAGTCATGATACAAGGAATTAATTCATAATAATCTTCCAATATACCAAAAACCAAAACCCCCTTCTCTCTCCTAGGGTTGCAGCAACGCTCATTGGGTCCGGCGACAATAAGGAGAAGAAGGAGAAGGGAGATAGTGGTTCCTCTGAGTTTTCTTGTTCCTCTCTACTCCTCATTGGCTGGAGCAATCCTTGGGGTGGCTGGATTCGGCGGAGCAAAGGGGACGTAGCAGTTTTTAGCGCCACAACTAGGAAGAAGAAGAAGGAGAGCACAACTTGGGTTTTCATCATCTTCCTCCACTTCCATTGCTTCCTCTCCTATGATAGGAGTCTCCCTCAGGCCGGAAGCAAGTCCAGCAGGTCAGGGAGGATCTTGGTCGCTGGCGGCACATGTCTGAAGGATTTTTTTTTTCTTTATTTGTGGTCGGCGCAAATGGAAGAAGGAAGAAGGGTGATTGTGAGTGAGTAAGGGAGGAAGAGGAGATTTGTTCTCCCTTTCTCTTCCTCTTCTTCATCTTCTTAGCCTTCCTCTCGGTGCTACCTTGTGGCCAGTGGATGTTGGGAGCTTGAGGTGACCATCTGCGCAAGGAGGAGAGGTGGAAAGGTGGCAGACGCAAGGAAACCCTAACCTTCTTGGTTTTGTGTTGGTGTTTGGAAGAAGCTTGAAGAAAGGGGATTAATTCGAGGCTTTCAGTGTCTTCACGTCTTGGTAGCTCGTCGCCCACACGATGTCAAAGAGGGGAGGGTCATAAGGTAGAAGACTGCGAGGTAAAAGGCGAGGCATACCTCTCCCTAGCTCCTCTTGTTTTTTTGTTATTTTCATGCTTGTTTTCATTATTGCATGTGTCTTGATTAATTATCGTAGTTTTATTATGTGTTAATTAATATCGATAATTAATCATGTTATGGACCCCGATAATAAACACAAGAACCGGGGATCCATTCGTCGTCTTTTCCGTGATCTTTTGATTCAGAAAGTCACAAGGCCTTAACTTTGGTTTTGGCTATGTTGTGACTTGAATTAATTGATACGACGATGAGACGGTCGTTTGTGATACGAGTCTCTATGCGCATTAAATTTTTAATCCATAGACATAGAGAGGTCTCTCATGTTCGACCCCGTGGTTGCTTAGGAAACCCGCCGAGCCATACCTTGGGCATTGCTACCTCGATGGTTACATCCATCACGAGATTCCAACTTATCAGTATCTCCCTTCAGCACATGTGCTGGACTACCCCAAATCCAAATATGTCCTAGACTTGGCTTTCGCCGAGTCTACAATTCTGTGGGAGTAGAAGGACTGACTTAGATGGTACCAAGTTCAGTATGAACGCTGTTGTTTCAAGAGCATATCCCCAGAATGAATCTGGCAACTCAGAATAGCTTATCATCGACCTAACCATCTCCATAAGAGTCCTATTCCTTCTTTCTGGTACATTGTTCTATTGGGGCGTACTGGGTGCAGACAATTGGGATTGAATCTCAACATCTGATAAGTAAGTCCTAAACTCTCCCAAGAGGTACTCGCCACCACGATCTGATCGTAGTGTCTTGATACTTTTACCTCGATGTTTCTTCACATCATCCTTGAATTCTTTGAATTTATCAAAGCATTCAGACTTGCGGTGCATCAGATAAATGTACTCATACCTTGAATAATTGTCCATGAAGGAGACGAAGTATTCAAAGCCACCTCTTGCCCGGATAGACATTGGACCACACAAATCAGAATGAACCAGTTCCAATACATCTTTGGCTCTATACTCCTTGGCCTTGAAAGGCCTCTTGGTCATCTTACCTTCCAAGCAAGATTCACAGGTTGGGAAGTTTTCCACCACCAATGAACCCAAGGGCCCATCGGCTATCAACCTCTGAATCCTACTAAGGTTAATATGACCAAGCCTAAAATGCCAAAGATATGTCTGGTTCATTTTAGAAGGTTCCTTTCTCTTATTTTGGTTAGATGATGAGCTATGACCTCTATTTGCATCGTGGGAGCTTTTGGTTCTTGAGTATACAAATTGCCAACCATAGTACTCGAACAGATAATCTCTCTATTTCTCTTTATAACAACTTTGTTATTAATAATAATAGAATATCCATCCTTTATTAATCTAGAAACTATAACCAAGTTCTTCTAAAAGAGGGTACATATAAGCAATTTCTCAAAACCAAAACTTTATTCCTATCAAACAATAAATTAATGTCTCCCATTGCAACAACCGCCACCTCTATAGCATTGCCCATGTAGACAATGATTTCCCCATCAGCTAGCCGTCGGGTTTCCTGGAACCCCTGCAAAGAGTTGCAGACATGATCAGTGGCTCCCGTATCTACGCACCAGGTATCGGTAGATAACACCTCTAAACATGTTTCAATGACTAAACACGAAGAAATACCTTTGTCTTGATGACGGGGATAGCTCGCCTTCCAATGTCCAGTTTGCTTACACGTGAAGCACTTGCCTCTCGGGTTCTTCACGCCAGTTTGAGGTTCCTGAGATCCTGCTACCTTCTTGTACCCACCTTGTTTCTTCTTCTTCCGGCCATTCGGCATAGAAGTAGAAATCCTCTGAGTAACCAAGGCCTGAGAACTCTGACGAAAAAGCCCCTCTGTCGCCTGAAGTTCTGCCAACAGTTCCCCCAATGTATATGTACGTTTGTTCGTATTGTAGTTGAGCCGGAACTGCTCAAAACTCCTAGGCAGAGACTGGAGAATGATATCGACCTAGGTTTCCCCGTCAATCTCTGCTCCAAGGACCTCAATCTCATTGAGGTGGGCCATCATCATAAGGACATGATCCCTTACGGGTGTCCCTTCGATCATGGTAGTCATCATCAAGCTCCTCATCGCAACCTGCCTAGCGGCCCGATTCTGGTGCCCGAAGAGTTCCTTGAGGTTTAGCATCATATCCTAAGTAGTGGGCATGGCCTGATGCTGATGTTGCAATACATTTGACATAGATGCCAAAATGTAGCACCACTCCATCTCATCTGTCTTGACTCACTTCTTATAATGCTCCCTCTCCTCTTCACAAGAATTTTTACCAGGCTTTTCAGGACATACCTCAAAGAGTACATATTTATACTCTTCAGCAGTTAGGACAATGTCCAGGTTTCTTTTCCAATCTATGTAATTGGGGTCAGTAAGTTTGTTCTCCTTAAGTATAGTAGCTAGTGGGTTAAAGGCTATTTTGAAACTACCTGAGAATCACAACAATCACAACATTAGATTTCGAAAATAAATTGATTCCTCAAACAATAAATTTTGAAATCAACTAACACCTCAAAACACCGAGAATTTTGCATGCCACGATAGTGTAGACGTATATAAATTTCTACGTTTGTAAGAGAAGGTTTTACCCATTAATTTTATTATCATGTCAGCCTAACTTTTTGACAAATAAAATTAATAGTTGGTTCACTTCGGCCCTACAAATAATAGCAGTGACTTTGATGGGAAGAATTCTATTATTTGCATCTAAGTGTTCACCATTACACGATACTAAGAAAATTATCTCGGATTATGTGTCGTCTGATGGGGAAAAGCACACACTCCTTAACAATTTTCTATAATCATGATTGACCCAGTGATCTGCAGAACACACCCTGATGGGAATAAATCCCTTGCATGGGTTGAGAGTTTCCTACGCAATCACGGGGTCGAACATGAGAGACCTCTCAATGTCTATGGATTAAAAATTTAATCCGAATAGAGACCCGTCTCCCAAACGACCGTCTCGTCGTCGTGTCAATTAATCCAAGTCACAACTTAGCCATAACCAAAGTTAAGGCCTTGTAAATTTCCGGATTAATCAACCGCGGAAAAGATGACGAATGGATAGCCGGTTTTGTGTTTATCTTTGGGGTCCACGACATAAATTAATTGACATATTAATTAACAAATAATTAATCTATGACAATTAATTATTCACATGCAATGATAGACAAAATCAAAGCAATAAAATAACAAGAATGAAAACGGAGCTAGGGAGAGGTATGTCTCGCCTTTTACCTCATAGTATTGTACCTTATGACCCTCCCCTCTTGGACGTCATGTGGGCGACGAGCTTCCAAGATGTGAAGTCACCGAAGGTTTCCAATTAATACTTTTATCTTCTTCCTCCCTTTGGCCAACAAACCCTAGAACTAGGGTTCACCCACCAACCACCTTTCTTCTTCCCTACCATGCGCCGCCGGCCACACCACGCTACCACTGGATGCCGACCACAAGGTAGCACTGAGAAGAAGACAATGAAGAAGAAGAACCGGAAGAAGATGAGAATAGAATCCTCTTCTTCTTCCCTAAACCTGTCGCAGCCTCCCTCACTGCCGACGCCGCAAGAATAGGGTCCTCCTTGCCACTGGCGATGCTTCCTGCCCCTTGGATGAGATGGCACAAGAGAAGGAGAAGAAAGGAAGGGAACAAGGTGATGAGATGACCTTCTCCAATCTCTACCGAGCCATACTTCTTCCTTCTCTACTGCCGGCGATCACCTCCAAGAGCAAGCTCCCTCTCCCATTTCCGGCACCGATTCTTCTCGCCTCCTTGCTGCTGCCGTGTAAGAAGCCAAAGCCTCCTTGTTTAGTGTTCGCCGCCCACCACAAAGAGAGGAAGAGAAGAACTTAGGAAGAAGAAGAAAGGGTTTCTTCTTCTACCACCTTGCCTTGACCTAGGAGAGAGAGAAGGAGAAAAAACTAGGGTTTTGGATTAATTCATGAATTAATTAGAGATTAATTCATTAAGCCTTGTATCATGACTCCTATGGGGTATTTATAGGGCTAAGGTAGGAATCATGAGGAGGAGTTGGTTCTTGGCCCGCTAATGGATCCAAAACCAATCCATTAATGGAGATCCATTCCACTAAAGGATCCCATTGAACTTCCTCACCAACCCCCATATTTTCAAATGGGATCCACCTATTATGAGTCGTTCATCTCCCCGTGTTTAAGATATCGAATGCTAGATAATTAATTTAAATTACTAACATTTAAATTAATTATCCTCTTGATCCTTGTTAGTACCACTCAACCTTTTCATCATGTCGGACTATAGTCCACTTGCAAGATTTGACATGACGATTCTTTTGAGCTCATCAAGGGGGCATCATCATCCCGACTAACCAGGACACGGATTTTCGTCAATAATCAATGGCACACCATATACATAATATTATTACCCAACCTACCGGGCCTATCGATCTAACAGAATAGATCTCGCCCATTGGTAAATCAAAGTAATAATAATTAAATACATGTGCCCGTCATTATTTCGGGATTTAGAGATCGTACTCCATAATATATATCCGAGGTCTAATCCAATTTATGAAGTCAGTACAAAATTGGATGACCTCTCTTTTGGTCCTACTCAATGCACACAAAGTGCACTAGTGTAATTCTATGGTTAAGACAAACCACACCTAATTACACTATAATTATCCCGATGGTTTGTCCAACTCCATCTCGATTGTGAGCCTCTTTCTTATACTTCTGCAAGGAACTTGATAACACGATCTTCTGTACGTCACCACGCACCATGTTATCTACAATGCGAAGTATGAGACATTTTATGCATATACTAATATAAATATGCACTGTGTGATTTTTCGATTCTCTTTTAAAATGTAAATATATTTTAACCAAAAGCAAGGCTTTTAGTATACATCCCAACAAGCCCATCCGATGGGGAGGAAGGCACTCAAAGCCGACACGCGGACTTGTTCACATCACTTGCTAGATTAGTAATGGAGGTCGCGAGTGTAACGACCCGGAAAATTTTCTTAATATTTCGTTAAAATATTGAGCATGTATAGATAATTTTCCGAGGGACCTAGAAATATTAATACGAATTTTAGCCTAGAAATTCATGTTTTCTCATTTAAATTGGGAAAAATAAGCACTAATGGGCCTTATATGGGCTTTCTAGTACCATGATTATGGGTGAATTTTAGGTAAAAATTAATAGAAATATAAAGGGGTTTTAATGAGAAATATTAACATAATTATGGGAGAATTTTTAAGGAATTTTCGAAATAATAGAAAATAAAATAAAAAAAATAAAATAGAAAATTAGTGCATGTACCAAGGATTGAACCTTGGACCTCTTGTACAACCATGCTTGCACTAACCAATTCACCTAGCAAGGGAGTGCTATGAGGGAATGAAGTGGATTTTAGTTAAGGCTTGGGGAAAGGAAGTGTAACGCCCGCCCTTATATCTACTCTCGGGGCGGGGTTACGTACATTCAATCATATAGTAATATTTTTTTTCTATCTTCTAGCATGACATTAAAACAATAAAGCAAGGGTTAAGGACTAAGCATGCTTGTTTAACTATCAAAGTCATTCTACAACATGATAAATTCACCAGTAATGTAACTCATAACATAATCAAATATAAAAGACTTCTAAAGGTAAACATTGTCATGCTAGGTCAATCTTAATCACCAACACTTATTGTCAGGGAACATAAACATAGACACATTAAGTAGATATAGGATCATTCTTTCCCGAGCCACCACCCCACACATCTTCAGCCTCCTGCCTCTTCCTTCCATTTAAGTGTTATCTGCAGCATAAGACAACACATAAACTAGTAAGCATAAATGCTTAGTAAGGATCCTGTCCTACTCGCTAAAACCATACGAAAGCATAACATGTACACCTAATAAATCATAAGCATAAGTTCATCAAAGCATATTAAACATTCAAGTTTCTAACATGCAATATCAAGTACCTTAAGCATACTCTTCACATATTACAAATATTTTCAATGAATGTTTTCAAAACATTTCCATAATGGTATTACTTAAAAATACATCCATATCATATTGGGTCCTGTTGTGTACCAACTATCGCGCGGAACTATTGCGCGTTCCCTAATGAATTGGGGTAGCGAGCCACCAAGTCATTAGAGCAGGACCCTTCCGTCCTACCGGAGCCACGTTAACATGCACCCCGGATTTGTTTAACGACCCCCTTCCGAGTCGGGTACACAACTTAAAAGTAAAATACTTATCATGCTGTTACATATATGCTAAGGAATACTCCATATTTACTCTTATGGGACACACCACTCTTCAAGGGTGCTCTTGATCCCCTAGGGACACACCACACATTCGGGTGCTCTTGATCCCATACTATTTGAGTATCCCTTCAAGCATTTTAACATATCACATGCAATTTCATAAGTGTGCCCCATGGGCTATAAGGCATGCTCATACATACATCATATTTCATGCATGTCCATACATACATCATATTCCATACATGTTCATACATACTTCATCATGCATCATATTTCAACCACTTAACCTACCTTAGACCTGACAAGCTTTGGTCACATAGGTCATACTCATATCGTAGGAAGTGGTAGCATGCTATCAATTAAGATTTCAATCAGACATCTCATTTAAACACCTCATACATAAACATATCAAAGCATGCTAACAATTAAGGTTTCCTTATCAACCATTCCATTTAACACTACATACATACACATATGATCATCCCCAACCATAAACATATATCATAGGGTAGTTTGACCTTTACAAACCCTAGTCCTAGTGGGTTGGCCGAAACATCAAGAGTAGGGAAATATCAGGACTTTTGCATTAATCATTCACACATACATTTATTCAAACACCTCATACATAAACATATCATAGCATGCTAACAATTTAAGGTTTACATATCAACCCTTCCATTTAACACCACATACATATACATATGATTATCCCCAACCATAAACATATATCATAGGATAATTAATTTTCACAAACCCTAAAGTCTATGCCTTGGCCGAAAGTCCTATGATAGGGCAAGTTCAATTTTTGGCAATGAAATATTCACACAACCATCTATACAACACCTTGTATACACTATCATACAATATACTAAGCATGGATACATTATGTGATAATTCAATCCTCACTAACCCTAATTCCTAGGTCTTGGCCGAAACCCATCTAAACCCTAACCCTAGTTTCATAAGGTAGGAGTATCAAATATTCATACAAACATATATTCAAACACTTGATCTACATTCCTAAGCATGAATCCATTATAGAAAATCATAAAATCCCCAAACCCTAATTTCTATCATGCTTGGCCGAAAGTTGTAGGGCACTAAAACCCTAATTCTTGTTATCACACATGATGGAAAAATAACATAAATTCATACCCTAAGTTCCTAGGTATATCCTCATGCATCAAGAAGCAACCAAAGCCCATAAGTGGGTGGTGGCCGAAACTTTGTAGGGTACCAAACCCTAACTTTTGTTTTTCCAAAAATTTGGAAACATCACATATGAGTATAAAGTTCCTAGGGGTACTAGCATGCATCAAAGTATGATCAAAAGCCTTCTCTTGGACCCCCTTACAAGGAGTGGCCGAAACTTCCACTAGGGAAGTTCTTGTGAATTTTCCAAAGAACAAAACAAGCAAACATTCAATAGCGATTATGCCACAGGCGAGAGGATACTTACATCCTTTCGCTTGGATTTCTCTTTCTCTTACTCCGTAGGGTACCCTAGATTTGTAGGGCAAGTGAAAATCCTTTCCGAATCTTCTCTAGGGCTCCTTAGACTTAGTAGTGGCAAGAACCTTCAAAGGTCTTCTTCCTTCCAACTTTTCTAGGGCTAGAACCCTAGACTTGATTTTCGAAAATGAGAAGGAGAGGGGGAGAGGGTTTCGGTGGGGAAGAGTGAAGAGGAAGAAGAAAAGAAGAGAAGGAAGTTACTCCAACTTCCCCTTATTTATACTTTTCTCATGAAAAGACATGTCTCTTCACTCTTACACACTTAACAAGCATGTTTCTCATCCTCTCAACAAGAAACAATGCTTGGTGTAGTGGTTAAGACATAGAGAGTACAACTAGGAGGTTCAAGGTTCAATCCTTGCCCTCTCCTTTTTATCACCTTTTGCACTAATCCATATCAAAGCCCACTAAGCCAAACCCATCATGAAATTTCATAATATTTCATGTTTATGAATTCATAATATTTTCTAATATTTTTCTTGAATTCATAACATTATTTACATAATATTTTATAAATATTATTCACATAATATTTCATGATAATAATATTTCATGAATTCAATAATATTGCATATTTATGAATTCATAATATTTCATAACATTTCATGATACTATTTCATGAATTCCATAATATTTCATATTTATGAATTCATAATATTTCATAATATTTCATGATACTATTTCATGAATTCCATAATATTTCATATTTATGAATTCATAATATTTCATAATATTTCATGATACCATTTCATGAATTTCACCATATTTCATATTCATGAATTTATATATTTCCTAATATTTCATATGGGAAATTTCGGGGCGTTACAGGAAGAGTCACATGAGAGGAGGCACCATGTCTCTTCATTTGCCCTCTTCATTGAGCATAAATGGGAGATAACTCAATACTTGGGAGTTACTTCTCTTCTTTTCATCCACCAAGCCCTCCTCTTCTCCCCCTTCCTCATCCTAGCCGAAACCCCAAGGGGGGATTCTTCCTTGGAAAAGGTTCACCTAAGGCTCCATCTCCAAGATCCAAGGCTTCTACAAGGGTATAAAGGCTAGGGGTGGTCAAAAGGCAACAAGATCTTCATCTTTCTCCCAAATCTAAGGTCTATAATCAAGATCAACCAAAGTAAGACTCCCTCACCTGTGGTATAATAGTTCTCCTTGATGTTTAGCATAATATGAAGTTTGGTTTGGGTTTGATGTTGAAGAAACCATGATTTGGACCCCTATGACTTTCGGCCACTAGGGTTTTTGGGTCCATGATGATGTTAAAAATC
This sequence comes from Boesenbergia rotunda, assembly GCA_024364735.1. NCBI lineage: Eukaryota > Viridiplantae > Streptophyta > Magnoliopsida > Zingiberales > Zingiberaceae > Boesenbergia > Boesenbergia rotunda. Next base: position 221,258 of record JAGFNQ010001671.1, on the reverse strand, counting down.
ATAATCATGCTTTCTAAGGTGTTCTCATGATGTTTATAGAATAAATATAATTTTTGGGAATTTTTGGAGTACCCTAAGACCCTTTAGCGTTTGGGACCATCATAAGGATTCCATGGCTAGGGTTGGATTTAAACCTTCAATTATGTACCTTGTGTACCCTTATGATACAAGGGGAGGTTGAAGGGATTTATGTGAATTTTCACAAGGTCTTGTGACCCTAAGGGTTTCGGCCAAGAAGGTTCTAGGGCAAGGAGTTAGGGCTTACCCCAAGTAAGGGTCCTAATGACTCCTATGGTATGGTATGGAAGGTGTTAGATGATTAATTGGAAATTTTATGAATTTATTCATGCACCCATGGCCCTCACATGTTTCGGCCAACCTTAGAAAAATAGGGCTAAAAGTTAGGGTAAACCCTAATCATGAGCCTTAATGGCTTCTTATGGCCTTAGATGTAGTGTATGGTTGTTCCTTTTTCCTTATGCTACCTTACATGTCATTGAATGATGGAACTTCTCCCTTATAGGTTTCGGCCAAGCAAGGTAACCAGGGTTTGGGAGGAGTTAGGGTTTGAAGAATGATGGTTTATGGTGTATTATGAAATATGTATAAAGATTCAAGCATGTGGTAGAAATTAAGTTACCGATAACCCTAACCTTAAGCACCATGTTTCATGTTTATATGTTTATGATTAGATGCCATGCTGAATAGGGTTTATTCCCGAATGTCTTATGTTCTATGCCATGCACTTGGATAGTAGGTAGCATGTTTATGGAAGTCCTACCTATGCATGCTTGTGATAGATACCATGCTTATGTATGAAATGCAATGCTTACCTCATGTATCATGATCATGCAAGCACTATGAAAAAGAATGATATTTTATGAATAAAGATGCATGCCATGTTTTATGAATGAAGATGCATGCCATGTTTTATGAATAAAGATGCATGCCATGTTTTATGAATGATGATGCATACCATGTTTTATGAAAGAAGATGCATGTTTTATGAAAGAAGATGCATGCCATGTTTTATGAATGATGTAACGCCCGCCCTTATATCTACACTCGGGGCGGGGTTACGTACAATCAATCATATATTTTTTTTCCTCTAGCATAAAATTTAAAACAACAATGCAAGGACTAAGTATTGAGCATGCTTGTTTAGAACTATTAAGTAATATAGGAGTGCTAAGCATACTAGTCAATACATGTCACTCAAATGTCATGCTTGCATCATTAGAACATTATTTGAAATATTTCAATCACGAGTTATTCTATAACATGATAGGTTCACATATTATTTCACACCATAATATAATCCAATAAAATCAAGTATATGAAAATTCCAAGTGTAACTATTATCATGCAATATCTATCCTAATCACCATCATTCATTGTCAAGGAGCATAAACATAAGCATAATAATGTAGATATAAAAGTCTTTCTTCCCAAGCCACCACCCCACACATCTTCAGCCTCCTGCCTCTTCCTTTAGTTTAAGTGTTCCTTACCCTTATCTGCAGCATAAGACAACACATAAACTTGTAAGCACAAATGCTTAGTAAGGATCTTGTCCTACTCGCAAATCCATACGAAAGAATATAACATGTACACATAATAATTCATAAGCATGAGTTCATCAAAGCATACTAAACATCCAAGTTTCTAAGCATGCAGTATCAAGTACCTTAAGCATACTCTTCACATATAACAAATGTTTTCAATGAATGTTTTCAAAACAATTCCATAATGGTATTACTTAAAAATACATCCATATCATATTGGGCCCTGTTGTGTACAACATATCGCGCGTAACTATTGCGTGTTCCCTAATGAATTGGGGTAGCGAGCCACCAATTAATTAGAGCAGGACCCTTCCGTCCTACCGGAGCCATGACCTTACGTTAACATGCACCCCGGATTTGTTTAACGACCCCCTTCCGAGTCGGGTACACAACTTCAAAAGTAAAATACTTATCATGCTTTTACATATATGCTAAGGAGTACTCCAAATCACTCTTACAAGACACACCACTCTTCAAGGGTGCTCATGATCCCGTAGGGACACACCACACAACATAAGGGGTGCTCTTGATCCCATACTTAGTAGAGTATCCGTTCAAGCATTTTAACATATCACATGCAATTTCATAATTGTGCCCCATGGGCTATAAGGCATGCTCATACATACATCATATTTCATGCATGTTCATACATACATCATATTTCGCACTATGAACATCATATTTCATACATGTTCATACATACATCATATTTCATACATGTTCATATACATATTATCTTACTAAACATAATCAGGTCCCGTAGGGTAGTTTAACCTTCACATACATTTCATGCAACTTATTAAACATAAAGTACATCATGGGATAATTATGCAACCCTAAACCCTAGTCCTTCTAGGGTTGGCCGAAGCTCAAGGGTAGGGTAAACTAGTTTCACACAAACATTTACACAAACACTTTGTCTACACTACCAAACATGGATACATCATAGGAAATCATACAATCCCTAAATCCCAATTCTTTTCCTCCATGGCCGAAACTTGTAGGGGGGTGCAACCCTAATTTTTGTTATCACCACTTGATGGGAATCAACCTATAGGTATACCCTAAGTCCTAAGGGTTCTCCTCAAGTATCAAGAAGTAACCAAGGCCTCTTCTAAGGGTGTTGGCCGAAACTTACACAAGGGTAAAACCCTAAAAATTTGTTCATAACATCATGAAGAAAACAACATATACATATACCCTAAGTTTCAAGGGTCTACTCATGTAACAAAAAGGAACCAAGGCCTTCCCCCAAGGGGGTGGCCGAAATTTACAAAGGGTGAAACCCTAGTTTTTCTTCCTTTTTGTTCATACCATCATGAAGAAAATCAACATACATATATACTCTAAGTCTCAAAGGTCTTCTCATGTATCAAGGAGTGACCAAGGCCTTCCCCTAAGGGGGTGGCCGAAACTTACAAAGGGGAAAAAGTCCTCTTTTCGAAACAATCCAGGAGACAAACATACAATAACCATTACACTGCAGGCGAGGGGATACTTACATCCTTTCGCTTGAATTTCTCCTTCTCTTACTCTTTAGGGTACCCTTAATTGAAGTGAGAGTGAGAATTTCCTTTGCTAAGACTTTCTCTAGAACCTTTGGCCCTAGTAGAGAGCAAGGTCCTTGGGTGGGATCTCCTTCCTTCCAAACCCCTAGGGTTGGAACCCTAGGGTTTACTTTTTCGAAAATGAAAGGGCAAGGGGAAGTGAATTTCGGTGATGAGAGTGAAGAAGAAGAAGAGAGGAAGTTATTCCAACTTCTCTTCCTCTTATTTATACTTTTCTCATGAAGAGACATGTCTCTTCACTTTCCTAGCTTTTAACAAGCATGTTTCTTATCCCTTCTACATGAAATATGGCTTGGTGTGTTGGTTATGACATGATTAGTGCAACTGGAAGGTTCAAGGTTCAATCCTTGCTTCCTCCTTTCTACCTTTTCTTTTTTTTTATCACATTTTGCACTAATCCATATCAAAGCCCATTAAGCCAAGCCCATCATAAAATTTCATAATAATAATATTCCATGAATTCATCATATTTCATAATATTTCATGAATTCATAATATTTCATAATAATAATAATATTTCATGAATTCATAATATTTCATGATATTTCATATGGGAAAATTTTGGGGCGTTACAAATGATGATGCATGTCATGTTTTATGAAAGAAGAAGCATGCCATGTTTATGAATGAAGATAATGCTCATGCCTTCAAGGCATCATGATGCTATGTATTAAGTATGAACAATGAAAGGACAAGCATGTTTTAAGTCATGCTTCATGTAACAAGGTTATGCTATGTTTAAATATGCCATGAATGTCTTATGAATGATGAAGCATGTAAAGTATTTTACTTTATGAATGGGCTTGTACCGGACCGAAGTATGGGTCCAAGGGATGGGCACCTTAAGAACGCCCCGGTTCTGGACTACCGACTATGCTGTCCACGGTTCTGGCACTACCGAAGCTGTGCAACAGGGATGGGTACCTTAAGAACGCCTCGGTTTTGGGACAACCGACTATGATGTCCTTACCCTAGTAGGTCGAGGCTAGCTACCTCGTATTTACTTATGGATGCGCGCACATGATGTATGTATGTGGTACAAGCCGGGGACCCCAATGATGTGATGATTATGTTTAAGTATTTAAAAGTATGATTTTAAAAGTTAAGCATCCTTATGTATATGCATTTGACTCATGCATTCATTCATGCTGTGCATTATGCCATGATAGTAATGTCTTATGCTTATGTTTCATGTCAAGAAATATGCATGATAGTAAACGATTTATGCTTATGGTTATGTTAAGAATATTTACTTATGTTTACGTTTATGCCATACATCATGTCATGTTAAGAATGTTTACTTATGTTTACGTTTATACCATGTATCATGCCATGCTAAGGATGTTTACTTATGTTTACGTTTATGCCATGTATCATGCCATGCTAAGAATGTCTACTTATGTTTACGTTTATATCATGCCATGCTAAGAATGTCTACTTATGTTTATGTTTATGCCATGTATCATGCCATGCTAAGAATGTTTACTTATGTTTACGTTTATGCCATGTATCATGCCATGCTAAGAATGTTTACTTATGTTTACGTTTATGCCATGTATCATGCCATGTTAAGAATATTTACTTATGTTTATGTTTATGCCATACATCATGCCATGTTAAGAATGTTTACTTATGTTTACGTTTATGTCATGTATCATGTCATGCTAAGGATGTTTACTTATGTTTACGTTTATGTCATGTATCATGCCATGCTAAGAATGTCTACTTATGTTTACGTTTATATCATGCCATGCTAAGAATGTCTACTTATGTTTACGTTTATGTCATGTATCATGTCATGCTAAGAATGTTTACTTATGTTTACGTTTATGCCATGTATCATACCATGCTAAGAATGTTTACTTATGTTTACGTTTATGCATGTATCATGCCATGTTAAGAATATTTACTTATGTTTACGTTTATGCCATATATCATGTCATGCTAAGAATGTTTACTTATGTTTATGTTCATGCCATGTTAAGTGAAATCGTATGTCCATGTACTATGTAAGAACTTGGTCATGCTAAATGATTTTAGATACTTATGTTCTATGTAGAGCACCAAGTTATGTTAATGTTTCATGTGCTCATGATTAAGTGATGAATGATTTTAGTAAGTAGAAAAGAGTCTTACTAAGCCTGTGTGCTTATAGTCTTATTTCCTTATACCGCAGATCACGCAAGGGGACAATAAGAAAGCAGCAAGAGGGTAAGAATGTATGTGTGTGGTAGTGACTTGGCCAAGAAAACAATATGTTTACTCGTCTTATGCTAGAACTTTACCTTTGCTACTTATGTGCTTGAATGATGACTTATGTGACTCTATGACATGATGTTAAGTATGACATGATATGATGCTAAGTATGAAGTCAATATGCCAAGTTCCCATGTCATTATGTTAGGAATGTTAGTAGGTGCATGTATGTGTAAGATTAAAGTTATTCCGCTGCCTTATGATGTCTACCTGCCCTACTCATGTTAACGTAACGCCGCTTTATGGAAAAAAAAAGTGGGCATTACAGCGAGACCCTTAGGGTCCCTCTCCCACTTAGTTATTTATTATGAGGAATTTTCATGCACACACATGATAAGCACATAACCAAAACAATAAATTAGAAAATCCTAGATTCTTCCAACTATCATGGCCTTGGTCTCCAATGCGCCTCCAGTCATGTCACCACCTCGTTCGCTCCTCCCTACACCATGCGCAAGCCACCATTGAAGGGATCTCCGAGCCGAGATGACTAGCTACTTATTTACATCCATCGATCATATACTCTACAAAGGAGTGTACATATAATCTTGATCGAAAGTAAATAAAAGCTCGACTAAACATGTGTTATATTTAATTACAAAATTAAATACTTATCTAGTCTCGTCAACCCCAAGGATTCAATTAATTAAAATAATGCACAATCCAATCACACACAAATTATTTAAGCCATAATAGTTGGAATCTAGTGTATGCAACAAAGAGTTAGCCTACGCACATCCAGATATTATCCATCAAAAATAAAATATATGATAATGTGCAAAAAGTATCCGAATCCTAAACACACAAAACCTAAAACCTCAGCTCTGATACTAGTTGTTGGGTATGGCTTGGCGGGTTTCCTGAGCGAATACCAGGTTGTCCATGAGAGACCTCTCCATGTCCATGGATTAAAAATTAATCTGAATGGAGACCTATTTCCCAAATGATTGTCTCGTCATCGTATCAATCAATTCGAGTTACAACTTAGCCAAACTCAAAGTTTGAGCCTTGTAACTCGCCTAACCAATTGACCGCAGAAAAGATGACAAGCGGATCGCCGATTTTTGTGTTTATTTTTGGGGTCCAATAATTAATTATCAACAATTAATTAAGCAAATAATTAAACATGATAATTAATTAAAACATCAAATGAAATGATAGAATTGACAAAGGAACCAAGAGAGAAATATACCTCTCTTTGTAGGGTTTTTCGGGCCGCGAAAACCACTTTTTCGCGTCGCGGAAACCCCGAAAGCCCCAATAGAAAGGATCCGAGCGAAGAAAAACATTTCAAAAATTTACGAGTGCTCGTTTACATGCTTCAAAACCGATCTACAACCTAGACCTATTAGACAAGAGAAAAACTACCTTCGATGCGTGCCCCGCAATTCCCGCTCGCTCCTCGGTTGGTGTCGGATCTCAAGGATGCAAAGTAGCAACCCTCTAGAAGTATCCACACAAGCAAGAGAGTGGAGAGGAGAGCCCAAAAGTGTGCTAGCACTTGCTTGGGGTCTCGGCAAGATGAGAGGAGAGGGAGAGCCAAAACCAAAAACCAAGTTGGGAGAAAAATCAATCACACACAAAAACCTCATCTTGTGTGTATAAGTGGCCGGCCACCACCTTTGGTAAACCCCCTATTTGAATTCAAAATTCAAATGGGGAGGTTACTTAGCCTTGATGATGATGCCAAGTCATCACTTGGTCAAGTCACGGTGATGTGGCTTGAGTCAAGTCAAACTTGCCTCTTATGGACTTTCCATATTTAGCCAAAGTCAAACTTTGACTTCATTATTCTCCCATGATTAGATTCATCCAACACTTGGATCAAACTCGAGTCCAACTCAAGTTGTCTAATTTGAGTCAAGTCAAACTTGCCTTTTATGGACTTTCCATATTTAGCCAAAGTCAAACTTTGACTTCATTATTCTCCCATGATTAGATTCATCCAACACTTGGATCAAACTCGAGTCCAACTCAAGTTGTCTAATTTGAGTCAAATCAAACTTGCCTTTTATGGACTTTCCATATTTAGCCAAAGTCAAACTTTGACTTCATTATTCTCCATCTATTGCTCTATGTGTGTGACCCTATAGGTTCTTGTAACGTTGGCAATGCCCTTAAACCTATTTAAGGACATAAGCAATGAGAGGTATCTAGCAACACATCATTGCTACCCAAGTTACAAGAATGTCGAGATCCAACATCACCATTGTGACTAATAATTGTGACCATCACAATATGTGACAACTTCCTTCTATCCTCGATATCTAGATTGATCTTTCATGAGGCATAGACCGTGTCATCCTCCAATCAACTATGTGTCTTGAACTCCAAGTAGACTCACTATAATCAAATATGCTCAATATCTCATATTGCCTTATTTGGGCATGGCCATGCACTTAGTGATCTCACTCTATCAAGACTATAATATCTCTCCCGTCATATAGGAGGGATAGATCCCATCTACATCACTCACATCCCTCCGCATAATTTGTTACATACCCAGTAATCGCCTTTATAGTCCACCCAGTTACGGGTGACGTTTGACGAAACCAAAGTACATAACTCCTTATGTAGGGAACTATGGTGACTTCAGGTCTAAGGACTAATAGTCATACTAATAGTCACATGAGAAGGTATATGACACTCATATAACGATCCATGATACTTTCTCATGGCGGGCCATTCAGTATACATTCTCTAATGTATACCCATGTGTCAACTTGATATCTCATATCCATGACTTGTGAGATCAAGTCATCATGTTGACCTACATGCTAGTCTCTATGCATTAACATTGTCCTTGAATGTTAATACTTGACTAGGAATCATTAAAAGTAGTGTTCTCTATATCATCTCACTATCGATTCAACTAATCGATTGATATAGATAAGAACCTTCTACTCAAGGACGTTATTATACTAAGTTATTTGGCACCAATACACATAAGTACAATAACCATAAGAAATGCCTTTATATATAAGAAATATATATACAAGAATATGATACAATGAGTCCAAAAAGTAATCATCATATGATTGGCTCTAGGGCTCTCACTAACAATCTCCCACTAGCACTAGTGCCAATCGCTGTAGTATCTAATACCCAATGACCTAGTGTGACCATCATGCTTCATCTGTGCCATAGCCTTGGTCAAGGGATCTGCGACGTTAGCTTCTGTGGGTACTCTGCAAATCTTCACATCTCCTCGATCGATGATCTCTCGAATGAGATGGAATCGCCGTAGTATGTGTTTGGTCCGCTGGTGTGAGCGAGGTTCCTTAGCCTGCGCAATAGCTCCATTGTTGTCACAATAGAGCTCTACGGGATCAGATATGCTAGGAACCACCCCAAGCTCAGTGATGAACTTGCGGATCCAAACTGCCTCCTTTGCTGCCTCTGATGCAGCAATATACTCAGCTTCTGTTGTAGAATCTGCAACTGTGTCCTGCTTCGAACTCTTCCAGCTCACAGCTCCGCCATTCAAGCAAAACACGAACCCTGACTGCGATCTGTAATCATCCTGGTCGGTTTGGAAGCTGGCATCAGTGTAACCCTTTACAACTAGATGCTCATCGCCTCCAAATATCAAAAAATATTCCTTAGTCCTTCTCAAGTACTTAAGGATATTCTTGACCGCTATCCAGTGACGTTCACCTGGATCTGACTGGTACCTGCTCGTCATGCTCAAAGCATACGTGACATCAGGACGAGTACATAACATGGCGTACATGATAGATCCTATGGCAGAAGCATAAGGGATCTTATCCATACGGTCTCTCTCCTCTCTAGAAGAGGGACTCTGAGTCTTTGAAAGACTCACACCATGTGACATTGGCAGAATTCCTCTCTTGGAATTCTGCATGGCAAAACGGTGTAATACCATATCAATGTATGTACTCTGATTTAGGCCAAGCAATCTCTTAGATCTATCTCTATAGATCTTAATGCCTAGAATGCAGGCTGCTTCACCTAAGTCCTTCATTGCGAAACAAGTCCCCAACCAAGTCTTCACAGACTGTAGCGAAGGGATGTTGTTCCCAATGAGTAGTATGTCATCTACATACAAGACTAGGAAGACTACTGTGCTCCCACTAACCATCTTGTAGACACAAGGTTCATCTTCGTTCTTGATGAAACCAAACTGTTTGATCGCATCATCGAATCGAAGATTCCAGCTCCGAGAAGCTTGCTTTAGACTATAAATGGCCCTATGCAGCTTGCATACTCTGCCAGTATGCTGTGGATCTACAAAACCCTCAGGCTGTATCATGTACACATCCTCGAGGAGGTTTCCATTCAGAAACGCTGTCTTGACATCCATCTGCCAGATCTCATAATCGTGGTAGGCTGCAATAGCAAGCATGATCCGAATGGACTTAAACATCACTACTGGAGAAAAAGTTTCATCATAGTCAATACCATGAATTTGCTTGAAACCTTTAGCTACCAGTCTACCCTTATAGGTATGAGTAAGTCCATCCATGTTAGGCTTTCTCTTAAAGACCCACTTACACCCAATGGGTTTGACCCCTTCAGGTGGATCAACCAAGGTCCAAACTTGGTTAGTGTACATGGATTCCATTTCGGATCTCATGGCTTCCAGCCATGACTCAGAATCTGGGCTCATCACAGCTTCCTGATAGGTGGTAGGCTCATTCTTAATGATCATAACGTCATCATGGTCAGGCAAGAGAAATGAATATCTCTCAGGCTGACGACGTACCCTATCAGACCTGCGAAGAGGTAGGTCTACCTGAACAGGTTGTTGTTCCACAACTTCTTGTGTAACAATCTCATCCATAACTTCTTGTGGTTCCTGTTCAGTATCCATCAAGGGCTCAGTGCTATGGTCGTTGTCTTGAACTTCTTCAAGATCAAATGAACTCCCACTAGTCTTTCTAGAAACAAAGTCCCTTTCTAGAAAGACCCCAGTCTTAGCAACAAACACTTTGTGCTGACTGGGAATGTAGAAGTAATATCCCTTAGTTTCCTTGGGATATCCCACGAAATAGCACTTATCGGACTTGGGTCCCAGTTTGTCTGAGACTTGACGTCTAACGTAAGCCTCACAACCCCAAACTCTCATGAAAGACATCTTGGGACTCCTCCCAGTCCATATCGTATATAGTGTCTTCATGACCGCCTTTGATGGAACATGGTTAAGTGTGAACGCTGCCGTGTCTAGAGCATATCCCCAAAAGGATATAGGAAGATCTGCGTGACTCATCATAGATCGTACCATATCTAATAAGGTACGATTCCTCCTTTCGGATACACCATTCCACTGTGGTGTCCCAGGAGGAGTGAGTTGAGATAGAATCCCACACTCAGCTAAATAGTCACGAAACTCATGGCTCAAGTATTCTCCACCTCGATCTGATCGAAGTATTTTAATACTCTTGCCGAGTTGGTTTTGTACTTCATTTCTGAATTCTTTGAACATTTCAAAGGACTCGGACTTATGTGTCATCAAGTACACATAACCATATCTACTGAAATCATCAGTAAATGTGATGAAGTATCTATAACCACCTCGAGCAGCAACATTGAAAGGCCACATACATCAGAATGTATGAGTCCTAACAAATCTGTTGCCCTCTCGCTATGTCCACTAAAGGGAGTCTTAGTCATCTTGCCTAGAAGGCATGACTCGCATGTCTCATATGATTCAAAATCAAATGAATCCAGCAATCCATCCTTATGGAGCTGGGACAAGCGACTCTCATTTATATGGCCTAAGCGACAGTGCCAGAGATAGGTTGGGTTCAACTCATTTGATCTCAACCTCTTGGTACTTACATTATAGATAGGGCGTTCTAAGTCTAGAATGTAGAGTCCGTTGATAAGATCTGCACTACAATAGAACATTTTATTTAAATAGACTGAACAACATTTGTTCTTAATTATAAATGAGAAGCCTTTCTTGTCTAGACAAGAAACAGAAATTATGTTCTTAATAAGTGCAGGTACATAACAACAATCATCTAGTTCCAGTACAAGCCCAGAGGGCAAAGATAGAAAATAAGTTCCTACAGCAACAGCAGCAACTCGTGCTCCATTGCCTACTCGTAGGTCCACCTCGCCCTTTGCCAATGCCCTGCTATTTCTCAGCCCCTGCACATTGGTACAAATGTGAGAAGCACATCCAGTATCTAATACCCATGATGTAGAAATAGAAAGGTTGACTTCTATAACATATATACCTGAAGTAGAAGGCTCGCTTCTCTTCTTCTTAAGATCCTCCAGGTATACCTTGCAGTTCCGCTTCCAATGCCCTGCCTGCCCTTGATATAATTGCTTGAGGTGGTCAATCATATCATAAGCATTCATGTTCTCGTGTTGCTTCTGAAGCTCAGAGGGCATGCAGCATAGCATTAGGCACGACACGTCTAACGCGTCGTCTTGATGCTTCTGATGAGCATCTCTAACGCTACGGATGGCTGAGGGCGGTGGTGCTTCAGGAACTGCTTGCTCTAGAACGTACAGCTTACGTTCCTGTTTGAGGACTATCCTCAAGTTCCTGTACCAGTCCAGGAAATTAGCTCCAGTGAGCTTGTCCTTCTCAAGGACAGATCGCAGAGAGAGAGTATTCGCGTTTGAAGACATGGCAATCTACAACAGATAAATGCAGAGAATAAATATCATATTCTAGTAATCATCTAATTAGGCCTTTAATTAAATGATGCTCCCACTAAATTATAGGAATTTTGGTGGAATCAAGTCATTGGAGTGGTCAAACCACACTACTAGATCCGTACCAATTTACTATAATTTATGTGGGACAAGATCCACATCATACTATGCCTTGATTTAGCCAAGACTTAGTATGATCGGTAGATAACTAATTTATCAATTACATCTCTATGCAACTCTTGTTTATAGGATCAAGAATTAACATTTATGAATAATCTTGAGTTAGCTTTGGCTAAATCGCCCAAGACTATTGATAAATGCGATCTTGTCCTACCTTTCCAACTATTGGAATACGCCTATAGCTTTACTCGATCCAATTGAGTTAACTAGTTACTCAATCTGATTGAGCTCGATCTAACCCGAGCCGTGATAGGCGGGACCAAGGTTGTCCCTCCGCATCCTACCAAGATTAAATGCGTTGCTCTGCTTTGGCAGAATCGACAAGCGCATATGATCGAGGTAGTGATGGGTATCAGGACCCGGTAGGCATTTACGAGTCGATTCGATTTTAGATCTAATCTAATCGAGGATGTGCATCACATCTAGGCATTTATGAAATCTAATTTAATCCTAAATGTGTATTAAGTGCACATCAAAATATGGTTCCCACATTACTTGTGCATCTCATACACTTAAGTTTATTTTTACTATTCTACATTATCATGCATCATATACATCACAAGCATAGCAATAATAAAATAAACTTAAGTGACTTGGTCATGGCCCTACTAAGACCCTCTCAAGCCAATGAGAGGATCCGATGGTCAACCTAGGTCTAGCGGCTTCTCCAAGCGCTTCCTCTTGACCGTCTTGGTGTTGTCGGCTAGTTCTCCCGAGTCCAAGTTCTCCGGAATTTCCGTCATCTTCACTTTTGTACATTACAAATTTTTATACTCGAGTTACATTCGAGTCTAAATATGAAATACAATAGAAATAAAATATTAAAAGCCAACACGCAGGTCGCAAACACAATACAACACGCACATGTACAAAAACGGCGTGCAGGCCGTATTATGAATTACAACACAATTTTAATCTTATTAAAAAATTGGGTTTTGGGCCATGACCATCACACTACTGTACATAATTCAAAATTATGTAATTTTACAGATTTTATATAATTTTTCTACTGATTTTAGAATTTTTCGAGTCACAACTCCGCAGCGGTCCCGGTAAGCGGGTTTCGGGCGTAATCGCGAGACAAGGCCCCTTGCGGGGTTAGGGGCAGCGCCCCTACTCGTGAAATAACCTTCACGAGTGTCTTCTTGCGATTATACAGTGCCTTTACCCGCTGTCCCAAAATCCATTTGGGCGAAACTTGCCGTTTCGGAGAAGTTTTTCTCGGTGGCAAAGTCTACAAGTGCTTCGCACTCGTCGCTTTGCCTCTACGAGAAAAAATACTCAAAAATCCTAAAATTTAGAAAAATTACAGAAGCATAAAATTATCTAAATTTTGTATCTAATACAAAAAAATATAAACCAAAACGAGCACAAGCTTCGCTCGTGGCTCTGATACCACTGTAGGGTTTTTCGGGCCGCGAAAACCACTTTTTCGCGTCGCGGAAACCCCGAAAGCCCCAATAGAAAGGATCCGAGCGAAGAAAAACATTTCAAAAATTTACGAGTGCTCGTTTACATGCTTTAAAACCGATCTACAACCTAGATCTATTAGAGAAGAGAAAAACTACCTTCGATGCGTGCCCCGCAATTCCCGCTCGCTCCTCGGTTGGTGTCGGATCTCAAGGATGCAAAGTAGCAACCCTCTAGAAGTATCCACACAAGCAAGAGAGTGGAGAGGAGAGCCCAAAAGTGTGCTAGCACTTGCTTGGGGTCTCGGCAAGATGAGAGGAGAGGGAGAGCCAAAACCAAAAACCAAGTTGGGAGAAAAATCAATCATACACAAAAACCTCATCTTGTGTGTATAAGTGGCCGGCCACCACCTTTGGTAAACCCCCTATTTGAATTCAAAATTCAAATGGGGAGGTTACTTAGACTTGATGATGATGCCAAGTCATCACTTGGTCAAGTCAAGGTGATGTGGCTTGAGTCAAGTCAAACTTGCCTCTTATGGACTTTCCATATTTAGCCAAAGTCAAACTTTGACTTCATTATTCTCCCATGATTAGATTCATCCAACACTTGGATCAAACTCGAGTCCAACTCAAGTTGTCTAATTTGAGTCAAGTCAAACTTGCCTTTTATGGACTTTCCATATTTAGCCAAAGTCAAACTTTGACTTCATTATTCTCCCATGATTAGATTCATCCAACACTTGGATCAAACTCGAGTCCAACTCAAGTTGTCTAATTTAAGTCAAGTCAAACTTGCCTTTTATGGACTTTCCATATTTAGCCAAAGTCAAACTTTGACTTCATTATTCTCCATCTATTGCTCTATGTGTGTGACCCTATAGGTTCTTGTAACGTTGGCAATGCCCTTAAACCTATTTAAGGACATAAGCAATGAGAGGTATCTAGCAACACATCATTGCTACCCAAGTTACAAGAATGTCAAGATCCAACATCACCATTGTGACTAATAATTGTGACCATCACAATATGTGACAACGTCCTTCTATCCTCGATATCTAGATTGATCTTTCATGAGGCATAGACCGTATCATCCTCCAATAAATCTATGTGTCTTGAACTCCAAGTAGACTCACTATAATCAAATAAGCTCAATATCTCATATTGCCTTATTTGGGCATGGCCATGCACTTAGTGATCTCACTCTATCAAGACTATGATATCTCTCCCGTCATATAGGAGGGATAGATCCCATCTACATCACTCACATCCCTCCGCATAATTTGTTACATACCCAGTAATCGCCTTTATAGTCCACCCAGTTACGGGTGACGTTTGACGAAACCAAAGTACATAATTCCTTATGTAGGGAACTATGGTGACTTCAGGTCTAAGGACTAATAGTCATACTAATAGTCACATGAGAAAGTATATGATACTCATATAACGATCCATGATACTTTCTCATGGCGGGTCATTCAGTATACATTCTCTAATATATACCCATGTGTCAACTTGATATCTCATATCCATGACTTGTGAGATCAAGTCATCATGTTGACCTACATGCTAGTCTCTATGCATTAACATTGTCCTTGAATGTTAATACTTGACTAGGAATCATTAAAAGTAGTGTTCTCTATATCATCTCACTATCGATTCAACTAATCGATTGATATAGATAAGAACCTTCTACTCAAGGACGTTATTATACTAAGTTATTTGGCACCAATACACATAAGTACAATAACCATAAGAAATGCCTTTATATATAAGAAATATATATACAAGAATATGATACAATGAGTCCAAAAAGTAATCATCATATGATTGGCTCTAGGGCTCTCACTAACACTCTTTACCATACGATCTTCTACCGTATGACCCTCTCCTCTTGAACGTTGTGTGGGCAACGCTCTACCAAGATCCGGAATCACCAAGGCCACCAACCCCTTCTCTCTTGCATGCGCAAACCCTAGCACCAAACTTGGTTTGCGCCGGCCACCAATTCTTCCTCCTATCCTTGTGCTGACCACCGGAGAAAGGCCACCTCCCTCACACTAGCCCAAAGGTGGAAGAAAGAAAGAAGGAGAAGAGGAAGAAGAGTAAAGAAAACTCTTCTTCTTCCACAACCAAACACGATGCCGGCCTATTCCAACCCCTCACCGCCGGCGCCTCCTCTTGTACCGCCGACCAGCCGCCTCCCCTTCTTCTCCTCCTCTTGATCGAACCAACCAAGAGAAGAGAAGAACTCTCTTCTTCCTTGCATCAACAACCAAGAGAAAAGAAGGAGAATGAAGTAGAGGAGAGATCCCTCTTCCTCTTTGCTCGCCGGTTGCCCTGGGAGAGAGAAGGGAAGGGAGAGAAAAGCCTTGGTTTGTTGTGTGTTAGATTTTTCCTTGGTTTCATGATTCCATGGGGTATATATAGGGCTATGATAGGGACCATGAGGAGGAGTTGAGTCTTGGCCTGCTAATGGATTCAAACTCGATCCATTAATGATGATCCATTCCACTAAATGATCTCCATTGAACTATCTCACCAACCCCCATATTTTCATATGAGCTCCACCTATTATGAGTGCATCCATCTCCCCGTGTTTAAGGTATCGAATGCTCGTCAATTAATTTAAATTACTGATAATTTTAATTAATCAACCTCTAACTCCTTGACTAGTACCACTCATCCTTATCATCATGTTGAACCAAGTCCACCTGCAGGGTTTAACATGATGAACCTTATGAGCTCATCAAGGGGGCATCATCATCCCGACTCACCAGGACACAGATTTCGTCAATAATCAATGGCACACCATGTAAATAATATTATTTCCCAACTTACCAGGTCTATCGATTTAGTAGAATAAATCTCGTCCATTGGTAAATCAAAGAAATAACTACTAAGTACATGTGCCTGTTATTATATCGGGATTTAGAGCATGCACTCCATAATAAACTGAGGTCCAATTAATTTTTAAAGTTAGTATAAATTGGATCACCTCTATGTTGGTCTTGCTTAATGCACACAAAGTACACTAGTGTAATTCTATGGTCAAGATAAACCACACCTAATTACACTACAACAATCCTGATGGTTTGTCCAACTTTATCTCGGTTGTGAGCCTCTACTTATACTCTGCAAGGGACTGATAACATGATCATCTGCGTGTCACTGCATACCATGTTATCTACAATGCAAAGTTTTAGACGGTTATGCACATACTAATATAAACATGCAACGGTGTTGTTGTGATTCTCTTTCAAAATGTAGATGTTCATAGAAAAAGACAAGTCTTTCAGTATACATCCTAACATTGTACTCGTCCAGATGTCTCGTATGCATTGAGCATGACAAGAAGATACTAGTTAGCTCCAGGTGAAAGTCATTGGACAGCTATCAAGAATATTCTTAAGTACTTACCATGGATGAAATAATATTTCTTGAAATTTGAAGGCAATGAGGAGCTAGCTGTAAAGTGTTATAGTGATTCAAGCTTCCAAACCGATAGGGATGATTTTCAATCGCAGTCAGGGTATGTATTTTTCTTGAATGGTGGCACTATGAGCTGGAAGAGTTCGAAGCAAGATACAGTCACAAATTCTACAATAGAGGATGAGTATATTGCTGCATCTAATGTAGCAAAGGAGGTTGTTTGGATCCAGAAGTTCATTACAGAGCTTTGTGTGGTTCCTAGTATATCATACCCGATATACCTCTATTGTGACAACAATGGGGCTATTGCACAGGCTAAGGAACCTCGCTCTCATCAGCAGGCCAAAAACATACTACGATGCTACCATCTCATTCGAGAGATCATCGATAGACGAGATGTGAGGATATGCAGAGTACTCACTGATGCTAACATCGCGGATCCTTTGATCAAGACTTTAGCATAGAGGAAGAATGATGGTCATACTAGATCACTGGGTATTAGATATTACAGTGATTGACAATAGTGCTTGTGGGAGATTGTTAGTGGGAGCCCAGAGCCAATTATGTGATGACTGACTAGAGACTTTTGTATCCTATTCTATTATTAATAAAGGCAAGTTTGTTTATTATACATACTTTATATTTGTGCCAAATAATTAAGTATAATAATGTCCTTGGGTAGTAGGTTCTTATCTACATCATATCGATTGGTTGAATCGATAGTGAGATGATGTAGAGAACACTACACTAAATCATTCCTAGTCAAGCATTAATATTCAAGGACAATATTAATGCATGGAGACTAGCATGTAGGTCAATTGATGACTTGAGCTCACAAGTCATGGATATGTGATATCAAGTTGACATATGGGTATACGTTAGAGAATTTGTATTGAATTGACCAGCCATGAGAATGTTTCATAGATTATCATATGAGTGTCATCAACTTTCTCATGTGACTATTAGTATGAATAATCCTTAGAGCTGAAGTCACTACGGTTCCCTACATATGGAGTTATATACTTTGGTATCGTCAAATGTCACTCGTAATAGGGTGGACTATAAAGGCGATCACTAGGTATGTAATGAATTATACGGAGGAATGTGAGTAATGTAGATGGGATCTATCTCTCCCATATGATGTGAGTGATATTTGTGGGCCCCTTGATCGAATAGGACTACTAAAACGCATGATCATGCTCCAATGAGTCAATATGAGAAATTGAGTTCATTTATTTGAGTGAGTATACTCGGGGATCAAGAAACATAAAGATTTATCGAGGATGACATGGTCTATGCCTCATTAGTCATTCTAGATATCGAGGATAGAATGACAAGGTCATACATTGTCATAGTCACGGAGGTTAAGTTGAATCTCGACTTTCTTGTCATTGGGTGGCAATGATACATTACTAGATGTCACTCATTGCTTGTGTGTCTAAAGCTGTTTAGACACATTGCCAATATTATGAGAACCTATTGGGTCACACACTATGGACACGATGCTTCGGAGATTAATTGACCTTAGTTTGACTAAGATTTGATCCGAATTGAATTAATCGAGTTAGACTCAAGTGAATCCAATTAGATTATGGGATTGAGATCTAATTTGAGTTAGACTCATTTAGATTAAACTCAACCACATTTGAATGAGATATTAATTCATTAAAATATTTAATAAATTAATAATAGAGAAAGATGAAAAGTTTATCTTCATTGGATGAAGAGAAGTTGAAGAACTACATGAGAAACATATGCTCTAATTGGGTTTTTATGGCTTTAATGAAGGGAAGCTAAACGGACAAAAACTCTTCATATTCATGGGATGAGTATAATAGAGTTTTTCTTGTCATTTGGATGAACAACTTGTGATTTTTCTTCCCCTCCTTCCCTTGGCTGAAATCCTTTCTTCTCCCTCTTCTTCTTGCTTTGTGAATCTCCTCTTGTGGCTAGCACCACAATGCCGATTCTTCTCCAAAGCGTGAGAGATCATGTTTGTGTGGATATGCATAGGGGCACGGACACATGAACGTGTAAGAGATCCGACATACCTCAGGCAAATAGAATATGCGAAGGGCATGCGCCAAAGTATACCTATAAGATAGGAATTTGTAGATCAACTTTATATAATTTTTTTTCGTATGGATCGCTCGTGGAATCTATTATTTCTGCTATGATTTTTTAAATGTTTATGCCTATAGATCCCTAAAAGTCAATCATTTACAAGGGATTAGCTAAAATAACTTAATGGGTTTCTCCCTATCCCGTATTAAGAAGTGTCTAGTGTAACCTAGATACATATAACCCGGGGCCCTTCATGATAGAAGCTACCTTTAATCAAACTCTCTAGGTTACCTATTCAACTTAGTGGCATTGGATGCCAAAGGGGAAGCACTCCGGTGCGCTTCTTCAGGGCTAACATTGGTACATAGTTAGGATCTCTACAAGGATATAGACATGGAGATTTGGATATAAATGATACATAGGGCATCAACTAACATTGTAGCGAAATAAGAATCTTAGATTCCACCCGTCCAACCCTTCCCCAAGGACCAAAGCTCTCACTTCTCTCTCCCTCTCTCCCTCTCTCTTCTTCTCTTTTGTCCTCCTTCCTTAAGCATGCTTTTTCAAGCCAACTCTGTGATAGTCTAGATAGCTTACCTTATAGACTTAACTAGTGCTTAATCAACATTCCTTGTGGATCGATATTTTATTACTCGACAACATTCACGTGCACTTGTGGGGCAGTATCAGACATGTTTCACAAATGCATACAGGATACAACCATGCAAGACATGACCATAATATTAAAATTTTTATGATATTATATCATACTTGATGAATCATGTGGAGTGGAAATGACATCAACCAATGATGTTTATCAAGACTCGCCTCTATTCGTATCCACATAGAGCAATTGTTGAGACCACTTCACAAAGCCACGAGTTGTGTTTGCATCCTTAGTACTAACTAACGATTAATGATGAAGTGATCCAAGAGAGTGTTGGATCGAGAAACACGATAGAGGGGGGGGGGGTGAATATCATGAAAACTTTTTCGGATAAGAAAGAGAAAATGCAGCGGAATTAAAATACATAAAGAACTCAATTGTTTTTACTTGGTTCGGAGTCGTGGTCGGCTCCTACTCCAAGGCCCACGGTCCTTGACCGTTTACTGCGGGCAATTCTATATTCGCGCAAAGGTTTACAGATTTAATACAAGAATAGTGCAGTAAGTAAATGAATTACACTTTTCGTTACCGACGCCCTGATGTGGATTGTACTTCAGAGTAGAAGGTCATCGTCGGCGCTGGAATGTCAAGAACGGAGTTTGCCGGAGCAGAGCGCTTGAACGAAAAGCTTGGAGGCGTTGGAAGAAGTGTTGTTGAAGCCTTAGGGGTCGAGCCCCTTTTATAGTGCTCCTGGGGGCGCCTGACACGTGCCTTCTGATCCGAAAACCTCTATCCGAAGCTTGGTCAGCGCTTATCCCCTTCGAATCGGCTTTGGAGCTGACTGGGGCGCCCGAGACCTCCTGGGCACCCAGCTTGATTGGGTTCGCTGGCTTCGTGGCTGATTTTGCTTCGACTCATCTTTGGCCTTGACCATGGGCGCCCGGGACCTCCCGGGAACCTAGCCTAGTGTTGATTCGAAGCGCTTCTTGATTTACTGCTGTTTGGCTTTAACCTTGGGCGCTCGGGACCTCCCGGGCACCTAGCCCAAGTGCCTGCCCCTCTCCTTTGGGCCGTTCTGAGCTGCAGAAACACATCCTTTAGTCCCTGCATCCAAGGTTAGTTCCACCACAAACAAGGCAAGAATATTAGATCATTTTTTACAGTCGTAGCTGTCTTGGTTCTGACTTTGGGTCTCCCAAATGGAACCCTAGGTCGAACCGACGCCTACTGTTCCCTCGATGAGGAATGCGTCCTCACCTACTCCTCTCAGGAGAGTTTACCTTTTGCCAACCAGCTCCTCTGGTTGAACTTTTGCCCAGTAGCCCTTCGCCAGGTGCCTAGCAACCCTTCGCCAGGTCTTCAATGCCTAGCAGCCCTTCACCAGGTGCCTAGTAACCCTTCGCCAGGTCTTCGATGCCTAGCAACCTTTCGCCAGGTGCCTAGCAACCCTTCGGCAGGTCTTTGATGCCTAGCAGTCCTTCGCTAGGTGCCTAGCAGCCCTTCGCCAGGTCTTAGGGTTTCGATGCCTAGAAGTCCTTCGCCAGGTGCCTAGCAGCCCTTCGCAAGGTCTTAGGGTTTTGATGCCTAGCAGCCCTTCGCTAGGTGGCCAGCAGCCCTTCACCAGGACTTCTTTCTGCACACTCAGTATACACATTAGATCACAAATAATACTTGACTTTGAATCCTTTTCCAATATCAAAACAAGGTTCGATATGGTGCTTCCTGCACCAACAATCTCCCCCTTTTTGATTTATGGCAACACAATTCAAAGTTAAGTAAAAACTTATAACAGTTAATAATAGAAGGTAAGAAAACAATGAAGTATAGCAATCTTAAGAAGGTAGAAATCAATGAAGTATAGCAGTTATGAACTGAATAAATGTAGATTTGAAAAAAATCCTTTATTTCTCATACTCCCCCTAGAACCCTGAATACTTATGTCATAAAATACTTAACTTTGACCTGTCCTCCCCCATTGACATATATCAAAAACATACATGGGTGAACAAGGTTTCTAATAGAGAGTTTTGAGTTATTGTAAAACTTCTAAGTTTTTGACAAAGTATTTTTTAAAAAAAAATAGAGTAAAAGCCTTTGCACCAAAAACATTTTACACTTAGACAATTTTTCATTTTGAAAGGCTTTGCAAGCCTAAATTTTGTTAAAAACTTTTACAAAAAAATTACTTAGGCAAAATTTTGAATCCAAATTTCCTTTGAAAAATTCAACTTTAAGAATTGGAAAAATTTGTTTTAAAAAATTTTGCGCACTTAAAAGAATTTGCTTGGACACACAATCATTATGGAATTTCTAGACAAGTTTTTTTCCCAAAAAAAACTCTACTTAGAAACATTTGCCAAAAAAAATTTTCAAAAGGTTTTGCTCAGACAAATTTTGTTTACTAAGAAAAATTTTACTTTGAAAAAAACATGTACTAAAAAAAATTTGAAACACTTAGACATACTTAGGAAATTCAACTTTGCTTTTTGAATAAGAGAGAGCTTTGGAAAAAAATTTTGATTTTGAACAATTTAAGCTTTCCTTTCTCTCCTTATGTTTTAGAATATTTCCCAAAAAAACTTGCAAAATTAAACCATTGCACTAAGCTCCCCTATGATATTAAATTTTCCCTTTGTAAAAAAAACATGCAAATTAACCTTTCGAAATAATCATAAGTTCAGTCTGTCATACTATTTTGAAACAAAATTTACTGAGTATCACAAAGGGCATTGTAAGTTAAAATAAACTTAAGTTAAAGTGTAAATATTTTGAGAGTTTCTAAGATAAATTTTCTTTGAAAAAGGAGAAAAAGTTTAAGGAAGACTTTAATTTCTAATTTCACACTTTTTCTACTCTCGCCCTTGGATATATATCAATAAAGAAATATATTTTGAAAGAAGTTTTAAGAAAAAAATTGTGTATCAGAGCCTATGAGTTTTGAAAACATAAAAATACATAGTATAACTCTTGAAAGTACAGCAAAAAGCTTAAATTTCACCAACAAAACTCCACTTTGAAAGGTATTGTACGATTAAAAAAATTTATATTTGTAGACATTTTCTCTTTGAACAAGATTGGATAAATTGATCTTTGACACATGTTAGTATTGCACAAAAATATTCGTACTTTGTAAACATTAGTGCTTGAAAAGTATTAGTACTTTTGAAAACATTATATTTTGAAGAATATAAGTACTTTTTGAAAGATAATATTTAAAAATTTTAATTTTATTTGAAAACATAATACTTGACTTGGTTTCTTTTCCAGTCTGACACAATCCTAGGAAACCTTGTTAACTACAAGGACATTTCCCTAAGTGTCCTAGAAAATTTTTCAAAGTCAAGTAAGTATTATTTTCAAAAGTATTCTAAAAGGATTTTAAAAGTATTCCAAAGTAAAGTAAAATTTTGAAAGTGATGGCACATATATAAGCAAAATGATTTAAAATGATATTATTTTGAAAGAAAAATTATTTATGTTTTCAAAAGGATTTTAAGAGTGCAGTGCATGAAAACATATAATATTGAAAATGCTCAATAATTCTTTTAATTTGATCTCCCCCTAAACTTGACCCAGTCCTAGGAAGCTTGTTGACTACAAGCGATCATACTCTGAGTTTTAAGGTTTGATTCAAATTATAAGAATTATCTAATAATTTTGAAAAATAATTGTCAGAAATAATTTCTTTCAATTTAGACTCCCCCTAAATTTGACACTTCCTAGGAGTCCTTGTAGATCATGAAGTAGACTTCCTTTGTGTCTTTAGGGTTTGTCAAAATCAACAGGGAATCAAGCACAATTCTTAAAATGAATTTTGAAGTATTAACATTTCTAAAAAAATGAGTATTTGAAAGACATATGATAGCATAGTTTTCGAAAAACACGAGTGATAATTTGAGAACATAGTATTTTTAAACATCTTTTAATTTGAACTCCCCCTAAACCTGACACAGTCCTAGGAGGCTTGTTGACCACAAGTTAATCCTCCTCTGAGTCTTGGGGTTTGATTCAAAAAAAAGAGAAGAAAACCAAAAAAAATATTTTGTTTTAATGATTTGAAACATAAGTTCTTTTTCCCTTTTTTTGAAAAAGTTAATATAGAGAACTAAAAAGGAGAAATTTAAAGTAATTTCCAAGAGAAAAATAGAAAGTAAAAAAAAACTTAAGTTTGAAACACTACATATCAGAGCCCGGACTGCAGACATTTTTCTTAAAAATATCCTAAGTAATCCCCAAGGTGAATTTTTTTTCATGCTTATTTTTCTAGAATTTGAATAATGGCAAAGGAAAGAAGTAAATGTTAAGAAATAAATTTCAGGTAAGTGAATAAAAGAGACCTAATTTTAAGTACAATGACTTGAAACATTAACTCTTAGTTTAACAAAAAGGTTAAATTTGATTTTTGAGGACTTTAAAATTAATTGGGAGGGTTAAATTTGAATTTTGAAAGTTGTTCAGTTGAATTAAGTAAGAATTTCAAAAGTATTTATTAAAGTTTAAATTCTGAAATTTGAAATCGATTCAGTTTGAAAGGTTGGTTGGGTTGGACTAAACTTTTAGGTCCTAAGCATCTCACCCATTTCTAAGTGACAAAACAGGATATTCTTAACTATTTTGTGAGATGCATTAATTTTTATCTTTGATTTAGTGTTAAATCTAAGATTTACATAAAATTTGTGTTAGATTTAAATCTGACAATAGTAAAGTGAATTTGATTTTCTTTAATTGGCTTCCAGGTCTTGGCGAGGCACTAGGCCTTCTTTGGCCGTAGCCTTATTGGATCATAAACTCTTTCCTTGACAAAGCCTTTTATAGAAAATTCATCTTCAAGTTACTTCTTGAAAGATTTTGGTCTAACTAGCTTGGGTCTTGGATCGGTAGCTTCGGCTAGTTCCACCAGACTAAACAAACCAAGTAGGACATACTTGACCTTATTAGAAGGGCTTCCCTAATGTACTATCATCTCACCTCCACCCAATACTATGTTGTTCAAATTTTAACTAAACCATTTTGTCCTTAAATTATCCAATTCTAAATCCAAGCATAATAAAAAAAAAACAAGCAAACATGACAAAAATGATCTAAGTTATATCATAATTGAAATAAAACTCTGGGTTTTTAAAATCAGCAAGGTTGTGAATTAAGTTTTCTAACGTATTAATCTTAACTAATTTATACGAATTAATCACGTTATTTGAGATAAATATTGGATTTTCAAATATTGAAAACTTACCTTTTCCGATCGTTTGTCCAGTACTCTTGTAATGATCACGAGCTAATCAGACCAATTTGGGTCGATCTCCTTCATTGTCTTCTGATTCTGAGTCTGAGTCGGACTCAGGTACAAGTTGAAGCTTCTTCTTTGGTGGTTCTCTTGGAGCTTTCCCTGCACTAGAAATTACACCTTCCTCGACCATTACAGTATCTGTTTGATTATTTAATTGTAATTCAAAAAAAGATCCAAATTGGTTACCATTTTTGTCTCAGTCAATTCATCTTCTGACTCTGGCTCAAGTTCGCAGTCAGGTATGGATTCATTCTCATCTTCTGATCCGGAGTCAATTTTGAAGTCAGGTGCTAACCCTTCTAAGATCTCAATATCGGAGCTCTCTTCGTGTAGATTGATTAGCTTTTCTCAAATTTCTCTGGCACATCTGAATGGACCTACTAGTTCGAGTTGCTCCTTGGTTATGCCACATTGTAGGATTGCAGTTACCCTTGCATCGGTCTCAATTTGGTTGAGGGTTTGTTCATCCAGTTTGTCACACTCGACTGATAACTCATCTGTTGGTGCAGGAAGCACCAGATCGAACCTTGTTTTGATATTGGCAAAGGATTCAAAGGTAAGGGTTATTTGTTGTCTAACAATGCTGCTTGAGAGTGCAGGAAACAAAGTCCTAGCGAAGGGCTGCTAGGCACTCAGGCTTCGACCGTCGGCTTGCTCGAAACCAAGTCCTGGCGAAGGGCTGCTAGGCGAAAACCAAGTCCTGGCGAAGGGCTGCTAGGCGAAAACCAAGTCCTGGCGAAGGGCTGCTGGGCGAAACTCAAGACCTGGCGAAGGGCTGCTGGGCAAAACCAAGTCCTGGCGAAGGGCTGTTGGGCGAAACTCAAGTCCTGGCGAAGGGCTGCTGGGTGAAACTCAAGACCTGGCGAAGGGCTGCTGGGCAAAAGTCCAACTGGAGGATCCGGTTGGCACCAGGTAAATTCTCCCGAGAGGAGTAGGTGAGGACGCGTTCCCCTAGAGGGAACATTAGGCGTCGGTTCGACCTAGGGCTCCATTTTGGAGACCCAAAGTCAGAACCAAGACAGCCAAGGCTGTGTAAAATTAACTTATTAATTGCTGTTTTGGACTAACCCTGGATGCAGGACCGAAGGACTGTGTTTCTGCAGCTTAGAGAGCCTCAAAGGAGTGAGGCAGTAGCTGAGCAGGGCGCCCCGGATGTTTCGGGCGCCCCAGAGTCAACCCAAAGTCAGCAGAGCAAGTAAACGCCCCGACAGTAGCATATTTGGGGGCGCCCCGGATGTTTCGGGCGCCCCGCGCGCGTCGGGCGCCCCGCGTGTCGCGGGCGCCCACTGTGCCACGCCACTGCAGCTGCAGCAGCTCACCCTCGCGAAGAAGATGAAGCCTTGACCGGTCAACCCGGGCGCCCCGCGCGCGTCGGGCGCCCCAGTCAAAGGTGATCCCGAAGAAGCAGAGATCAGCCTTGACCAGAGGCTCGCCGGATCGAAAGCCACGTGGGGGCGCCCCGAGCATCCCGGGTGCCCCCAGCCCTATATAAAGGACCCTCGACCTCTTCTTCAAGCATCAATCACTGCGACTTTCATACGCTCTTCTGCTTCCACGACACGCTCCAGAAATCTTCCATCTCGAGCTCTGACGACGTCCTGCTGCTCCAATACTCCGATCTACACCGGACGTCGGTAACGAAATATTCATTTAAGTTTACGAAGCTAATTCTGTAATACTTGTGATTGTAAACTTTCTCGAACGTATAGAATTGCCCGCAGAAAACGGTCAACGACCGTGGGCCTTGGAGTAGGAGTCGACACAGGCTCCGAACCAAGTCAAATGACCGTGTTAGCATTGTTTTTGTGTCTTATTTCCGCTGCGCACTTACTCTTTTTAAATCTGAACGATTTGCGACATTCAACCCCCCCTCTCTCGCAATTCTCGATCTAACATCATCTTCTACGGGAAAAGAGAATCCCGTTTGGATGATCCGTCATAAATCCATGTGGGCTTTCAGAAGGGACTCCATTTGACTTCTCCAGGTTCTGATGTTGATTGGCCATTAAGGATAAATCTTGCACACAAAAAGAAAAAAAATAGAAATATACCAAGACTTGGTCTTGGATTAGTAGTGCGGGAGAAGAAAAAAAATAGCCCAAAAAAAATATTACACGAATTTCGAGGCAGAATAATAAAAAATACTAATAAAAAGTTTGAGACAAATTTTTAGAAAATGAATATGATTAATTGGAAAAAATAGGAGTTAAAAGGGATTGCTCGAATTAAGGTAGCACGAATTTCGAGGAAAAAATATTAAAATAAAAAAAAAATTATGACAAATTTTTAAAAATTGATCGTTTTATCAATTCTAATGAATGGTCAAAAGATGAAGATTCAAAATGGAAAAAGGCGATCGAGTGGTGTTCCACCAATCTCGATTATCGAGAAAGATTCGTAAGATAAAGAAATTGAAATATTCATAAAAAAAAATCCGAAAAACTCTCAAATTGGTGGCTGCACCAACTTTGAGCTACCCCGCTCTGATACCACTTGTTGGATCGAGAAACACGATAGAAGGTGGGGGGGAGGGTGAATATCGTGAAAACTTTTTCGTATAAGAAAGAGAAAACGCAGCGGAATTAAAATACACAAAAAACATAATTGTTTTTTACTTGGTTTGGAGTCGTGGTCGGCTCCTACTCCAAGGTCCACGGTCCTTGACCATTTACTGTGGGCAATTCTATATTCGCGCAAAGGTTTACAGATTTAATACAAGAATAGTGCAGTAAGTAAATGAATTACACTTTTATTACCGACGCCCTGATGTGGATCGTAATTCGGAGCAGAGGGTCATCGTCGGTGCTGGAATGTCGAGAACGGAGTTTGCCGAACAGAGCGCTTGAACGAAAAGCTTGGAGGCGTTGGAAGAAGTGTTGTTGAAGCCTTAGGGGTCGAGCCCCTTTTATAGTGCTCCTGGGGGCGCCTGGGACGGCGGGGGCGTCTGTCACGTGCCTTCGGATCCGAGAACCTCTATCTGAAGCTTGGTCAGCGCTTATCCCCTTCGAATCGGCTATGGAGCTGACTGGGGCGCCCGGGACCTCCCTGGCGCCCAGCATGACTGGGTCTGCTGGCTTCGTGGCTGATTCTGCTTCGACTCATCTTTGGCCTTGATCTTGGGCACTCGGGACCTCCCGAGCGCCTAGCCTAGTGTTAATTCGAAGTGCTTCTTGCTTTACAGCTGTTTGGCTTTGACCTTGGGCGCCCAGGACCTCCCAGGCGCCTAGCCCAGGTACCTGCCCCTCTCCTTTGGGGCGTTCTGAGCTGCAGAAACACATTCTTTGGTCCCTGCATCCAAGGTTATTTCCACCACAAACAAGGCAAGAATATTAGATCATTTTTTACAGTCATAGCTATCTTGGTTCTGACTTTGGGTCTCCCAAATGGAACCCTAGGTCGAACCGATGCCTACTGTTCCCTCGACGGGGAACGCGTCCTCACCTACTCCTTTCAGGAGAGTTTATCTTTTGCCAACCGGCTCCTCCGGTTGGACTTTTGACCAGCAGC
Organism: Boesenbergia rotunda; assembly: GCA_024364735.1. NCBI lineage: Eukaryota > Viridiplantae > Streptophyta > Magnoliopsida > Zingiberales > Zingiberaceae > Boesenbergia > Boesenbergia rotunda. Next base: position 192,747 of record JAGFNQ010001671.1, on the reverse strand, counting down.
CCTTCGCTAGGTGCCTAGCAGCCCTTCGCCAGGTCTTCGATGCCTAGCAGCCCTTCGCCAGGTCTTTGATGCCTAGCAGTCCTTCGCTAGGTGTCTATCTGCCCTTCACCAGGTCTTAGGGTTTCGATGCCTAGTAGTCCTTCTCCAGGTGCCTAGCAGCCCTTCGCAAGGTCTTAGGGTTTCGATGCCTAGCAGCCCTTCGCTAGGTGCCCAGTAGCCCTTCGCCAGGACTTCTTTCTGCCCACTTAGTATACACATTAGATCACAAATAATACTTAACTTTGAATCCTTTGCTAATATCAAAACAAGGTTCGATATGGTGCTTCCTGCACCAACAGAGAGGATCTCAACGATGGATGGTATCTAGCAACATTAGAAACCCGATGATACCAGCCACGGAGGATATCCTACTCACTTCCATGCCAGGAGGCATTCGGAAATCGATGACACGAGGTGTGGTGAATGACGGCGGAGAGGCTACTATAGGGACACGTGTTTGGGTATGGCTTGCGCTGACCAAGCCATACCCAAACTCCTTGTTGCCGCATGCCCAAAAAGAGAAGAGAAGAAGAGAAGATAAGGAGAAAAAACTTCCTTCTTCTTCCCCAAGACCCAAACCGAGCCCTCCGTTGCTCCTTGCCGCCGGTGCCAACCCTAGGAGAGAGAGAGAGAAAAAAACCAAGGCTTGATTAGGTCTTGGTTTCATGGCTTTATGAGGTATTTATAGGCTACAATAGGGACCATGAGGATGAGTTGGTTTTGGTCTCCTAATGGATCCTAAACCTGACCCGTTAATAATAACCCGCTCCACTAATGGGTTATTATTGAACTACCGCACCAACGCCATATTAATATATGGGTTCTATCTTATTATGTGTACATTATCTCTCCGTGTTTAAGATATCGCATGTCTATTAATTAATTAAATTACTGACAATTTAATTAATTAATATCTAACTCTATGAGTAGTACCACTCAACCTTATCATCATGTTGGACCAAGTCCACCTGCAGGATTTACATGATAATCTTTATGAGCTCCTCAAGAGGGCATCATCATCCTAAAATGATTAGGACACGGTTTTCGTCTATAATCAACGACACACCATATAAATAATATTATTTCTCAATTTACCGGGCCTATTGATTTAACGAATAAATCTCGCCCATTGGTAAATTAAAGAAATAAATATTAAGTACATGTGCCCGTTATTATATCGGGATTAAGACCATCTACAACCACCTTTCTCATTGAAGATTATCTGCTAATCAATAAATGCAAATAGACCCACTAACAATAAATGTAATAGCTCATCTGATGTTATCAAAACAGAATTGACCCTATGATAAGAACAGAATGACCCAAGGATTATAGAAATAAATAAGAAACCACCTTGGGTCATGTGGTTTCTTATCTAATGACCCAAGGTTTAGAGAGAGCTTTCAGCAAAGGATGGAGTAAAGCTCTCTCCTTGTATTTACATTCAGGTGGTCGGAGACAGTTTAGACCTAGCACCTAGGCTAGGAAGCATACCAACACAAATGATGTCAGGGCCTTTCTCATTACAAATCTAGTCATTGCAAGAGGTGAGAGTGTCAAGTCTTGAGGCTTCCAACTGACCACCGACTCCCACTCAATTGGATATGCATTGATAGTCTCATCCATGCCCACAATGATAGCCACCTATCCAAGAGTTCTTGATATACATTCAACCATAAGGCTTTCATCATTAATATTGGGCCCCTCTATCTTCTCATATGACACTTCAACTGTCAGGATATATACTAAAAGTCTAGCTTTTATATGAACATCTATATTTTGGAATGAGAATCACATGATCATTGTTTGCATTTTATATTTGATATATACATGCTATTGTCTAATACTTTACATTGTAGATAACATGGTGTGTGATGTCACACAGAAGATCATGTTATCAGTGCCTTGTAGAGTATAAGTAGAGGCTCACAACCTAGATGGTTTTGGACAAACCATTGACATGATTGTAGTGTAACTTGGTATTGGTTTATCTTGACCATAGAATTACACTAGTACACTTTGTGTGTATTGAGCAAGATCGATATAAAGGTATTCAATTCATACTGACTATATAATTGAATCATACCTCAGATATTATGGTGTACATACTCTTAATCCCGATATAAGAACTGGCACATGTACTTAATATTTATTTCTTTGATTTACCAATGGGAGAGATTTATTTGTTAAATCGATAAGCTCGGTAAATTGAGAAATAATATTATTTATATGGTGTGTCGTTGATTATAGAAGGAGACCATGTCCTAATGCGTCAGGTTGATGATGTCCCCTTGAGGAGCTCATAAAGCTCATCATGTTAAATCCTACAGGTGAACATGGTCCGACATGATGATAAGGTTGAGTGGTACTACTCATGGAGTTATATATTAATTAATTAAATTGTCAATAATTTAATAAATTAATGGACATGTGAGATCTTAAACACGGAGAGAATTTGTACACATAATAGGTGGAACCCATATGTATTTATGGGGGTTGGTGAGGTAGTCCAATGATGATCCTTTAGTAGATTGGATCATCATTAATGGATCAGGCTTTGATCCATTAGGTGGCCAACACCCAACTCCTCCTCATGGTCCCTATTGTAGCCTATAAATACCTCATGTGTCATGAGACCAAGACATACCAATCACAATTAACCCTAGTCTCCTCTCATCTTCTCCTTCTCTCTCCTAGGGTGGCGGCGCAACCAACTTGGCCGGCGACAACAAGGTGAGATAAGGTGGTCATCCTTCATCTTCTCTTCTTCTTTCCTCTTCCCTTAGGCATGCAGTTAGGTCAAGCAAAGGGAGGTCTTGTCCTTCCTTTGGCCGGCGGCACAAATTCAAAGGGATGTTGGCGGCGCAAAGAAGGTGAAGGTGGTCGGTGGCAAGGAGGAGGATTGGAGTTCACAGTTAGGGTTTTTGTGAGGAAGAGAACCTTTTCTCTTCTTCTTCCTCTTTTTCTCCTTTACTTTCCTTTGGTGGTCGGTGCTCCATTGAAGCAACAAGTTGGCCGACGGCAAGTGAAGGATTAGCTAGAGCTTCGTGGCCGGCGCAAGGAGGTCTCCTCCTTAAGGGTTTCGACGCAAGTCAATGAGAGGGTGAAGGCACCTTGGTGACTTCGTTTCTTGGAGGATCATCATCCACACGACGTCCAAGAAGAGGGTAGGACATATAATAGAAGATCGCGGGTAAACAAGAGGTATAATTTCTTGTTTATGTTTTTCTTGCATCTTATTTATGTTCTATGTTATTTATTATTATGGACCCTCAAGATGAACACAAAAACCAACAATCCATTCATTGTCTATTCTGCAGCTAATCGGTTAGACGAGTTAGATTACTTGAACAACAAGTTTGTGTTGGTGCAAGATCCATCGGTGATGTCCTCTTCTAGTGTTTCAATATTTAACAATATGCTTAAGTTAGTGATACACTAGAGAAAGGAAGGGTTAGCTAAGAAATCCGGTTCAAGGTAAAATAAAGTACTAGTTAACCTAGGCAATAAGTCCTGGTTCGAGGAATTGGGCACTATGTCCTGATCATGGATTGGGCACTAAGACCTGGCCACGGGTTGGGCACCTAAGACCTGACTGAGGGTTGGGCGCGAAGTCCTGATTCGAGGAATTGGGCAATAAGTCCTGGCCGAGGGTTGGGCACCTAAGTCCTGACATAGGGTTGGGCAATAAGTCTTGGTTGCGGACTGAGCACGAAGTTCTAGTTCGAGGAATTGGGCAATAAGTCATGGCCGAGGGTTGGGCACCGAAGTCCTGGTGAGTGAAGCTGGGCACTAAGTCCTGGTGAGTGAAGCTGGGCAAATGTCCAACCGGAGGAGCCGATTGGCAAAACTTCTCCTGAGAGGAGTAGGCGAAAGGCGCGTTCCCCGGGAAGGGAACATAGGCATCGGTTCGACCTAGGGTTTTGGGGAAACCCAAAATCAGAACCATTCGTTAAGGCTAAGATTGTATATGTGTTTGTCTTGTATTTGTGTATCTTGCATGTACCTAGAATTGAAGGCAAAACATGCGAACAAACAAACAAAATGGTCTGGAAATCTGCTCCTGGGTGCCTGAATGGATACAAGCGCCCCCCAAGCATTCAGGCACCCTGGATGCCAGGCGCCTGAATGAATTAGGCTCCCAAGAAGCTATTGGGTGCCCTGGACTGGGTTCTTATTAGCTTCGCGAAGTTCACGAGTTTGAATGGATTTTTGACCTCTATTGAGGCGCCCCATAACAACACAGGCGCCCAACAAGAAGCTATAAAAGGGGCTTCGACCCCTCAACTCAGAACATCAACTACGACATCATTCTATACATTCCGAATGATGATAAAGATCTAGATACAAAGCTCTGCGACCAAGGAAGCTCTAGGAGGAAGTGCACGGCACTTTAGAGTTCCAGATCGGCCGGGTCTTCGATTTTTGTTTGGTTTACATTTACTTTATCCATTTACTTTTCTTAATCTTTTGATTGTAAAATGTGCACTGTAAGACGAGTTTCTCTGCCTCCGGAAAGTTCGGAAAGGAGACCATTAGTGGACGGGCGCTTCTTGTGTTAGGCCTTAGACGTACTGACCCTGGGGTGTTGGGAACCAAGTAAAAACCTGTGTGCACTCTGAGTTTTGTCTTTCATTTTGTTTCTTTATTTTTCCGCTGTGCTACTATCACTTTGTCTAGAAAGAACGAACATCGAAGTTTTTGACGAGATTACGAAAAGTTTTTACGAGTCGATATTCACCCACCTCTATCGACAGCACCGGTCCCACAGTTTGTTCAAGCGGTCACTTGAATCGGTTAGTACGATGATGAGTCGGTTACTTGGGTAATTATTCTCCATCCAGATTTGTTTTAGTTAATAACATTTTAATCCGGGGGCATGGAGAGGATTCCCATGTGCATAACCGAAACCAACATCAACATCTTATCATTTCCTCTTGCCTACTTCATTCACTATGAAGACAATTGAATAACGTCTAAAATTTTAAACCAGCAAAACCATCTATAACTGGGTCTCACGCACTTATAGTGAATCATAAGCCATCATTCACCCCAGCTTATCATTGCCTGCCTCACTCACTTAAACTATCTCAGCTTATCTTACTATGAGATGGTGAAGCAACTTTACTATCATGGAACTTGATTGAATCACTATGAAATTTTTATCTTATCATGGTGAGTGAAGCATGATGATTTATAGTGAGTTTTCCTCTTATAAATACAGATGGTGATTTTATAGTGAGTTGCAATTAGATTTGTTATAGTGAGTTGCTATCTCATCATGGTTTTTGCATCTAACTCTCGTCTGCCAATAGGTAAAGGCAGACGAGATGAGAGTCTGTTCTTACAATAGGGTCAATTGATTAGCATTTATATGGCAAAGGGGGTGAGTAGAAAAATGTAAAGTTAAAAATCAAAATTTTCCTATTTTTAAATGAACTTTGCTTTCGAAAGAATTTTAACTTTGCTTTCAAAGTTTTAACTTAGGTTTTTTTTTACTCAAGTTTTTTAAAACACTTTTTCAAAATCAAAGTAATGAACGTCAGGGGGAATTTTTTTTTAAAAAATTAGAAAAATCCTTCGAAGTGGGAATTACATGTTTTTCAAAAAGCTTCAGGGGAGAATTTCAAACCAAGGAGGAGCTTTTATGCAATATTTCAATTTTGCAAGGTTTTGTTCTAAAAATATGGAGAAGTTTACTAATTAAGGGGGAGAGTTAAAAGTTGTTTTTAGAATTTATCATGTCTTATAGAAAATTGCTTTACTCTATTACCTAACTGTGGCTTATCTCTTATTTATATAGTTTTTAACTTAACTATGGTTTATCTCCTGTATTTTTTTTTAACTTAACTTTTGAACTGGGTTGCCATAAATCAAAAAGGGAGAGACTTTTGGTGTCAAAAGCACCAGATCGAACCTGGTTTTGATATGACAAAGGGTTCAAAGTTAAGTATATGTAGTGATCTAACGAATTTACTAAGTGTGCAAGAAAGTTGTAGTTTACCTAGTCACGAAGTCTTGACCTGTAGGGTTGAGCACGAAGTCCTGGTCAAGGACTAGACACGAAATCCTAGCTAAGGGTTGGGCACCAAAAACCTGGTTCTAGGAATTGGGCAAGAATACCTAGTCGAGGATTGGGCACCGAATACCTGATCTGAAAGATCGGGCAGGAGACTTAGCCAAGCAAGAACTAGAGGCAGATGTGAGATGGGTTGAGGTACGGACGTCTCAAGATTGAGGAGTCTCAGAGTGTTAGATGTGTATACTATAGACATGACTTTTATTATATGAACATCTTTTATGAAAAGAGAATCATACTACACTAGGTGTCTGTTTATAATAGTACATACACGATGTCCCGTTGCTTAGCATTAGAGATAACATGGTGTATGGTGTCACACGGAAGATCATGTTATCAGTACCTTACTTAGCATAAATAGAGGCTCACAACCTAGATGGAATTGGACAATCCATCGGGATGATTGTAGTGTAGTCAGGTGTGGTTGATCATGACCATAGGACTACACTAGTGTGCTATGAGTACATTGAGTAGGACCGAAACCCAAGGATATCCGATTTGTATTGACTAGATAATTGGATAGGACCTTAGTTGTTATATATGGAGGACGATCCCTTAATCTCGAAATAATATTGGGCATATATTATTATTTATTATTTCTTTGATTTATCAAAGGGCGAGATCTATTTTGTTAGATCGACAAACCCGGTAAGTTGGAAAATAATATTAATAATATGATGTGCCGATGATTATTTACGGAAATCGTGTCTTGGTGAGTCAAGATGATGATGCCCCCTTGATGAGCTCAAAAGGTTCATCATGCCAAACCCTGCAGGTGGATTTGATCCGGCATGCTGATAAGGTTGAGTGGTACTAATCAAGGATCCAAAAGTTAATTAATTTAAATTATCAGTAATTTAATTAATTAACGGACATGCACGATCTTAAACACGGGGGGATGGACGACTCGTAATATGTGGAGCCCATATGAAAATATGGGGGTTGGTGAGGTGAGTTCAATTAGGATCCTTTAGTGGAATGGATCCTAATTAATGGATCGGGTTTGGATCCATTAACGGGCCAAGAACCAACTCCTCCTCTTGGTCCCTGCCTTAGCCCTATAAATACCCTATGAGATCAAGAAACCAAACAATTAATCAAACCCAAGAGCCAAGAAAAAACCCTCTCCCTCTCCCTCTCTCTTTCTCTCTCGGCGCCGAATAGGGAGAAGGGTTCTCCTTTTCGGTTTTCTCTATTCCTCCTCCACCAAGCTTCGCCCGAGACTCAAGGAAGCAAGGTAGGAATCTCTTCTACCTTGCTTGAGGCTCGGGAAGGGCAGAGGAGGCACCGACAAGGAGGAGAAGGCGACGCAAAAGGGAAGAAGAAGGAGATTGAGGGCTTTTGTGGCTGAGAAGAAGGTTGTTCCTTGTCTTCTTCTTCTTCTTCATCTTCCTCTCAAGGTGCTCCTCTGATCCAGAGGGCTGGGAGCCAGCTCCGGTGGCCGGCGGCACAAAGGGAGGGGAGGAGGTCTCGGCGGTGCAAACCCTAGGGTTTAGGGTTTTGCGGCCGGTTGAAGAAGGGATTTGGTTGGGGCTTTTGGTGATCTCGGATCGCGGTAGATCGTCGCCCACACGACGTCTGCGAAGGGAGGGACATAAGGTGGAAGACCACGAGGTGATCAGATAGGTATAACCTTCCATACGCTCCTTTGTATTTCCTTATGTCATGTATGTGCTGTGTTGATTTGTCTCGTCATTTTATGTGTTAGAATTTATTGTTTTGCTTGCAAAATATATCTAATAAATTCTTAACTGGACCCTGACCATAAACACAAAAGCCGGCGATCAACTCGTCGCCTTTTCCGGGGTCAAACGATTGAGCAAAGTGCAAGGCCAATTTTGGTAATTAGCTAAGTTGCAATTTGGATCGTTCGATACGGCACGAGACGGTCGATGGGAAACAGCTCTCTATTCAGATTGAATTTTTAATCCGTAGGCATAGAGAGGTCTCTCGGATTGACTAAGTATTTGCTAGGGAAACCCGCCAAGCTATACCCAACACGGAGGCCCAGCAAAATTTCAACCGGAGGAGCCGGTTGACAAAAGGTAACTTCTCCAAAGTGGAGTAGGTGAGGGCACATTCCCTGGAAGAGGGAACAGTAGGCATAGGATCAACCTAAGATTTCATTTGAAATCCAAAATCAGAACCAGATAGCTCTGACTACCATTCATGCATATATTTACATTATTATACTGTGTTCTTGGACTATCCTTGGTTGCTAGCTAAAGGGAGCAGCTGTTGCGATGAGGGGCGCCTGAAAGGGCTCTGGCGCTCGAGAACCCATGCGCCTGAAAGGACTCAGGCTCCCTAGTGTAAGATGTGTATACTGAAAGACATGATTTCTTTATATGAACATCTTCATTTTGAAAAGAGAATCACAACTACACTAGGTGCCTGTTTATATTAGTACATGCATGAAGTCCATTACTAAGCATTGTAAATAACATGGTGTGTGGTGTCACACGGAAGATCATGTTATCAGTTCCTTGTCTAGTATAAGTAGAGGCTCACAAACGAGATGGAATTGGACAAACCATTGGAATGGTTGTAGTGTAATTAGGTATGGTTGGTCTTGACCATAGAATTACACTAGTGTGCTTTGAGAACATTGAGCAGGACCAAAACCAGAGGTTATCCAATTAGTACTAACTCAATAATTGGATAGGACCTCAGACTTTATTATGGAGAACGATCCCTTAATCCCGATATAATAACGGGCATATATTATTAATTATTATTTTTTTGATTTACCAATGGGCGTGATCTATTATGTTAGATCGATAGGCCCGGTAAGTTGGGAGATAATATTGATAATATGATGTACTGTTGATTATTGACGGAATCCGTGTCCTGGTGAGTCGGGATGATGATGCCCCCTTGATGAGCTCAAAAGGTTCATCATGCTAAACCCTGCATGTGGATTTGATCCGCCATGATGATAAGGTTGAGTGGTACTAGTCAAGGACCCAGAGGTTAATTAATTTGAATTATCAGTAATTTAAATTAATTAACAGGCATTCGATATCTTAAACACGGGGGGGGGGGGGGGGATGGACGACTCATAATATGTGGAGCCCATATGAAAATATGGGGGTTGGTGAGGAAGTTCAATTAAGATCCTTTAGTGGAATGGATCTTAATTAATGATAGGTAGGTCCTAAACTCTCCAAAGGGTACTCGCCACCACGATCAGATCGTAGTGTCTTGATACTTTTACCTCGATGATTCTCCACATCAGCCTTGAATTCTTTGAACTTATCAAAGCATTCAGACTTGAGGCGTATCAGGTAAATGTACCCATACCTTGAATAATCATCAATAAAAGTGACGAAGTATTCAAAGCCACCTCTAGCTTGGATTGACACCACACAAATCAGAATGAATCAGTTCTAATACATCTTTGGCCCTATACCCCTTAGCTTTGAAAGGCCTCTTGGTCATCTTACCTTCCAAGTATGTCTCACAGGTCGGGAGGTCTTCCACCACCAATGAACCCAGGGGCCCATCAGCTATCAACCTTTAAATCCTACTAAGGTTAATATAACCAAGCCTAAGGTGCCAAAGATACGTCTGATTCATCATAGAAGGCTCCTTTCTCTTATTTATGTTAGATGATGAGCTATTAACCTCAGTTTGCATCATGGGAGTTATTGGTTCTAGAGTGTACAAATTGCCAACCATAGTACCCGAACAGATAATCTCTCTATTTCTTTTTACAACAACATTGTTATCAAAAGCAACAGAATATCCATCCTTTATCAACTTAGAAACTGAAATTAAATTATTTCTAAACGAGGGTACATAAAGGCAATCTCTCAGAATTAACACTTTATTTCTCTCAAAAGACAAATAGAAAACTCCCACTGCAACTGTTGCTACTTTTGTAGCATCGCCCATGTAGACATGGTCAGTGGCTCCCGTATCTTCATTAGCTAGCCGTCGGGTTTCCTGGAACCCCTGCAAAGTATTGCAAACATGGTCAGTGGCTCCCGTATCTACACACCAGGTACTGGTAGATAGCACCGCTAAACATGTTTCAACGACTAAGAACAAATAAATACCTTTGTCTTGACGACGGGGATAATCTGCCTTCCAGTGCCCAGTTTGCTTACACGTGAAGCACTTGCCTTTCGGCTTCTTCACACCAGTCCGAGGTCCCTGCGATGTAGCTGCCTTCTTGAACCCACCTTGTTTCTTCTTCTTCCTACCTTTCGGCACAGAAGAAGATACCCTTTGAGTTACTAAGGCCAGCGAGTTCTGACGAAAGAGGCCCTCTGCCGCCTGGAGTTCTCCTAGCAGTTCACCCAATGAATAATCATGTTTGTTCATATTGTAGTTGAGCCTGAACTGCTCAAAACTCCAAGGCAGAGACTGGAGTATAATATCGACCTGGGATCCCCGTTGATCTGTGCTCCTAGTACCTCAATCTCATTGAGGTGAGCCATCATCTTTAGGACATGATCCCTTACGTGTGTCCCTTAGACCATAGTGGTCATTATCAGACTCTTCATCACGACCTGCCTAGCAGCTCAACCTTGGTGCCCGAAGATCTCCTTGAGGTTCAGCATCATGTCACTAGCAGTGGGGCATGACCTGATGCTGATGTTGCAGCACATTCGACATAGATGCCAGAATGTAGCGCCGCGCCTTTTCATTTGCCTTGACCCACTTTTTGTAACGCTCCCTCTGCTCTTCACCAGAGTCCTCTCTAGGCCTTTCCGGACATTCCTCGAAGAGTATAAATTTGTACTCTTCAGCAGTGAGGACAATGTCAAGGTTCCTCTTCCAGTCTATGTAATTCGGGCCAGTAAGTTTATTTTCCTTAAGAATTATTGCTAGTGGGTTAAAGGTCATTATGAAAAACCTGAAATCACAACACACACTACTTTAGAAATCGAAAATAAATTGATTCCTCAAAATAATAAATTTTCAAAATCAACCAACACCCCTATACACCAAGAAATTCGCATGCCACGATGGTGTGGACATATACGAATCCCTACATTCGTAAGAGGAGGTTTTACCCATCAATCTTACTATCTTGTCACCCTAACTTTTTGACAAGTAAGATCAACAGTTGGTTTACTTCGGCTCTGCAACATAATAGCAGTGACTCCTATGGGGAGGATACTATTATTCGCATCTAAGTGTGCACCATTACACGACACTAAGAAAATTATTTCCGATTATGTGCCTTCTGATGGGGAAGTACACACGCTCTTTGACAATTTTCTATGGTCTTTTCCGACCCAGTGATCCACAGAACAAGTACATCTGATGGGGAGGAAGACACTCAGAGCCGACGCGCCGACTTGTTCACATCACTTATCGGATTATAATGGAAGCTGTGGAACCCTTAGGGTCCCTCTCCCACATAGTAATTTATTTCGAGGAATTTTCACTAGCACAACCACACAACCAAGCACATAACCAATATATGAAAATTACAGAACATCTTAGATTTTCCAACTTTCATAGCCCTTTGTCTCTAATGCACCTCCAGGCGTGTCGTCACTTCGTCTGCTCCTCCCTTCCATCTGTGCAAGCTACCTTGAGGGATCTCCGAACCGAAATGACTAGTTACTTATTTACATTATTGATCACATACTCCACAAAAGAGTGTACATGAAAACTAGATTGAAAGTAAAATAAATAGCTCGGCTAAACATGTGGAGTATTTTATTACAAAAATTAAATACCTAGTCTTGTCAACCCCGAGGATTAATTAATTACAATAATTTGCACAACCATCACACACATCAATTATTTGGCCATGATAAGTTGGAATCTAGTGCCTGCAACACAAAGTTAGCCTATGCACATCCACATATCATCCAGCAAAATAAAATATATGAAAATGCAAAAAATTAACCAATCCTTAAACACACAAAGCTGGAAACCTCAGCTCTAATACCAATTGTTGGGTATGACTTGGCGGGTTTCCTAAGCGAATACTTGGTCGTCCTTGAGAGACCTCTCCATGTCTATAGATTAAAAATTAATCCGAATGGAGACCCATCTCCCAATGACCATTTCGTGCCGTATCGAACGATCCAAATTACAACTCGGCCAATTACAAAAATTGGCCTTGTAATTTGCTTGACCGTTCGACTGTGGAAAAGGCGACGAGTGGATCGCTGGCTTTCGTGTTTATGGTCGGGGTCTAGTTAGTAAATTATTGGCTATGATACAAAATCAAAATAATAAAATAACTAACATGAACTGACGAGGTAAACAAACATGACACAAAAATAAACAAGGGAGCTTGGGAAAGAGTTATACCTTCCCGATCACCTCGCGGTCTTCTACCATATGTCCCTCCCTTCCCGGACATCGTATGGGCGACGGTCTACCGGGAACCGAGATCACCAAGTCCTCCAAAAACCTCTCCTCAATGCCCTAGTCGAAACCCTAAACTCTAGGGTTTACTCGCCGGGCTCTTCTCCTTCCACGCGTGCGCCGCCGGCCAACCAAGGCTTCTCGAGGTCGCCGACCACCTGCTCTCCGTCCAACAGAGGCTAAGGAAGGTGAAGAAGACTGAGAGGAAGGAAGAAGAAGGGTCTTCTTCTTCCCCAAACCCACCGCCCACTCTCTACTATCCTCCCTCACCGCTAGCGCCCTTGCGCCACTCCACGCCGCCAGGCCTTCTCCTACCTCTTTCCCGCGAGCTCCGGCCACCAGCTAGAAGGGGGATCGTCTGCCCTTTCCTAGCAGCCCACACCAAGGGAGAAGAAGGAGAGAAAATGAAGACAAGAAGACTTCTCTTCTTTGTGCGCCAGCGCCCTAGGAGAGAGAATGAGAGGGAGAGGAAAAAGAGAGGTCAAGGGTTTCCCAATTGGATTCACTAGCCTTTGTTTCATGGTCTCATGGGGTTTATATAGGGCTAAGGTAGGGACCAAGAGGAGGTGTTGGATCTTGGCCCACCAATGGATCTAAACCCGATCCATTAATTAAGATCCATTCCACTAAAGGATCTTAATTAAACTTCCTCACCAACTCTCATATTTTCATATGGGCTCCACATATTACGAGTCATCCATCCCCCCATGTTTAAGATCTCGAATGCCCGTTAATTAATTTAAATTACTGACAATTCAAATTAATTAACTTCTGGATCCTTGATTAGTACCACTCAACCTTATCATCATGCCGGATCAAATCCACCTGCAAGGTTTAGCATGATGAACCTTTTGAGCTCATCAAGGGGGCATCATCAACCTGACTCACCAGGACACGGATTCCATCAATAATCAACAGCACATCATATTATTAATATTATCTCCCAACTTACCGGACTTAAATTTTTAGAAAGAACACTGGTTCAATTTTTGAAATAATGGATATTTTATTGCTTTTTATTATGTAAAGAGAAATAGAGAGATTATCTATTTAGGAACATGGATAAGTAATTTAAGCAATTAGAACCAAAGTCTCCCATGATGCAAATAGTAGCTAATAGCTCATCATCTAATCTAAATAAGAGAAAAGTTCCTTCCAAGATGAACCAAACATGTCTTTGACATCTATGGCTTGGTCATATTAACCTTAGTAGGATTCAAAAAGTCGATAGCCAATGGACCCTCGAGGTCATTGGTGGTGGTAGACTTACCAACCTTTGAATCTTGCTTGGAGGGTAAAATGACCATGAGGCCTTTTCAAGGTCGTGGGGTATAGAGCCAAAGATGTGTTAGAATTGGTTCATTCTAATTTGTGTGATCCTATGTGTAATGCCCGCCCTTATATCTACTCTCGGGGCGGGGTTACGTACAATCAATCAATCATATAATTATTTTAACATAACATAAAAACAATGCAAGAGTGCGAGGACTAAGTACTGAGCATGCTTGTCTAAAGCCATCAAGTGATATTTACAAGTACTAAGCAAACTAGTCAGTACATGTCAATCAAATATCATGCTTTGATCATTAGAACATGGTAGGTGCATAGTAAGTTTAGTAGCACATAAATCATGATAGTGAGGTTATACATTCCATTGCATAATATTAGTTCATCAAATTGAGTCTAAAGGAAGTCTAGAACATCATGTGAAATATTTAATTAAGAGTTATTCTACAATATGATAGGTTCACGAGTAGTTCAACTCACAACATGATCAAACCTAATCAAGTATAAGAGTAATCACTAACATTCATTATCAAGGAGACATAAAAAAAGCATAATAAAGTAGATATAGAAGTCTTTCTTTCCCGAGCCACCACCCCACACATCTTCAGCCCTCCTGCCTCTTCCTTTAGTTTAAGTGTTCCTTACCCTTATCTGCAGCATAAGACAACACATAAACTAGTAAGCACAAATGCTTAGTAAGGATCCTGTCCTACTCGCAAAATCCATATGAAGGAATACAACATGCACACATAATAAATCATAAGCATGAGTTCATCACAGCATACTAAACATCAAAGTTTCTAAGCATGCAGTATATAGTATCTTAAGCATACCCATCACATATAATAAATGTTGTCAAAACAATTCCATAAAGGTATTACTTAAAAATACATCAACATCATATAGGGCCCAGTTGTGTACCACATAATGCGCGTTCCCTAATGAATTGGGGTAGCGAGCCACCAATCTCATTAGAGCAGGACCATTCCGTCCTACCGGAGCCATGACCTTAAGTTAACATGCACCCCGGATTTGTTTAACGACCCCCTTCCGAGTCGGGTACCACAACTTACAAAGTAAAATACTTATCATGTCTTTACATATATGCTAAGGAGTACTCCAAATTCACTCTCAAGGGACACACCACTCTTCAAGGGTGCTCATGATCCCATAGGGACACACCACACAACATAAGGGGTGCTCTTGATCCCATACTTAGTGAAGTATCCTTCCAAGCATTTTAACATATACATCACATGCAATCTCATAAGGGTGGTTTAACCTTCACAAACCCTAATCTTAGGGTGTTGGCCGAAAGTCATAGGGTAGGAGTATTAGGGTTTTTGGCAATGAAACATTCACACAAACATTTATACAAACACCTTGTATACACTATCATACAATACACTAAGCGTGGATATATTATAGGATAATTCAACCTTCACTAACCCTAGTTTCCATGCCTTGGCCGAAACCCATCCAAACCCTAAACCCTAGTTTTTGTCATCACAATATGAAAGGACACAACACATATGTATACCCTAAGTTCCAAGGGGTCTTCTCATGCATCAAGGGGTAACCAAGGTCTCCCCCTTAGGGGTGGCCGAAACCTACACAAGGGCAAAACCCTAGGGTTTTGTTCCTAACATCATGAAGAAAACAACATATACATATACCCTAAGTTCCAAGGGGTCTTCTCATGCATCAAGGAGTAACCAAGGCCTTCCCCTAAGGGGTGGCCGAAACTTACACAAGGGATTTTCCCTTTTTTCGAAAAACAAGAAGAACAAAAGATTCATGCACAACAATTACACTGCAGGCGAGGGGATACTTACATCCTTTCGCTTGAATTTCACCTTCTCTAAATCTTTAGGGTACCCTTGGTTGAAGGAGGGGTGAGTGTTTCCTTCACTAGAACTTCTTTAGAATTCTTGGCCCTAGTAGAGGCCAAGATCCTTGGATGGGATCTTCCTCCTTCCAATTCCCTAGGGTTAGAACCCTAGGGTGTACTTTTCGAAAAAATTGAAGAAGAAGAAGAGGCTCTAGGTTTCGGTTTTGAAGTGGGGAAGAAGAAGAGAGAAATGCAACTTCTTTTTCCTCTCTTATTTATACTCTTCTCATAAAGAGACATGTCTCTTCACTTCCCTAGCTTTAACAAGCATGTTTCTTATTCTCTCAACAAGAAAACATCCTTGGTGCAATGGTTAAGACATGGTTAGTGCAACTAGGAGGTTCAAGGTTCGATCCTTGCTTCCTCCTTTATCTTCTTTTTATCACATTTTGTACTAATCCATATCAAAGCCCATTAAGCCAAGCCCATCATGACATTTCATAATAATGTTTCATGAATTCTTCATATTTCATATGGGAAAATTTTGGGGTGTTACACTATGCCTATCTAGATTGAGGTAGCTTTGAATACTTCGTGAGACGAATATTCAAAGGTATGGATACGTTTACTTGATGGCCACAAGTCTGAATGCTTTGATCAGTTCAAAGAATTTAAGGCTGATGTGGAGAAACATCAAGGTAAAAGTATCAAGACACTACGATCAGATCGTGGTAGTGAGTACTTCATTGGGGAATTTTGGACCTACTTATCAAAGGTTGGGATTCAATCCCATCTTACTAGACCCGACATGCCCCAACAGAACAGTGCAGCAGACCGAAGGAAAAGTGCTTTTATGGAAATGGTTAGGACAATGATGAGATGGTTCGAGTTGTCGGATTCGTTCTGGGGATATGCTCTAGAAACGGTAGCACATACTTGATACCATCTAGGTCAGTGCCTTCTACTCCCATAGAAATGTGGAGTGGGCGAAAGCCTAGTCTAAGACATATTCAGATTTGGGGTAGTTCAGCACATGTGCTGAAGGAAAATACTGATAAGTTGGAATCTCGTACAGAACTGTGTTTGTTCGTAGGCTATCCTACAGGGACGAATGGTGGTCTATTCTATAGTCCTAACGATCAGAAGGTAATCGTTAGCACGAATGTCAGATTCTTAGAAGAAGACTATGTGATGAACCACAAACCCATGAGTAGACTAGTTCTTGAAGAATTAAGAGGGGGCGTTCCGACCTTAGTACCAACAGTACAAGAAGATATACCACAAGTCACTTCACCGCGTGTCACAGAAGATACACAGGTGGTACCTCGTCGTACTTGGAGGGTTGTTAGTCAACCAGAAGGATTCATGTTCTTGGGAGAGTCTTCGAACTCGGTCCCTAGCGACCATGAATCAATATCCCTGGACCTATGATGAGGAACATCCGCATTGAGGAGATAATCCAGTCATATGGATTTGTTCAAAGGGTGAATGAGATTTGTGTATGTAAGAAATGTGACGGAAATGTAGTGGTATTTTTCACTATACATAAATAATATTTTGTTGGTTGGAAAAAATGACAAAGTATTATCAGACGTAAGGGTATGGTTGTCCAAACAGTTCATATGAAGGACTTAGGAGAAGCAGGACACATCCTTGGCGATCAAAGTTCTAAGGGATCACTAGAGAAGGATGTTGTGTTTATCCCAAGCTTTATAAAAACACACTGTCTTTGTAACACCCGCCCTTATATCTACTCTCGGGGCAGGGTTACGTACAATCCATCGTAAAATTTTAACATAAAATAAAAACACAAGTGCAAGGACTAAGTACTGAGCATGCTTGTTTAAAACTACCAAGTGATATTTACAAGTGCTAGCATATTAGTCAGTGCATGTCAATCAGATATCATGCTTTAATGATTAGAACATGGTAGGTTCACAAGTAGTTCAACTCAACATATAAGAGTAATCCAAGTGTAATTTCTAATATTCAAAAGTACCAACTCTAATCACTAGCATTTATTATTGAAGAAAACATTATCATAGGCATAGTAATGTAGATATAAAAATCTTTCTTTCCCGAGCCACCACCCCACACATCTTCAGCCCTCCTGCCTCTTCCTTTAGTTTAAGTGTCCCTTACCCTTATCTGCAGCATAAGACAACACATAAACTAGTAAGCACAAATGCTTAGTAAGGATCCTGTCCTACTCGCAAAATCCATACGAAGAATACAACATGTACACATAAGGAATCATAAGCATGAGTTTATCATAGCATACTATGTTGGGACCGGGTGCATGTTGACAAGGATACGGGTTCGTAAAATTTTAAATTTTTACGTGCAGCGAAGAATTAGCATAAAATAATTTCTCAAATTATTTTAACCACGTATCTACCATGCAACCTTATGATGTGTGGACATGATCATAAATTAAAACTTTGCGGAAAAGTAAACTAATTTACTTAGTACCTCGCGTAACTCGAAGTAAGAGACGAGATCCAACCGTAGCGTCCCTTGGAAGCTCCGCCTCTATTCGCGTCCACGCCGAGTTCTCTTCGGGATGACTTCGCAAAGCCACGAGTTTTGTGTCGACGAGAACTACTAGATTCTCCAAAGACACAACTAGAAAATCAAGAGAGAAGGATGGAAACTAACCACCAAGTAACGGAATCAAAATTCCGGGAAAGGAAGGAAGGAGTCGCGATCCGCTTCTTCTTCTTCTTCGGCACGAACTTGGTGGAGGAAACTCACGGGCACCCTAGGTGCTTGCGCCGACCCTAGGGGAGGAGAGAGAGCCGGCCCTAGAGAGAGAAAGGGTGTCGGCCCTAGAGAGAGAGAGTTAGAGAGAGAGAGGGAGAGAGTTAATCTCTTGATCAATCTATTAAGGAAATCAAGCCTAACCTTGGTTCCTTTATATAGTAGCCTCTCCCTTGCCAAGTCTCCCCTTTAACGGAATTTTTCATAAGAAATTTATCCTATAAATTTTCTTTATGAATTATTCCGTTTAAACCAAGTTTTATTATAACTAACTTTATAATAAAACAAATTCATTTCTCCTTTTATTATGGAATAAATTTTACAAAAAATTTATAAAATTTCTTATTATGGAAAAATCAATTCATAATTGATTTTATAAAATTAAAATAAACCATTCCATGGATCATTTTAATTTCCATAAAAAGAATAAATTTCTATAAATTTATTTATATAAATTTCTTTATACAAATTTATTTATCCATAATTTATAAAACAAATCGTGCTAGATTTATTTTATTAATTAAACCAATTAAATTGGTTTCTCCCCAATGATGTGGCCGGCCAAACCAAAGGGGGTTGGCACCCTCTTTGGCCGGCCAAACCGAGCCGAACCGATCGCGAATTAAACTCATTTAATTCGCCCAATAAGCCTTCAAAAGACTTAGCCATTTTAAGCTTCCGTTGCGCCTCTGATTAACTCAGATTCGACTTATTTCTCTTGATTGGAAAATCCAATTTTCAACTCGTTTTAAATCCCTCGGATTACTCGTAGTGCGTGTGACTAAATAGGCTTTCGATTTATGTTGGCCGTCTATAATCAACTAATTATAGAACGATCATGAGTGACACCTAGTAGTACATCATGACCCCCAATTAATCGAAAGATCAACGGTTGACCTCAGAAGTAATTCTGAAACCCTTCAGCAGCTCTAATGAATCGTGCCCCATTCCCTTCACCATCTTATACCCACTTGGTTCAGGACATGGTCTGTGTGTGTCAGTCCCCACTAGGCTGACTACGTCACACCTAGCCCAAGTAGTGTCTTTCTCGTCCTTTGGATATCTAATTACTCTCATGTATTTAAGAGACTCATACTCTAAACATGACATGCTCTGGCCAGAGGCTTTGAGTAACAATCCGACGATAGGCCTGGGTATACATCTCCTCGCAAGGAGTGGTGAATCCTTTGTAGGCTGTTCAAACATCTTCGGGCACTTCGGCTTATACCCAATCATCCTGGGTCCACACCTCCTTGGAGATGCTTGCTTAAGATATTAAAGTATAAGTCTCCATGACCAAGATGACTTGAACACCGCAAGTCAAAGGAACATCGCACTTAAGCTGCAGTAAGAACTTCACTGAAATATCTATATAGATTACCATATGAAGTTTTACAGCTAGTCACTCCAATGAACTAGTTCCCTTAACTAGCATCCATGTTTATCTCCGGACATCCCAATGTCACCAGCCAGTGAGAATCAGCTGATTAGAGAATAACCCATGCTAGTCTCAACAGAATTGATAGTGTCCGTTTTTATCAATTCATCGACTAGGGATATTTTCAATACTTCACAATTGCACATGTAGAGATAATCACTAGTTGTGATCTCATCACAAATTCTCTTATGCTGTGAATTGTATTGCGGACATTCAGTAGATGAGTTTAAGATCCCAATCAAATACACAAACATGTATACTCAAATAGTGAATTTTCATTTATTAAAATAAATGTTTACAATCATAAGGCGATTGCCTTAGGACACTTCTCTCATATCACTAACATACTAAACATCCAAGTTTCTAAGCAAGCAGTATAAAGTATCTTAAGCATACCCTTCACATATAATAAATGTTTTCAAAACAATTCCATAAAGGTATTACTTAAAAATATTTCAACATCATATAGGGCCCAGTTGTGTACCACATAATGCGCGTTCCCTAATGAATTGGGGTAGCGAGCCACCAATCCCATTAGAGCAGGACCCTTCCGTCCTACCGGAGCCATGACCTTAAGTTAACATGCACCCCGGATTTGTTTAACGACCCCCTTCCGAGTCGGGTACACAACTTACAAAGTAAAATACTTATCATGTCTTTACATATATGCTAAGGAGTACTCCAATTTCACTTGTCAAGGGACACACCACTCTTCAAGGGTGCTCATGATCCCATAGGGACACACCACACAACATAAGGGTGTTCTTGATCCCATACTTAATGGAGTATCCTTTCAAGCATTTTAACATACACATCACATGCAATCTCATAAGGGTGCCCCATGGGCTATAAGACATGCTCATACATACATCATGCTTCAACCACTTAACATACTTTATATATGACAAGATTAGTCACATAGATTATACTCATATCATAGGAAGTGGTAGCATGCTTCATGGATTAAATTCATTCTTCCTAACCCTAAACTAGGGTTTGGCCGAATTTCATAAGGTAAGGATAGGTTAGGTTTTTTTTGACATCAAACATCCCATACAAGCATCACATATCTATACATCATGTATCATACTAAGCATAGCATACATCATGGGGTAATCAACCTTCACAACCCTAATGTTCCTTGACTTGGCCGAAAGTCATGCTAGGGAAAAATTAAGTTTTCCAATCAAACATTCCATTTAAACATCACGTGCATATACGTATCATCATCCCAAACATAAGAATATCTCATAGGGTACATCCCATGCAAGCATCACACATATATATATCATGTATCATACTAAGCATAGCATACATCATCGGGTAATCAACCTTCACAACCCTAATGGTTCATGCCTTGGCCGAAAGTCATGCTAGGGGGAAGTTAAGTTTTCCAATCAAACATTCCATTTAACATCACATGCATATACATATCATCATCCCCAAACATAAGCATATCTCATAGGGTAGTTTAACCTTCACAAACCCTAATTTATTCGTGTTGGCCGAATGGTGTAGGGTAGGGGGATTAGGGTTTTTGAAATCAAACCTTCACACAACCATTTATACAAACACCTTGTCTACACTACTAAGCATGGATACATCATGGAGAATTTCAACCCTCACTAACCCTAACCTCTTGTTCATGGCCGAATGGTATAGGGTGCTCAACCCCTAGTTTTTGGCTTCACAACATGAAGGGAAAACAACCTATCTATATACCCTAAGTCCCAAGGGGTCTCCTCATGCATCAAAGAGTAGCCAAGGTCTCCCCTTTGGGGGTGGCCGAAACTCACACAAGGGGTAACTCCTATTTTCGAAACAAGAAAAGAAAAGGAATCATGAAATCAACAATTACACTGCAGGCGAGGGGATACTTACATCCTTTCGCTTGAAAATCACCTTCTCTAAATCCTTAGGGTGCCCTTGGTTGAAGGAAGAGTGAGAGTTCCCTTTGCTAGAACTCCTCTAAACACTTGGCCCTAGTAGAGGGCAAAAAATCCTTGGATGGGGTCTTCTTCCTTCCAATTCCCTAGGGTTAGAACCCTAGGGTGTATTTTCCAAAATTGAAAAGGGGGAAGAGGTTAGAGTTTTTGGTGGGGAGAGTGAGGAAGAAGAAGAGAGGAAGTTATTCCTCCCTCTCCCTCTCTTATTTATACTATTCTCATGAAGAGACATGTCTCTTCACTTCCCTAGCTTTAACGAACATGTTTCTTATTCTCTCAACATGAAACATTGCTTGGTGCATTGGTTAAGACATGGTTAATGTAACTAGGAGGTTCAAGGTTCGATCCTTGCTTCCTCTTTCTACACTTTCTTTTTATCACATTTTGCACTAATCCACATCAAAGCCCATTAAGCCAAGCCCATCATGAAATTTCATAATAATAATGTTTCATGAATTCAAAACATTATATATATGGGAAAATTTGGGGTGTTACAGTCTTAGCTTGTTTTAGCTTGGAAACCTCCAAGAAAGGTTTTGTACTTTTCAGCTGTTGAGCTACTCTATCTAAGGAGATGTGTTTAGAACATCAAAGGCGATAGAGTAGGAATGGCGGTTTCCTTTAGCGTCAGCTATAGGAAGCCTCGTGTATGCTAGAAACGAGACCGGTTATCTACTTTGTCGTGGGCATGGTTAGCAGATATCAGAGTAACCCAGGGCAAGGAAATTGGATTGCGGAAAAAGCATATATTAGTGTCTGAGAAGGACTAAGGATTATATGCTGGTTTACTGGGCTGACCAATCTCCTATGGGTTATACAGATACATACTTCTAGTCAGATAGGGGCAAATATAAGTATTTCTCTGGGTTTTGTGTTTACTTTAGGAGGTGGAACCATAGTTTGGAGGAGTATCACGCTGCGACTGCGTAGCGGACTCCACCATGGGAGCTGAGCATATGGCAGCCTCTAAGGCTGCCAGGAAAGCTACATGGTTTAGGAACCTCAAGATGGACTTCGATGTGATTTTTGGTTTGCTCAAAGCTATCACATTTTGTTGTGATAACAATGGTGCAGTTGCAAACTTGAAGGAATCACGAGCCCATAAAGTGAGTAAACACATAGAACGCAAGTACCACCAGGAGAGGAAAAGTTGTTGTTGCCTAGATTACATCAGAAGACAACCTGGGAGATCCTTCCACTGAGGCCTTGATAGCGAGAGCTTTTAGGTATGTGGAGGATCAGGGAGTTAGATGTATGGCTATTTTAGGACAGCAAATGATGTAGACCAAGGAGCTGTTCATCAAGACCGGGTTAAAACCGTAAGAGATCATTTGTCACTTCCTGAAGGGTCAATTACAAGACTTCAAGCAAAGCATTTCAAGGAAGCACTAAACGGGCTAATCCAAGAACAATGGCCTGGCTATAAGAAACGAGAAACCAAGTTAAGCCCAAGTACAAATCAAGGCTTAACCTATGTGATCGGTCTTATTCAGCCATGACTCATCCCTAGCATGATGGCTGGAAAAGGGAAAGGAGAAAAGAAGTATGGAAACTTGAGATTTTGGGTTTCTATGTGTTTTAATTTCATGGATGCAAAAGTATGGAGACTTGGAGTTTTTTTTGGGTTTCTAAGTGTTTAAAAGCTTGGATGCAACATGGGTACTTGTATTATTTGCATGCATGCATATAGGTACTTTAGTTTCTTGCTCCCATTATATAAGGGAGAGAATTCCAAATTTGTAAGCACTTTTGGTTTTGGTAAACATCATAGTGAGGATTTTATGATCTCTCGGTTCTTATGGGAACTTCTGAACTTATCGAGTCTATCATGTGGCGTTCAACAACCGAAACTTATCACCATCCTGGTGTGACATTTCCTTCTTTCGTAGTCTTTGTTCATACCAGTCTTGGTTGTGGGTAAAGGCTCAAACTCTTGTCATCTTGTTCCTGGGGTTCTATCCATCTTTGTCTCGGGTTCCATCACGTTTGTTGGTGGGGTTCGTATCATCCGGTATCAGAGCCTCGTTTCAAAAGATAAGTGTTTAATTTATCTTTTCTTGCTATTTGATATATTGAAAAAAAACAAAACAGGAAAAAAAATTCGTGGAAAAAAAAATTCAAAAGAAGAAGAAAAAGTTGATGGTGCAAGTCAAGTTTCTTTGAACCCTTGAAGTAGTTTCCCCTTCCATTTCTTTGTATTCTTCATCTTTTGCTCTTTTTTTCTCTTAAAGCTTCTGCCATTTCTTAAAGTTTCGGTTGGATTACTCTGAATTGTCACCTGATATTCTAATTTGTTCTCGAAGTGTGATTAAGAACTAAAGAGACACAATTGAGTGGAAAAAAAAAGAGAGAAGAGAGTGTGTGAGACCACTACTAGTGTGAGTTCCCAAATCTTGAGAACGCTAGAGGGAGTGCTTGTGAGGTTTCTTCTATTTTTTTTTGCAAAAATGTCCAACATTCCAGAGGATGATATAACTGAGAATGCTAGACAACTTCCAAATCTTCAATTGCAAGCATTAATGGGAGAAATGCGGCGTATGATGAGGGCGGAATTGGAGTTTATAAATGAGAGGCTGGATCGAGTTGAAGCGGAAACACCCAGGAGACATCAGCAAGGGTATCCTAATGTGCAACAACAAAGACATGCTCCGAGGGATGAAATAGAAGAAGAAGAGGAGTTGGAAGGATTTGGTGAACAAAACTACAATCGGAGCTAGAATGGTAATATGGAAGAAAGGAGTGGCTATAGAGATCGGACTGAGCATAGGGAGGATCGGATTGGTGGAAATAGAAGAGTAAATGACTTAGGAAGCGTAAAGCTGAAGATTCCATCCTTCCAAGGTAAAAATGATCCAGATGTTTATATGGAGTGGGAAACCAGGACAGAGATAGTGTTTGAATGTCATGAATTTTCAGAACATAAGAAGGTTAAGTTAGCTGCCATTGAATTCACTGATTATGCTATTGTGTGGTGGGATCAAGTAGTTATGAACCGGCGACGAAATGGAGAGCGGCCTGTGTCCACTTGAGAGGAAATGAAGATGCTCATGAGAAAAAAATTTGTACCCAGTCATTACTATAGAAGTTTATATTAGAAGTAGCAAAGGTTATCCCAAGGCACCAAAAGTGTGGATGAGTATTTTAAGGAGATGGAGGTTTCCATGATACGAGCTAATGTGGATGAAGATCGAGAAGCCACAATGGCTAGGTTCTTCCATGGTTTAAATCCAGAAATTGCTGATATTGTTGAATTGCAACATTATGTTGAGTTGTCTGACATGGTACACCAAGCAGTAAAAGTGGAGGAACAACTAAAGAGGAAGAGGCTTACTAGAAGGGGACAACTAGTGACTAGCAACAATCCATGGAGGGCAGCCCCAAAACAAGAGGAACAGTTACAAAGCAAGCTAAAATTTGAACCCTTCAAGAAGCCCAAACCAACAACATCCACAACCCCAGGTATTAGCGAGTCCACTACTTACAAAACTCAAGATATCAAGTGTTTCAAATGTCAGGTGCGTGGTCACATTGCTAGCCAATGTGTGAACAAAAGGGTGATGGTTATAAATGCCCAAGGGGAGCTTGAATCAGAAGATGAGGATGAAGTTGCTGAAGAAGTACCACAAAAGGAGGACAGAGATGATGAGAAACATTCTGTTGTTAGAGACTTATTGGTGGCTAGATGAGTTCTAAGTTTACAGGCTAAGGAGGAAGACGGTAATCAATGGGAAAACTTATTTCATACTCGTTGCTTTGTGAATAATAAGGTTTGCAGTGTTATTATTGATGGAGGAAGTTGCACCAATGTGGCAAGCATTGATTTAGTGGAGAAATTGTCGCTACCGACCCTGAAACATCCATGTCCTTATCGACTTCAGTGGTTGAACGATTGCAGGGAAATCAAAGTGACAAAGCAAGTCTTGGTATCAATTGCTATTGGCAAATATGAAGATGAGTTGTTATGTGACGTGGTCCCCATGCATGCATGTCATCTTTTGTTGGGAAGACCTTGGCAATTTGATCGGAAGGTAACTCACTACGGGTTCACAAATAGGTATTCTTTTACTCGGAAAGGACAACCTATTTCGCTTGTACCCTTGACTCCACGACAAGTTATGGAGGATCAACTAAAATTACAAAGAGCTAATAAAAAGAAGAAAGAAATAGAAAATGAAAACAAGAGAGAAAAAGGAAGTGGGAAAAGGAGAGAAAAGGAAGATGAGGGAAAAGAAATTGAGAGGAAAGAATCAAAGGGAGTTGAGAAAACTGCAAAAAAGAAAGAGAAAAACTTTTATGCAAAAAAAAAGTGAGATCAAAAGAGCTTTGTTTTCAAATCATCCACCTTTTATACTTTTGTATAAGGAGGCACTTTTGAGCACTAACGATCTTAACAATTCTTTGCCAAGTGTTGTTGTTTCTCTTTTACAGGAATTCGCGGATGTTTTTCCTGAAGAGGTTCCACCTAGTTTGCCTCCGATTCGAGGAATTGAACATCAAATTGACTTTATTCCCGGTGCATCAATCCCAAATCGGCCTGCATATAGAAGCAACCTGGAGGAAACAATGGAACTCCAAAGGCAAATTGGCGAACTATTAGAGAAAGGGCATGTTTGAAAGAGCCTAAGTGCTTGTGTTGTTCCAGTGTTACTAGTTCCTAAGAAGGACGGCACATGGAGGATGTGTGTTGATTGCCGAGCCGTCAACAACATAACGGTAAAATATCATCACCCAATTCCTAGACTTGATGATATGCTTGACGAATTGCATGGCTCTTGTGTGTTTAGAATGTAACGCCCGTAAAAACCTCTCAATTTTTACATGAACACTAATATGAATATTAGTACAATTCTTAATGGATTGTAGGTGGAATTTTAGTATAATTCTTAATGGGTTTTATGTGGGCTTTTCAAAAAATAAATAAATAAAAGGGGAAAGAACTAAAAAAATAACATTTGCCAAGGTTTGAACCTTGGACCTTAGGTGGTAGCAAAGCCTTATGATGCATGGAATAACCAATAGCCCCAGCAGGGGTGTGCTGTTATAGAGGAGTGGAAAATTATGGTTAAGGGTAGGGGATGTGAAGAGTCACCATGTGAAGAAGGTGAAAAGATACTTGTGAAGAGACAAAAGACATTATAAATGGTTCTCTTCTTCCTCCTTCTTCCACCTCCACCGAATCTCCCTCTCCCTCTCCCATTTCCGAAAATCTCATCTAGGGTCTCTCTCCTAGAAAGCTTCACAAGGGAGATCTCTTGAAGACTTAAGACCCCTTATAAGGCGAGAAGAACAAAGGAGATCCTAAAAGCAAGGAGGTCATCATCGCTCTCAATTTAAGGGTATATAGATTGGTGGTAACCAAGCAAAAGAGGTAAGTCTCCCCTCACCTGTAGTATAATTGCTTTGGGTGTTATGTTGCTAAATCTTAGAGTTGGCCACTTGAAGGTTTCGGCCAAGCCCTAAAACAATGATTAGGATCAAGTTAAACCCCCAACTATGCTTGCTAATGATTTCTTATGATATGATATGTGTTATATGAAGGATATATGATTTTTATGTCACATATGGTTGCTTGAATGTTTCAGCCAAGTCCTAGTTTTAGGCTTAGGAGGAGGCTAAAAACCCTAAGTATGCTTCCTATTGGCTTAAGAGATCAAGAACATATTCCATGATTCATCAAATGATATAATAATGTTGGCATGCTTCTATGTTACTTTATGATTATATTAGGCCTTATTCATGTATGCTTTATGTTATGTTTCATGTATCATGATTATGTTTAGGTCCTTTAGGGCATACCTATGTTATGCATGACTTATGAATGATGGAATGCTTAAAAGATGCTAAGAGCATTCTTTATGAAAAGAAAGAAAACATGATAAGTTATTTTACTTTTGTATGGGCTTGTACTGGACCCTAAAAAGGTCCTTGGGATGGGCTCCTATGTTGCCCCTAGGCCGAAGGTTGCCAAATTCTCTAGTAGGTCGGGATTAGCTACCTCGTATCTACTTAAGTGATGCGCGTAAATTATGAATGTGGTACAATACCGGGCCTTATGTTGAGAGTTATGTTCAAGTACTTATACATATATGTTTTCAAAGAAATATCCCTCATGCATAAAGACATTTATCTCATATTATGTGCCTACTTGAATTACCATACTTGAAGTTAAAATACTCTTGTGATATGAACCTTCTTTCCATATGTTGTTGTTTAACTTTCTCTATGTCCAATTCATGACTCATGGTTTTTGTGAGTAGGAAAGGATCTTACTAAGACTATATGCTTATAGTTTAGTGTTTTCCTTATACTGCAGAAAAGGGTAAGGGCATGCTAAATTAAAGGGAGCAGAAGGAGGGCAAAGATGTGTGTGGCAGTGGCATGGTGGAAGAGATCCTGTTACTTATGCTTGCTTATGAATCAAAAATTTACCCATGTCTTATGTTTCCGCATTGTTACACTTGTTGATGCTGGATTATCATACTAATATGTCATACTATGTTTTATGTTTGGTCATACAGAACAACATGTTATGCTATGTTTTGTGTTCATTCCTAAAATATGATATTTCCACAACTAGCACTTATCATGGAATTCATGTTTAGAGCTTGCTTGTTTAAAGACTCAATATGTATTATGTAACATGCTCTAGGGTGTTGGAGTTTGATGCCTACACAGTTCAATTCATATCTTTAAATTCCATGTGTAAACTCTAAAACCTATGTTAATGCTCACCTGCTTTAATTGGGTGTTCGTACTCACATGCCACGGGTTAGGTTGTAGGTTGTAGTGAGTCTAGGATTCCTATCATATAATGTCATGCTTGCTTAGTAGCTCATTCCCCATCTAGTGTCTTATATATCGTAAGTTCACATGATTGCATAATGTACTTCTTGAGTTAAAAGTTTGAGCCAAGTTATGCACATGAATACCAAGCATGCTCCCATGATGTAAGATGTGTTTACATGTTTTAAATTGTTCCATTGCGTTAAAGTATATATATATATATGTATGTATGTTTGCGTAGCGGCGCCTTTCCCTTTTTATAAGGATAGGAGGGGCGGGCGTTACAGGTTGGTATCAGAGCAATGTTTGTCCTTCCACTACACACACATCAAGCCTTCCTCCTGCCGCTTCCAAGTAAGAAACTCTATGCATACCTTACTTTCTTTTTGTTATGATAAAGAATGCTTCTAAATTGAATATGCATGAATGTAAGAAGGAATGACAATAATCTTATACTAGCCTTGCTTGTCGTTTTATGAAGAAAAGCATGGCTAGAAGAGGTAGTAACAGAACCAGTGAGACCGTACCACCGCCTGACCTAATGCATGTAGTGACTGAACTCCAACGTCAGGTTACTGAGCAGCAGCAGACCATTAACACCTTAATGAATTAGCAAGGGAACCCTACCACTCCACCAGTGAACCAGACTGTGATACCGGTCACGCCTACAGTTACACCAGCACCACCGGTAGGCCCTGCCACTGTAGTACGACAAGAAGCTTATCTAATTCAGTGGCAGAGGCTGAAGCCGGAGAATTTCTCAGGTGCTTGTGAACCGTGGGATGCCCAAGCCTGGTTCAAGACGTTGGAAAGTATAGTGGAGCTGCTAGACTGGCCTGAACATGAAAAGATTAAGTGTGCATCATTCTGCCTTTCTGGAGATGCCAGAATGTGGTGGGAAAGGGTCAAGGCCAAAAGACAAGTGAACCAAATGAAATGGACAGACTTCGAATCTGATGGAAATGGAGCTGATTCCACTTGACCTTATAGGGACGTCCATTCCATGACTTAGGCTTAAGTACTAAACGATCCAATAAATTGAATTTATTGGAGAGCCAAGAAAAAGAACCAAGAAATTCTTATCAGCTCTAAGAGCACACAAGATGATAGACAAGGGATGCATTGGGTATCTAGCTCATGTGGTCAACAAAAGTCAAGCAAAGGACCAGAAGCTAAAAGAGGTCAGAGTTGTATGCAACTACCCAGAGGTATTCCTCGATGAATTACCAGGGTTAGCCCCTGATAGGGAGATTGAATTTGAGATTGAACTGATTCCGGGTACTAACCCGATCTCTAAAGCACCTTACCGTATGGCGTCGGCTGAATTAAAAGAGCTTCAGGGACAGCTACAAGAGTTACTCGACAAGGGATTTATTCGCCCTAGTCACTCTCCATGGGTGCTCCAGTACTGTTTGTGAAGAAGAAAGATGGGTCTATGCGAATGTGCATAGATTACCGAGCGCTAAATAATGTGACGATCAAGAACAGGTACCCCCTCCCGAGGGTAGATGACCTGTTCGACCTGTTGAAGGGAGCCACCATCTTCTCTAAGATTAATCTGAGGTCTGGCTATCATCAAGTAAAAGTGAAACAGGATGATATATCGAAGACGACTTTCCAAACAAGATACGGACATTATGAGTTTGTTGTTATGCCCTTCCGAGTGACGAATGCTCCTACTATGTTTATGGACCTGATGAATCGGGTATTCTCGGCATTTCTCGACAAATTTGTGATTGTCTTCATCGACGATATCCTCATCTATTCGAGAAATCAAGAAGAGCATGCCAAACACCTGAAGATAGTATTACAGATTCTTCGGGAAAAGTAATTGTATGCAAAGTTCTCCAAATGTGAATTCTGGCTTGATCAAGTATCCTTTTTGGGTCATGTTATCTCCAAGGATGGAGTGATGGTAGACCCAATAAAGATTGAAGCTGTGAGTAACTGGAACAGGCCAAAGAATGCCAATGAAATCAGAAGTTTTCTCGGGCTAGCAGGCTATTACAGAAAATTTGTAGAGGACTTCTCAAGAATCACAACCCCTATGACAGTTCTTACCAGAAAGAACAGAAAGTATGAATGGACAGAGGACTGCGAAAAGAGTTTCATAGAGTTGAAAAGGAGACTGACAAGTGCTCTAATCCTTACTCTTACGGAAAGTAACAAAAGCTTCGATATGTACAGCGACGCCTCCAAATTGGGACTTGGAGCTGTACTTATGCAGTGGCAAAGTCATCGCCTATGCCTCTAGGAAACTCAAAGAACATGAAAAGAACTATCCCACTCACGATCTAGAACTAGCAGCCGTGGTCTTCGCTCTCAAAATATGGAGGCATTATTTTTATAGAGCTTAGTGTATGATTTATACAGATCATCAGAGTCTGAGATATTTCTTCACTCAAAAAGACCTAAATATGAGACAACGCAGATGGCTCGAGCTAGTCAAGGACTATGACTGCAAGATCTTCTACCATCTTGGAAAAGCAAACAAAGTGGCCGATGCACTCAGCAGGAAGTCCTGTGCCACCTTGATGTCTATATCAATATTATCCTGACCACTAGAAAGAGAAATTATGAGCTACGGGGTTGAGATCATTTCCGGACAGCTTTCTACCATGACCATAGCACCGACACTATTTGATGATATATTAGAAAAGCAAGAGGGTGATCCAACTATACAGAGGATCAAGCAAGAGATCCTAGAAGGGAAGGATGATGGATTCCGTATCGTCGACAGTGGGGTACTATACCTTAGGGATCGTCTATGCATTCCTAACAATCCAGAACTAGAAAGAAGATATTGGAGGAAGCTCACGGAACCCCCTATTCGATGCATCCGGGATCCACCAAGATGTATCAAGACCTGAAAGAGAAATTCTGATGGTTCGGTATGAAAAGAGATGTGGCTCAGCATGTCAGTACCTGCTTGACCTGCCAGAGAGTTAATACAGAACAACAGAGACCCGGAGGAGTTCTACAGCCAATTCAAATTCCATAATAGAAATGAGATGATATCTCTATGGATTTCATTTCAGGGATGCCCAAGACTACGAACGGGTATGATGCAATATGGGTAATCGTGGACCGAATGACGAAGTCTGCTCACTTTCTAGCAATTAAGATGACCTATTTGATTGAGCAGCTAGCTCAATTATATACTAAGGACATCATCAGATTACATGGAATCCCTAAGACCATCATTTCGGATAGGAATGTGTTCAGAAGGCTCTTGGCACTAAGCTACGATTCAGTATTGCCTTTCATCCTTAGACAGACGGGCAAACGGTGTTGGGACCGGGTGCATGTTGACATGGATATGGGTTCGTAATTTTAAAGTTTAATTACGTGCAGCGGAAGAATTAGCATAAATAATTTCTCAAATTATTTTAACCGCGTATCTAGCATGCAACCTTATGATGTGTGGACATGATCATAAATTAAAACTTTGCGGAAAAGTAAACTAATTTACTTTGTACCTCGCGTAACTCGAAGAAAGGGACGAGATCCAACCGTAGCGTCCCTTGGAAGCTTCGCCTCTATTCGCGTCCACGCCGAGTTCTCTTCGGGATGACTTCGCAAAGCCACGAGTTTTGTGCCGACGAGAACTACTAGATTCTCTAAAGGCACAACTAAAATATCAAGAGAGAGATATGGAAACTAACCACCAAGTAACGGAATCAAGATTCGGGAGAGGAAGGAGTTGCGATCCGCTTCTTCTTCTTCTTTGGCACCTTCTTGGTGGAGGAGGCTCACGGGAACCCTAGGCGGTGCGCCGGCCCTAGAGAGAGAAAGGGGAGCCGGCCCTAGAGAGAGAGAGGGAGAGAATAAGGGAGAGAGAGAGAGCTTCTTAATCTCTTAATTAATTGGAATTCAAGGCTTGCCTTTGGTTCCTTTATATAGTAGCCTCTCCATTGCCAAGACTCCCTTTTAACGGAATAAATTTACATAAGAAATTTATCTTATGAATTATTCCGTTATGCCAAGTTTTATTATAACTAAATTTATAATAAAACTAACACATCTCCCAATTTATTATGGAATAAATTTTTACAAGAAATTTACTATATAAATTTTTCTTATCATGGAAAAATCAATTCACAATTGATTTTATAAAATAAAATAAACCATTTAAAGTTTATTTTAATTTCCATGAAAATAAATTTATTTATATAAATTTCTTTATATAAATTTAATTATCCATAATTTTATAAAACAAATCGAGCTTGATTTATTTTATAATTTAAACCAAATAAATTGGTTTCTCTCCTTTGTTGTGGCCGGCCAAACCAAAGAGGGTGGGGACCCTCTTTGTAACGCCCTTGCTTCGTCCTTTCTACATCTTCTTTTTATCACATTTTGCACTAATCCATATCAAAGCCCATTAAGCCAAGCCCATCATGACCTTTCATAATAATGTTTCATGAATTCTTCATATTTCATATGGGAAAATTTTAGGGTGTTACACTCTTTGGCCGGCCAAACCGAGCCGCCTCCTCGCGAATTAAACTAATTTAATTCGCCCAATAAGCCTTCAAAAGACTTAGCCGTTTTAAGCTTCCGATGCGCCTCTGATAAATTCAGATTCGACTTATTTCTCTTGATCGAAAAATCTAATTTTCAACTCGTTTTAAATCCCTCGGATTACTCGTTGTGCGTGTGACTAAATAGGCTTTCGATTTATGTTGGCCGTCTATAATTAACCAATTATAGAACGATCATGAGTGGCACCTAGTAGTACATCATGACCCCCAATTAATCGAAAGATCAACGGTTGACCTCAGAAAGAATTCTGAAACCCTTCAGCAGCTATAATGAGTCGTGCCTCATTCCCTTCACCATCTTATACCCACTTGGTTCAGGACATGGTCTATGTGTGTCAGTCCCCACTAGGCTGACTATGTCACACCTAGCCCAAGTAATGTCTTTCTCGTCCAACGGATTCTAATTACTCTCATGTTTCCTAGAGATTTATACTCGGAACATGTCATGCTCTGGCCAGAGACTTCGAGTAACAATCCGACGATAGGCCTTGGGTATACATCTCCTCGCAAGGAGTGGTGAATCCTTTGTAGGTTGTTCAAACATCTTCGGGCACTTCGGCTTATACCCAACCATCCTGGGTTCACACCTCCTTAGAGATGCTTGCTTAAGATGTCAAAGTATAAGTCTCCGTGACCAAGATGACTTGAACACCGCAAGTCAAAGGAAAATCGCACTTAAGCTGCAGTAATAACTTTCATTGACATATCTATATGTAGATTACCATATGAAGTTTTACAGCTAGTCACTCCAATGAACTAGTTCCCTTAACTAGCATTCATGTTTATCTCCGGACATCCCAATGTCACCAGCCAGTGAGAATCAGCTGATTAGAGAATAACCCATGCTAGTCTCAACAGAATTGATAGTCTCCGTATTTATCAATTCATCGACTAGGGATATTTTCAATACTTCACAATTGCACATGTAGAGATTATCACTAGTGTGATTCCATCACAAATTCTCTCATGCTGTGAATTATATTGCGGACATTCAGTAAATGAGTTTAAGATCCCAATCAAATATACAAACATGTATACTCAAATAGTGAATTTTCATTTATTAAAATAAATGTTTATAATCATAAGGCGATTGCCTTAGGACACTTCTCTCATATTACTAACAAACTCCCACTTGGCCTAATGCCAATCGCTACGGTATCCAATACCACAGGCTCTAACATGACCCTCAAACTTGCTCTGAGGCAAGGCCTTAGTTAAAGGATCCGCTAAATTCCTTTCAGTGGGAATTTTCTCAATTTGTATGTCATTCCTACTTATAATCTCTCTGATCAGATGATAGCGGCGAAGCACGTGTTTGGATCACTGATGAGACCTTGGTTCCTTTGCTTGTGCAATAGCTCCATTGTTGTCGCAGTAAACCGGCACTGCTTCATCAATGGTTGGAACCACACCAAGTTCGGAGACAAACTTCTTGATCCAGACTGGTTCCTTTGCTGCTTCCGAAGCTGCGATATATTCCGCTTCCATGGTAGAATCCGCTACGGTGTCTTGTTTGGAACTCTTCCAACTTATTGCGCCTCCATTCAAAGTAAATACGTATTCAGACTGAGATTTGGAGTCATCCTTATCTGTCTGGAAACTGGCATCTGTATACCCACGTATTACCATATCTCCTTCTCCATATATTAGGAACACATCCTTAGTTCTTCTTAAGTACTTAAGGATTGTCTTGACAGCCGCCCAATGATCTATTCCTGGATCCGACTGGTATCTGCTTGTGACGCTTAGAGCATACGATATATCGGGCCTTGTACATAACATAGCATACATGATAGATCCTATCGCGGATGCATAAGGAATCTTATTCATGCAAATCCTCTCGTCTTCTGTGCGCAGACACATAGACTTTGAAAGGTTGATCCCATGCCTGATGGGAAGGTAACCTTTCTTGGATTCCGACATGCTAAACCTTTTAGCACTCGGTCTATATATGTAGACTGCGAAAGACCAAGCAACCGTTTTGACCTATCTCTATAGATTCTAATCCCAAGGATATAGGTTGCTTCTCCCAGGTCTTTCATGGAGAAAGTTTTGGACAACCAAATTTTAACTGACTGTAAGACTGATATATCGTTTCCTATAAGCAATATGTCATCGACATATAGTACTAGGAATACGACTGCACTCCCACTAACCTTCTTGTACACACAAGGTTCGTCAGGATTTTGTGAGAAATCAAACTCTTTGATTGTCTCATCAAAACGGATGTTCCAGCTCCTGGATGCTTGCTTCAGTCTATATATGGATCGTTGAAGCTTGCATATTTTGGTTTTAACAACCGATGTAAAACCTTCAGGTTGTATCATGTATACATCCTCAAGCAGGTTTCCATTAAGGAAAGTTGTTTTCACATCCATTTGCCATATCTCATAATCATAATGAGCTGCTATGGCCAGGAGCATTCGAATGGACTTACCTTCCATGTCGGTTTTCTTCTTGAAAACCCACTTGCACCCTATGGGCTTAATCCCTTCAGGTGGGTTAACCAAGTCCCATACTTGATTTTTGTACATGGAATCCATTTCCGACTTCATGGCTTCAAGCCATTTGTCCCTTTCTGAACTCTTCAGAACATCTTCATAACTGATAGGTTCGTCATCGCTTATGAGTAACACGTCGTTCGATTCACTTATGAGAAATCCGTATCTCTCTGGAATATTGCGTGTCCTATCAGACCTACGAAGAGGTGGTGTTGTTTTAGGTTCAACTGATAGCTCATCATTATGAGTTATTGGTTGTGGGTCTAGACTAGGCGTCTCTGTAATGTCTATTGGAGTTTCTTGAACTTCATCAAGTTCAATGCCACTCCCACTGTTTTCTTGTAAAAGAAATTCTTTTTCCAGAAATACAGCATGCCTTGAAACAAACACCTTTTGTTCCAAGGGATGATAGAATTGGTAACCCTTCGTTTCCTTAGGGTATCCAATAAATAGACATTTATCAGACTTAGCATCCAATTTGTCTGATACAGTCCGCTTCACATAAGCAGGACAACCCCATATCTTAAGGTGAGTTAAGTGAGGTTTCTTACTATTCCATGTCTCATATGGAGTAGTAGAGACTGCCTTGGTCGGGACTCTGTTTAGCAAGTAAACAGCTGTCTTAAGTGCATAGCCCCAAAAGGATTTTGGAAGAGTTGCATGATTCATCATCGACCTAACCATGTCCATCAAGGTTCGGTTGCGCCTCTCAGATACACCATTATGCTGTGGTGTATACGGCGGAGTCCATTGGGACAATATCCCATTGTCCCTAAGATAATCTTGAAACTCTTGACTTAAGTATTCACCACCCTGATCGGATCGAAGTATCTTAATACTTTTTCCAAGTTGTTTCTCTACTTCATTTCTGAACTCTTTGAATTTCTCAAAAGCTTCAAATTTATGTTTCATCAAGAACACATACCCGAATCGTGAGTGATCATTGATAAAGGTGATGAAGTAGTTATAGCCTCCTTGTGCAAGAGTTGACATTGGTCCACATACATCAGTATGTATTAGACCAAGCAATTCTCCCACTGTATTACCTTTTCCAGAAAAGGGTAATTTGGCCATCTTGCCTTTTAAGCATGATTCGCATGTATCAAATGAACCGGGTTCAAATGATTCCAAAATTCCACATCGGTGTAATTTGGTCATGCGTTTCTTACTTACATGGCCAAGACGACAATTCCACGTGTAGGAGTCTATTCGATTATCTATTCGAGCACGTTTGTTGCTAACTTCGATATTGAAAACGTCACCGGATAAATCGAACGTGTAGATACCATTGCACAAAGTTCCATTCCCATAAAGAACGCCATTTAAAGTTATGTAACAACAATTGTTACTAAAAGTTAAATGATAACCCTTTTCATTCAAACATGAAATAGATACAATGTTCTTTATTAACGAAGGAACAAAATAACAATTATCCAATTCTAAGACACGTCCTGTAGGGAGCTTTAGCAAATATGTTCCGATGGCAACAGCAGCAATCTTTGCTCCGTTTCCAACTCGCAAATTCGATTCTCCCTTGACGAGTCTTCTTCTATTCCTTAGCCCCTGTATGTCATTACATATATGTGAGCTACACCCAGTATCAAGTACCCAGGTGTTTGAGGAAATAGAGTGACATTCAATAACGAAGATACTTGAAGAGGATGGGGCATTAGATGCCTTCTCTTTCAAGGACACAAGATAAACCTTGCAGTTTGTTTGCCCGTGACCCTCCTTGCCACAGTGATGGCAAGTGCCTTTTAGGGTATTTTCAGTCTTTTTGGCTTTTTTCTTCTTTCCCTTATTCTGTTCTTTGGCCTTCCTCTTAGAACCTTTCTTCGAGGAACCAACTAACAGTACCGTCTTTTGATCCTGCTTCACAGAAGGCTCTACAGTCTTCAGCAGGTTGAGCAACTCAGGAAACTGGTCTGGAGTTGCATTTTCAGGAGGACGGTTGGGAAGTTGATCTTCAAGGACATAAGCAAGCTTCTCTGCCTTGAGGACTATCCTCAGGTTTCGAAGCCAGTCCATGAAGTTTGGCCCAATCAGTTTATTGGTGTCCAAAATGGAATGCAAATTTAGAGAAGACATGATCGAGTGATTATCCTAGAAATACAAATTGAGCTTATGTGAGAAGAATAATTAAAGAATGTATCAACATACATTAATAAAATCCTATTTATTTTTCAAATTCAATAACCCTTTTTATCAATTCGGGAGATCATAGGAACATCTCCAAATAGGTTGATATCCAACCATAGATAAGAACAACCATGGCTGTGACCATCAAGTTATTCTTAGCTATGAAAGTAGGTAATTATACCGATTACATATCACATATATGTAACTATCACTTTATGCTATCAACTAATTGAATGTTTGCGTAAATCATTGGGTTGTTAACTCATTAACAAGTATGCAACATTATACATAGCACCCAACTGCACCTCTCTTTACATCGACCTTGGCTGTGGCACAACAAATAGATGCTCCAAGCTTAAGGCTGACCCATTAATCAAGAAATAGTTTTAATATGGTTGAAGCTTATTCAACCATTTAGTCAGGCTTGGATGTGTCCAACAACCAAAACTAAGGATTGACCTCTGACTCCAACTATATTATTCATAAACTAATTCCATGGTTTGAACATATTGAGGTTCAAGCCGGGCATGGATGTGTCCATCAACCCAAATGAGAAATAAAACTCCGATTCTAACAATATTAATGGAAGGTGTTGGCCTTAATATTTTGTAAGGGGTTTTTGGGTCTCATCCTTTCTTTTCTAAGCACATTCATGACATATAATTATGTCATGTACTAACGATTTCTTTAATAAAGTATGTATGTGACTTAATTTATCAAGTCTCATTAATTGAATTAGGAACCGGATTTCCTAATTCTAATTTCATACTTTATTCAAGGAATTGTTTTGGGAAACAATTTCCTAAATTGTCATAATCAATTTCGGAAATAATATGTTTAAGACTTTGATTTCTCTAAATCAAATCTTATTAAATTAAGAGACAGATTCCCTTAATTCAACCACATATTATTTTCATGAAAATCTCATTTAAGAAAACTCTATAGGAAACCATTTCCTAATTAATTTTGGAGACAACAATATGTAAGAGCATCACCTCTTAAATCAAATTTTCAAAATTTGATCACATATTTTATTCATGGATTAATTAATTACAACAAATTATTTTCTAAGGGTGGCTCCCCGAGGCTCAATACCCAAAGAAAAGAAATTTGTCGTAAATCCAATTTGGTCCGCTCCCCGAGGCGTAACCAAATTAAACATGACAATTTTATTCAAAATGGTAAAATTAAATTACAACAACTAACTTTAAATTGGACGGCTCCCCGAGGCTCAATCCAAAATAAAGAATTTTGTTAATAATTTAAATCCAATTCGAATTTAATTGTCAATTAATGATCCATAAATTTGTCTAGACTTTCTTGAAAGAAAGTGCCCAAAATTGCGAGATTTCATAATAGGTTTTCAGAATAATTGTAAGTTTCTGGTACAAAGAAAACATACATATTTCCAAAATTGGAAAATTTCTAAAATAGGAAATTTCCAAAATTGGAAAGTTTCCAAAGATGGGAAGCTTTCACAATTATCATAAAATTTCAGAAACTAGGATATTTCAAAAGTTTGCGAAATTTCATGAGGATTTCCAAACTTTGAAATTCCTAAATCTAAAATTTATCATAATTAAAAAATTTCCATAATTGGAAAATTTTCCAAAATTGAGATCATGACAAAGTTTTCCGCAAAACAATTATATGATTATGTCGAACACTAACCGGCTCTGATACCACTGTTGGGACCGGGTGCATGTTGACATGGATATGGGTTCGTAATTTTAAAGTTTAATTATGTGCAGCGGAAGAATTAGCATAAATAATTTCTCAAATTATTTTAACCACGTATCTAGCATGCAACCTTATGATGTGTGGACATGATCATAAATTAAAACTTTGCGGAAAAGTAAACTAATTTACTTTATACCTCGCGTAACTCGAAGAAAGGGACGAGATCCAACCATAGCGTCCCTTGGAAGCTTCGCCTCTATTCGCGTCCACACCGAGTTCCCTTCGGGATGACTTCGCAAAGCCACGAGTTTTGTGCCGACGAGTACTACTAGATTCTCTAAAGGCATAACTAGAATATCAAGAGAGAGATATGGAAACTAACCACCAAGTAACGGAATCAAGATCCGGGAGAGGAAGGAGTTGCGATCCGCTTCTTCTTCTTCTTTGGCACCTTCTTGGTGGAGGAGGCTCACGGGAACCCTAGGCGGTGCGCTGGCCCTAGAGAGAGAAAGGGGTGCCGACCCAAGAGAGAGAAAGGGGCGCCGACCCTAGAGAGAGAGAGGGAGAGAATAAGGGAGAGAGAGAGAGCTTCTTAATCTCTTGATTAATTGAAATTCAAGGCTTGCCTTTGGTTCCTTTATATAGTAGCCTCCCCATTGCCAAGTCTCCCTTTTAACGGAATAAATTTACATAAGAAATTTATCTTATAAATTTTCTTATGAATTATTCCGTTATGCCAAGTTTTATTATAACTAAATTTATAATAAAACAAACACATCTCCCAATTTATTATGGAATAAATTTTTACAAGAAATTTACTATATAAATTTTTCTTATCATGGAAAAATCAATTCACAATTGATTTTATAAAATAAAATAAACCATTTAAAGTTTATTTTAATTTCCATGAATATAAATTTCTTTATATAAATTTAATTATCCATAAATTTATAAAACAAATCGAGCTTGATTTATTTTATAATTTAAACCAAATAAATTGGTTTCTCTCCTTTGTTGTGGCCGGCCAAACCAAAGAAGGTGGGGACCCACTTTGGCCGGCCAAACCGAGCCGCCTCCTCGCGAATTAAACTCATTTAATTCGCCCAATAAGCCTTCAAAAGACTTAGCCGTTTTAAGCTTCCGATGCGCCTCTGATAAATTCAGATTCGACTTATTTCTCTTGATCGGAAAATCTAATTTTCAACTCGTTTTAAATCCCTCGGATTACTCGTTGTGCGTGTGACTAAATAGACTTTCGATTTATGTTGGCCGTCTATAATTAAACAATTATAGAACGATCATGAGTGGCACCTAGTAGTACATCATGACCCCCAATTAATCGAAAGATCAACGGTTGACCTCAGAAAGAATTCTGAAACCCTTCAGCAGCTATAATGAGTCGTGCCTCATTCCCTTCACCATCTTATACCCACTTGGTTCAGGACATGGTCTATGTGTATCAGTCCCCACTAGGCTGACTATGTCACACCTAGCCCAAGTAATGTCTTTCTCGTCCAACGGATTCTAATTACTCTCATGTTTCCTAGAGATTCATACTCGGAACATGTCATGCTCTGGCCAGAGATTTCGAGTAACAATCCAACGATAGGCCTTGGGTATACATCTCCTCGCAAGGAGTGGTGAATCCTTTGTAGGCTGTTCAAACATCTTCGGGCACTTCGGCTTATACCCAACCATCCTGGGTCCACACCTCCTTAGAGATGCTTGCTTAAGATGTCAAAGTATAAGTCTCCGTGACCAAGATGACTTGGACACCGCAAGTCAAAGGAACATCGCACTTAAGCTGCAGTAATAACTTTCATTGACATATCTATATGTGGATTACCATATGAAGTTTTACAGCTAGTCACTCCAATGAACTAGTTCCCTTAACTAGCATTCATGTTTATCTCCGGACATCCCAATGTCACCAGCCAGTGAGAATCAGCTGATTAGAGAATAACTCATGCTAGTCTCAACAGAATTGATAGTGTCCGTATTTATCAATTCATCGACTAGGGATATTTTCAATACTTCACAATTGCACATGTAGAGATTATCACTAGTTGTGATTCCATCACAAATTCTCTCATGCTGTGAATTGTATTGTGGACATTCAGTAAATGAGTTTAAGATCCCAATCAAA
Organism: Boesenbergia rotunda; assembly: GCA_024364735.1. Taxonomy (NCBI): domain Eukaryota; kingdom Viridiplantae; phylum Streptophyta; class Magnoliopsida; order Zingiberales; family Zingiberaceae; genus Boesenbergia; species Boesenbergia rotunda. The sequence continues at coordinate 151,235 of JAGFNQ010001671.1, read as the reverse complement.
TACACAAACATGTATACTCAAATAGTGAATTTTCATTTATTAAAATAAATGTTTACAATCATAAGGCGATTGCCTTAGGACACTTCTCTCATATTACTAACAAATGGAATGGGTGAACCAAGTACTGGAGGATATGTTACGAGCTTGTGCTCTGAATTTCAAAGGGAGCTGGTACCGATATTTATGCTTAGCGGAATTCGCTTACAATAATAGCTATCAAGCTACTATTGGAATGTCACCTTATGAAGCTTTATACGGGAGGAGATGTAGGTCTCCAATCTGTTGGTATGAAAGTGGTGAAAAGAAAGAAATGGGACTCAAGACAGATTTCATCGATGACACCACCCGAGCTATACAGAACATCCACCAAAGAATAGAAACCACTCAGAACCGGCAGAAGAACTATGCGGATATAAGACGTAGGCCCTTGGAATTCAATGTTGGGGATTTAGTATTCCTCCGAGTGGCTCCTATGAAAGGAGTAATGATATTCGGGAAGAAGGGAAAGTTAAGTTCGCATTATGTGGGACCATACCAGATCCTGAAAAGAGTTGGTAAGGTGGCTTATGAGCTAGAGCTGCCCCAAGAGATGTCAGCCATTCACAACGTATTCCATGTTTCGATGCTCAAGAAATGTGTTCCCAATGCAAACCAAGTGATTGAGCTACAGACAGTGCAAGTTCAAGAGGACCTATGTTATGAAAGTCGACCTATCCAGATAATAGATCGAGAAGTCAAAGGCTAAGGAATAAGGAGGTGCCCTTAGTAAAGGTCCTATGGCGAAGTCATCGGTTTGAAGAGGCAACCTGGGAACGCGAGGACGATAAGAAACAAAAGTACCCAGAACTATTCTAAGTTCGAGGACGAACTCTTTATAAGGTATGGGGGATTGTAACGTGTAACGCCCCAAAATTCCCATTTTTAGTTCCTAAAGTCCTTAGAATTATTTAAAAATGGTTTAGAAATATTCTAGATATTTTTAGGGATTTTTAGAATATTTTTATGGAATTTTCCGAGTCCGTTTAGTATATTTAAAAATAGAAAAACGTTTAAGGGCAACAGGGGGTTCGAACCCGCGACCAGCAGTAGACCAGGCGCGAGCGCGACCGGCTAGGCTAGGGTATCAAGCACAACGAAAGTTGGAGAGAAATATATTTATAGAGTAGTTACGATTCTTTTCATAAAGATAGTATAAATAGATAAGTTAAGAGAGGAAATTAGATTTTTGGTTTTCTCTCTTCCTCACCCTAGCTGCGCGAGACAGCCTCCCTTCTCCTCTCTTGGGCGACGCCAACCAACACCAAGGCCAAGGGGGCCGGCCAAGGTTCTCCTCCGAGAGATATTCCTATATTCGGGATCCCCGCGACGAGAGGAACGCGTAGGCGCGAAGAATTCTCCGAGATCTCAAGTTTCTCCCGAGCCCTAGACGTCAATCTTGGTTGTAAGTCCAAGATATCAATGTAAGTACTGCTCACCTGCAGTAAGAGGCGGTTTTTCCGCAAGAATTTCCCTTAAAAGTTTTTAAAAGAGATATTTACTTCTTGTTAAGATTTTTGCATGTGATCTTAGTTCATTATATGCTTATATATTTTATTGAGTACCCTATATGAGGTTAGGGTCCAAGAAAAGCTATGAGAAAAGAAAAGAGAAGATAAAGATAAGAAAAGAAAAGGCCAAGGCCTTAAGAAATCCCCAAAAGTCAAGACTTAGGGATTTTAGCACGCAAGGTGCTCGAGAAAATGCCAAGGCATTTACAGATTAGAAAGAAAAGAAAGAAAAGCTATTTTATTTTCTAAGGCCAGTACCCGGCGTCCAAGGGCGTCGTTAAAGAAATCCAGGTGTCCAATTCCAAGGTCTTGGCCCTGGTAGACCAAGGTCTGCTCTATTAGGATTGGTGGCTCGCTACCCCAACCTTTTAGGGAACGCGCATGAGATGGTACTTACGTTTTCAGTGGATCCAAGTGATTAGTATTTTCAAGTATATGCTTTAGCAAAGTTTTCTAAAGTTTAAGAAAGTTTTCAAAGAGTTAAAGAAAGACTTTAAGTTAAAGAATTGCTAAAGTTTCAAGTTAAGCCAAGAAAAGTGAGTTGAGATTTATTAATGCTTGAGTATGCATGTTTTGAGTTATACATGTTCTTAGTTTTCTTCCAAGCATATATCTCATATGATTTTCATATTGTTCAAGAAGCATGTTTGCACATTTCGAGATTTTGTGAGCTAGATAGTACTTACTAAGCTTTTTGCTTACTAGTTGCATTTCCTCTTACTGCAGATAAAGGTAAAGGCAAGCAATTCTGAAGGAAGGCGACGAGGCGGTGCTGAGTAAAGTGTGTGTGGTGGCTGATTTTGGAGAGATCTTTGAGACGAGACAATTTAGTTATTTGAATTACAATGTTTTAGTTTATTCAATTTCAAGTTCTTGCTTTATGGAGTTTAGCGAACATTTAAGCTTTGGATAGTTTTACATGCTCAATTTCTTAGAGTAAAGTTCCATGTCATTTCATTTAGCCTACATATCCTTATGATTGCATTGGATGAGTAAAAGTGTGAGTAGTTGGAAATATTGATACTTTGTTGGAGAAATAGATGTTTGTGCCAAGATAGTATTAATTCCTCTTTGAATCAAGTTTTTATTGCTTAAATATGTTTAGAAAAGTTGCATTCATGTTTCATAATGCTTTAGCAAGGTTATAGAACATGTATTTGGTGTTATGAATGCATAGGAGTCAAGATTGGTACAAACTCTATTGTTAAAGTTCATATAAACTCGAATAGCTCATTTTCTTCCGCAAAAGTCCTAATTTCAAGTTTATGGATTCATTTTGATTGGCTAAATTGTTTAGAAAACTGACATAGAGTATAGAAATGGTGTCATGATTCTATATGGCTCGAAAGTATAGGTTGGTGGAGTTTTGAAGCAAGTGCGAAACCTGAAAATTCAGATTTCAGGCCTATCAGTCGACTGATACAGTATCAGTCGACTGATACCCGAAAGTTGAGTTGGGTGAGGCAGGTTTCAATAAGTATCATTTTACGAGTTTTTGAGAAAGAAAGTGTGACATGGTTCATGCATGACTACTTAAGTTAGAATATCATTCTTAGATGAATTAAAAAGGAAAAAAAAAGATTTCCGCATTTCTTTAGTCGTGCATTAGAGTCGAGA